>CM035412.1:106954481-107331981 GCA_020310875.1 Ceratopteris richardii
ATGCATGCATGTGTGAATATGTGTGTATGTATGCATGTGTGTACATGTGTGTGTGTATGTATGCATGTGTGTACATGTGTGTGTATGTATGCATGTGTGTACATGTGTGTGTATGTATGTGTGTGTGTGTATGCATGTGTGTATATGTGTATGTGTGTATGTATGCATGTGTGTATTTGTATGTGTGTATGTATGCATGTGTGTACATGTGTGTACATGTGTGTACATGTGTGTACATGTGTGTACATGTGTGTACATGTATGCATGTGTCTATATGCATGCATGTGTATATGTGTGTGTATGTATGCATGCATGTGCGTATATGTGTGTATGTATGTGTGTGTATATGCATGTGTGTATATGTGTGTGTATGTATGTGTGTATGTATGTGTGTATGTATGTGTGTATGCATGTGTGTGTGTGTATGTGTGTGTATGTATGTGTGTGTATGCATGTGTATATGTATGTGTGTATGTATGTGTGTATGCATGTGTGTATGTATGCATGTGTGTATGTATGCATGTGTGTATATGTGTATGTGTGTGTATGCATGCATGTGTGTATATGTGTGTGTATGTATGCATGCATGTGTGTATATGTGTGTATGTATGCATGTGTGTACACGTGTGTGCGTGTATGTATGCATGTGTAGATGTGTGTGTGTATGTATGTGTGTGTGTATGTATGCTTTATCTTCCTATCTCTATCTTCCTCTCTTTCATCTCTCTTTATCTCTCTCTCTCTCTCTCTTTCTCTCTCTCTTTATCTCTCTCTCTCATCTCTCTCTCTTTCTCTCTCTGTATCTCTCTCTCTATCTCTCTCTATCTCTCTCTATCTCTCTCTGTCATCTCTCTGTCTTTCTCTCTCTCTTTCTCTCTCTATCAATAGAGAATAGAACAATCACTTACAGGTATGTCCCTCTTTTGGATCGTTGTCATCAAAGTGTAATGTATGTCATCTATCATCGAATTCCAAAGAATCGATGCCAAAAGACTTCTGTAAAATCAAAGAGAAGAAAAGTTATAAATAAAGCATAGAGAAAGACAAAGGCTAAGAGTACGCGCACCACTTACCAAGATGTGAGATCTAAAGAGAGAGAGAGAGAGAGTGTGTGTGTGTGTGTATAGAGAGAGAGATCTGTGTGTGTGTGTGTGTGCACAAGACAATGGAGGTCACAATTCGGTTCGCGCATGAAGTTCGATAGAAGCAAGCAATACTCAATGTAAAACATGCGCAAAATGTTGAGTTTTGCTCTCGGGTTCCCGGTATGTTTAAAACACGGCCTTGGTATATGCGTCGGTAATTTCCAATAAATTATTGACACTCATACCAACGCTTATACGGATGTGTATACCGATGCTTATACCGACGGCCGCGAGACATCCCGACGATCCGTTTTAAACGGTCATACCGACGGTCAAGTGACCGTCGGTATGCTTAAGTGAACTTTTCCAATGTTTATACTGACGCCAAGAGTTACCATGGGTATAGGCAGCGTCGGTATGCCCCTCATATGTTGTAGTGTAAATCCTTTGTGGATTTGAGAGAAGAAGGAGAGTATTTTGTCCAAAAGAATTTTCAACCTTGTAGAAGCATAGAAATCAAGTTAAATTCACTCAACTCGAGAAGAGTAAGACACTTGGTGAGTTAACCCTTAGTGGAATTGAGAGAACAAGGACAAATGGCACACATGTGCACACTTGCCAATAAGAGGTCCCTCTAGCTCATGGCTATATAATAGTTGGTTGGGAGATGAAGAGAACTACTCCAAGTTGTGACTATTTCATGTTATAGCTTTAATCAATGTTTTAATTTGCTTTGAAGAAAGCTAAGATAACACAAAACCACTCTTTATAAAAGTCTTTGTATTTTTTTTTGGTAAGCACTCCTCTAGTCTTCTATTTCTTTTTCTTCCAAAGATTTTTTAACTCTTCAAGTTTCTCATTTATTTTAGCTTCGTCCTTGGCTCTTGTGATTTGGAAGAGTTCTCCTTTCTTTTGAACTATTCGTCTAGCCCCTTAAGCTCTTGATCACCCATAGTCTCAACATGTGGACTATGTTTTATTTTGTTTGGGCTTAATGGAGAGGGTTGTAAACCTGTGTACATGGAAATCATTGGTCAAGTGATCCTTTGCACAACCTTTACAATATAACCTCACTGTATGTGGGTCATCCCTCACAGAGTGCTCTCCCCCACACTTGTAGCCAATCTCCCTCCAAAAGCTTTTATTATTTCAGTTTATCGATGGTCTATTGAGTAGCCTATTTATATTACATATAGGAATAGCTAGGTCTATCATAGCTTCCATCACTTGTTTGATATGCTGTAAGAGGAAATTATTGATTATTTTAGTACTCCCAAACTTATTAAGACAAGTTTCATTATATATACCCGCGAATATACCAAGAGAATCATCTATGTATAAAGAAGTTGAGGGGAGAAGTGCTACCTTCATGTTTTTCTCTAATGGTACATACTTTACTAGTTTCACATTTCTTGATGACACAAATTGATACCCAAGACGATGTTAAACCAACTCCATAGTCCATTTCTCTTTGGCTTTTTATATTTTTTGGTGTACTAGCCCAATACATCTCACCACTGTTGAGGTTCATGTGAAATAATGTGTTAGCTTGGTCACATGCTAAAACTCTAACTTCTTCTTCATCGGAACACATGGATTGTCCCCTCATAATATTAACACGTAGATACTCATCTCTAATACGCCTTAAATATCTAAGAAGGAAAATTAAATAATATCCCCGATCAAGAAAATTCAAATATCCGATCAAGAAAGCTTAAATCAAGGGCTGGACAACGCCAAAGTTGATGCACAAAGTCTTACCGACTTGTTCTATCATTAGTTGTTGATGTAGATCAACTCGTATTCGATTGCATTATATACGAGAGAAAAGAAGAAGAAGAATGAAGACACAATGAATTGCAGCACCGTTGATTTTTTCCGCTTCGGTGAAGCAGAAGAGGCGTTAGGAGAAACGGATCATTCGCCGTCGAATGTCTTCTGCTTCAATGTTGGATTGCTGTTATCATCCAGCGCGCTCTCAGTTCAGCCGCTTTTGTCGTTGAAGTCCTCCTGGTTGAAGCTGGGCATTGGGCACCATCTCGTCACTATAAAACCCTCTCTTCAGAGTGGTTAATTGCATACATAGATACCATAGCAATCGTCTGTCGTACGACAGACATGGCTGGTGAAACGATGTCATGGATTACCTTGTTTATGGTGATGGCTCTCGCTTCTGTCATTATGGCAGTGGAAGTGGATGTACGGGATCGGATCTTGATGGGAGAAGCGAAGATGAAACATGAAGGTGAAAAAGCCGCCGACGTTCCTTCAGCGAGCCCTGCGGGGGGAGGAGATGCCGGTGGTGGTGAAGCTGAACCTACTGCAGGAGGTCAGGGAGAAGGAGAGACGAAATTTGGATGCCATCACTTTCACCACCTCTTCTTCAAACATCACCATTTCAAACACAAAAGTGAAGGAGCCGCCGACGCTCCTTCAGCGAGCGGAGAAGAGGGAGGAGACTCCGGAGGTGGAGAAGCTCAACCTGCTACTGCAGAGGGGGGAGGTGGTGGTGAAGCTCAACCTGCCACTGCAGAGGGGGGAGGTGGTGGTGAAGCCGAACCTGCTACAGGAGGGCAGGTAGACGGGGAGACGAAATTCAAATGGCTTCACCATTTCAAACACAAAGGTGAAGGGGCCGCCAGCGCTCCTTCAGCGAGCACAGAGGGAGGAGGAGATTCCGGTGGTGGCGAAGCTGAACCTGCTGCAGAAGGTCAGGGAGAAGGGGACATGAAATTCGGATGCCATCACCTCCACCACCTCTTTTTCTTCAAACATCACCATTTCAAACACAAAAGTGAAGGAGCCGCCGACGCTCCTTCAGCGAGCCCTGAGGGGGGAGGAGACTCCGGTGGTGGTGAAGGTGAAGGTGCTGGTGGTGAAGCTGAAGGTGCTGCAGGAGGAACCCCTGCTGCTGAAGGCACAGAAAGCACTAAAACCTAAAGCAATGTACAAGATGGTGGACTTGTTGTTGCAACTCCCAACGTTAAAAGCGACGACGGAACAAATGCATCTTCATCTCCGGTGGCTGCAGCATGAGGAGTTTTGGACACACAAAACTAATCCTCCACATGTGTAAATAGGGGGAAATATGACATTATTCATGTATAGGTTGCTTATTAAATAAATAATCTCTCTCTTCCTCTTTCTTTCTCTCTCTGTTCTCTCTCTCTGTCTCTCTCTCTCCTCATGTGATTGTCTAATTGTCTTAGAACTGAAGAACACATTTATATAATATATATATATATATATATATATATATATATATATATATGAAGTACAATGAATTGAAAGCACATTCACACACCCAACCTCTTAAGATAGAGGCATCCATCTATGAGGAGCTCATAGATACATGTCCAACTAAGACTTGAACTTAGGACTTCTTCTTTTAAGACTCAAGACGTCAAACCACTTGGTTACAGAAACTTGGATAAAACTGAAGTAATATTTATCATGTTTGTTCTTCGATTTTCCATTGTGTCCCATAATGTCCATCGCAATCCAAAGGTCACGAGCAATGAGGAAATGTTATGATACATCTCTCTCTCTCCACCCCCACAGCACTAATATCTAGAAGTGAAATATAATTATATTACTCTTTTTTTTTTTATTGTTCTGTATCTTTCTCTGCACAGAATTTGATAGTCAAATCATATTATGCTAATGTTTGTTTCTCTCTCTCTCCATGTGTTCAACATAGACGGAGAATTCATAATCATATCACTTACCATGTTGTAAAGCAAGCTTTGGAACGAAAGAAAACAATGGCCTCATCAAATTGATTCTGAAGTTCTCACAAAATCGATTCGAGAAGGCTTGAAAAATTTTCTAGAGATCTTAAGTTGGATTTTTGGAGTTAAAAAAGTCTTAGGGAGATCAAAATCCAAGATAGGTTTAACTACTAGTGTGACAAGGATATAAATAATTGTTCTTATTAAAAGATGCGAAGATTATGCAGTAAAGAGGGCTCCATGGTGATTTTCCCATGATGTATGAATACACGTTGGACCATTAAGGTAACTTTTTCCCCTCTAGAATGTTCTTTCACACTAGCTTTTGCATACCTCCATAACCGTAACATACCAATCTTTGTACATTTCACGTTAATGAGTGACACTTGTATTGTGCTCCCAAGGTTCTTCATCTTCCTTACATTGTTTGTGTGAGTTCTCACTTCCTCTACTTCAACAACTAGTATCAAACTAGGGTGTTGCTTCATAAAGTGCACCCTATGAATGACATGCTCACTTTCATGAATTGTTCTAAAACTTGGTGAGTATTCTTAGAGTGACCTATACCAAAAAAGACCTTGAAGAGGGAATAGATCAAAGCTTGCTTGTTCTGGCCTTTAAATACATGATTAGATTGAATGTGCGGGAAAATCTAGTAAATGCGTACATGAGCTCCATAGGATACTTCTATTCAACCTTTTCAAGAAATAAGTATATAGTGATTGGCCAGTATAAAGATCAATGATGTATTCCACATGTAATTGTTGCAAAGGGATCTTGTAACAACTTGGAAAATAAATCTTTTTAGAAATATAGATGCTCAAAATGTAGTTTCGAGAAATAGTGTTGAGGGTGTTGTAGGTTCTATTTTTGGTATTACTCTTATGTTGAATTCTCTTGCATTTCTTATTTTAACTATGTCAAGTACAAACCAACATCTTGAGCCACTACAAAAGCAACTTCGATGGGATGGTAAAGATATCGACGAACATGCTTTGATATCTTTATCTTTCAAGGGTATCAACTCTAAGATTTCACTCATTCAAAATAGCTTAGGATGCTTGAAATGGTCTTAGCTCATTGTATCAAGAAAAAAAATGAGGAATCTCGTATTGCTTCCCATTGTAAATAATTAGAGTTTGACCATACAAATAAAGGTAAACTTATGGATAAATTTCATAGAAAGATCAATACTTGAAGGAGCAATTGATTGCTATCGATAAAATTTTACCACATAATTCAATTGTGTAGAGTTTTTTCAATGGGCTGTTTGATTATTATTAGAGTTTGTATTCTACTGTGATAATATTTACTTGAAGGGAAACCAAGATGTACTGATATTTAAGTACTTGAAAGGCAACCGAGATGTGATTATTTGAAAGTCGTCTGAGATGTAGTACGTAATACTTAAATAGTTGGTTTTAATTTTTTAAAAGAGCATAAATCTATGTAAAATAGGTCCATTGTGCATGTTGCAAATCAAGCTTTTTATTGCTAGCTAGAAGGGAAAGGGTAACGGAAGATCTTTCTCTAATAACCAAAAAACTATAAGTGCTACAACAATCAAAGAAATAAAACAAACATGAAAAGAAAGAAGATAAGTAGAAATAGATTTGTAACTATTGCAAGGAAAATGTTCACTATATAATAAATTATCCTCAAGTTACTACTAAGGAAGCAAAGCAAAAAGAATGAAGGTTTTTGTGGAGAATTATAATTAGAAAAATAAGTACAAATTATTTGTACACAATGAGAAATGGGCATTTACTACACAATGTATTTATGATCCATTATCTCCTGATCAATGGATGTCTTTTATGTATGAGATGTTTGCTACTTTGAGAGTGGTGCAATTACCTAGGCTGCATGATTTGTTATTCAATACTTTTTTTGGTTCTAAAATCATTACCAACTTATACAAAGACTCTTTATTATTTAATGGAATTATTTGATTACACATCACCATGGTTGACCAAACTTGTATCATTTGCGACTTTTGAATTTGATTGAATATTCTATTGATTGAAATACTTTTGCCCAAATGCCATTTTTTATGGAAAAAGCTTTCGATTGAATAGAGTGCTCAATAATAATATTTCATTAAAATTATTTTGATCGGATCGATCAAAATCCTTAATCTTTTGATTAAAAGATTAAGTATTTAGTCAAAATACTTTTGATTAAAAAAAACCCCTTTGATCAAAAGTATTTTGACTTCGAGTAGAGTAATCGTGACTCCAGCTTACGAGTTCTACCAAACTAAAAAGGAACATATGAGAGAAAATCAAAACTCAAAAGCTCCTTACATTGGATTAAACATTAGCTCACTAAGTAAAATTGAGAGAGGTGCAAACATTTATTGAAAGGAAAATTAAAATGCATGTTGACTTCGAGGAATTGTTCAAAGTGAAGCCACAATTATTATATAAAATGACCTAACAAAGTGTGTAAAATTAGTTATGAGGACAAAGAATGTAAAGAAAGAATAAGCTTAAATAGTCTTGATAATAGGCAGGTGTCTATTCAAAGATGCGAGAAAGCAACAAAGCTGATAAATCCCATTTCATTGAGTTTCAAGGAAACCTAGCCATGAAAATATTAAAGAGGGATGCAACCATGGAAGTTGGTTCTAAGTATTTATGGAAGAAATGGGGAAGCAAGCCTTACATTCTATTCATCTAAAATTGCAATTGGTTGATGGAAACACTAAATGGCCTTATACTTATTCTATGACATGTGAAATCAATCTCATGTGTGCTAGCATACAATAGAAATTTGTAACTTTGGCAGGGCTAGTAACTATCAAATGATCTTGGATATGACACTCATGAGACAATTTTTTTTTTTTTAGGATTAGGAAAGTAACTCTCTATACTTGCAACACCATGGGAGAACAACTAGGATCAACTTACATAATGATCAACATTCAAGCACTTCAAGATTCAAGTACATTGGTCCATCCTTTCTACTAACATCTTCCATAAAGCATCCTCCCTCACTTGTTTGTATAGAAAAAAAACAATAACATCAAGAACTCTAATGGTTATATGCATAAAAGTTTTATTCTGAGTGACTACCCCTATGTTAACCTTAGTTGTTGATATAAAATGCAATATGGAAAGAATAAAAATGGAAGAAAAAGATAAGGGTCCTTTGATACCTATTTAAACATTTTTCCGGCTCATGCTTGATCTTAGATATGAAGAAGGCTCTATGGTGATTTTCCCATTACTATATTTTGATGATGATGTATGAATACACTTTGGACCATTAAGGTACTTTTTCCCCCTCTAGAACGTTCTTTTTTTTTTGCCAAAAGGAAGTTTGGCGTTGGCCTACTCTTGGACTTTAATTAAAGAAAAAGAACAAACAAGTTATAAGTGAATGGGACTAGTGCCCTTCGGACCCCCCGAGTAGGGGCCAAACTTGCGAGTCTAGAGAGTGTTACAAAGGATGTTAACAACCCTCTCGTCCCCCTCGTGCAAGGCCACTTGGGTATAAGCTTGTTGTTCTCGATGAGAAACACTTTATGATGAGTAAAAGGTGGGGACCTCTTACAGTTGGAGATTCTTTGGTAAAGGGGGAATAGAGACTTCTTAATCGAACATTCTTTAGGAGGGTGTCTAAAATTGTTGGCGCATCGCTCCCTCCAAATCTTCCAAGGGCATGAAGATCAAGTGTGCAGGTTAAAGAAGGCATTATATGGTTTAAAGCAAGAAGTATGTGTTTGGTATGAAAAGATCCATGCCTATGTGATTGCACATGGTTTTGAGAATAGTCAAACAAAGAGCACCTTATATGTTGAGCATGCGAGAAATGTACTTTTGATCATTGTTGTGTATGCTGATGACATGATGCTCACTGGTCCTCATGAGAAGCATATTGCTGATTTTAAAGCTCATCTGCATGCCTTATTTGAGATGTGAGATTTGGGGCATTTGCATCATTATTGTTGGAGTTCAAGATCTACGAAAGCATGCAAATAGGATAAGAAGATTGGAGCACAACACACAATACTGAATGTATTACCACTAGAATGTACAAAGATATGTAACCCGTTAGGCAATATGCGTATACACAAGCGAGGGAAAAAAATCTCGTAAAGAGGGAAAAAAGTGCTACGGTGGTCCTAGTGCATTCACACACATCAGGGCCTAAATATATCAACAAATCCCCCCCTGGGAGTGATGCAGTGAACAAGGAGTTGGAACTCATGTATAATGAAGTGCCAAGCCATGTGGAATCAATCCACAAAAGGAAGTAAGTCTAGAGCTTTGCGGGAAGCTTCAAACTTCTCCCTAGCAGAGCCTTTGTGAAAAGGTCTACAATGTTCTTCTGTGTGGGCACATATGCTGAGCTGATCTCAACAACAGAGAACCTCTCCCTGACATAATGATAATGCACCTCAATTTTCTTAGTGCGAGCATGGAACATAGGGTTCCTTGCAACTATCAATGCTCTCTGACTGTCAGTGATGATGGTGGTGACAAAAGGCTGACCAACACCCAAATCAGCCATAAGGCATCTGAGCCACACACACTCAACAATCGTTGTGAAAGCTTCCCTATACTCAGCCTCACAAGTGGAAGTGGCAATAGTAGGCCGCTTCTTGCTCAAACAAGATATACATGAGCTACAACGCATGAAGAAAAGGCCACTAGTGGACACATGAGTGTCATAGCAACCAGCCTAGTGAGAGTCAGAAAAGCATGAAAATCTGGCGGTAGTGATCCCTCCTTGGGATAAAACGATCCAAGTAGCCGGGTACCACTCAAGTAGCAAAAGATGCACCTAACTGACAGCCAATGCTTGACACCTGTGTAATGTATAAATCTATGCATCTATTAGACAAAAAACTGGATATCTAGCCGAGTAATGCACAAGTAAATCAAGCATTCAACAGCCTGCTGATAGAGAATAACATCAAATGCATCTTGAGCATCATGAAAAATCATTCATAAACCTGTCTCCATAGGAGTGGTAATAGGTTTACAATCTTCAAGGCCAAAATGTTGCAATAATATGTCAATATATTTTGTTTGACACAAAGCTATTCTGCCATCAACTTGCATAAATTGAATGCTCAAATAATGATGCAAATGCCCCAAATCAGACATCTCAAATGAGACATGCAGATCAGCCTTAAAAGCAGCAATATGCCTCTCATAAGGACAAGTGAGGAGCTTTTCATCAACATACACAACAATGATCAGAAGCACATCATTAGCACACTTAATATATAAGGTGCTCTCAGTTGGATTGTTCTCAAGACCATGTGCAATCAGATAGGCAATATATCTTTTCATACCAAGCAGTGGTGCTTGCTTTAAACCATATAATGCCTTTTTCAATCTGCACACTTGGTTTTCATGCTCTTTCTGCACAAAGCCATGGGGCTGAAAAACATACACTTCTTCATGCAAGTTACCATTTAGAAATGTAGTTTTAATATCCAACTGATGTACATTCCAACCATGATCAATTGCAAGTGCACATATGCTATGAACAATAGTCATTTGGCATGTAGGTGCAAAGGTCTCATCAAAATCAATGCCCCTTTCCTGCACATAACCCTTTGCAACAAGCCTAGCCTTATACCTGTCAATTGTTCCATCAGGCTTATGCTTCAACTTGTATACCCACTTGGTGCCAATGGCCTTCTTGCCAGGAGGCAAATCACATAAAGACCATGTACTATTTTTCATGATAGCATCATATTTTGATTGCATAGCAGCCATCCAATTTTCATAATTTTATGCTTCATCAAACAAAATAGGCTCATTCTCATCACAGAGACTAGAGGTAGCCATAGCATAGTAATTTGATGCAAAAGAGGCACTATGAGAGCCTAAACGAGTACGACATGATAGAGGTGCATCTAATTTGCTATCAAGAAAAGTCTACACTAGCCATTTTGGCATAGTTTTTGCCTCCTCAATATCATCTCTCTCATCAACAAGTGCATCATGTAAATCTGCATGAGAAATAAAATGATTTGCATCATCACATGAAACTCGTAAAGGATGAGAAATTACCTCATTAAGACTAGGGCTAGACTGTCCATGTGAAAAAAGAGACAACAAAGTATCATACATGTCTTTGGAGCTAACTGATGTCTCCTTAGTACATGAAAGTAGTGGCTCGATAGCATCTTCCACAAAAAACAACATCACAGCTAACCAAAATGTGTTTTGTCTCTGGATGATACAGACGATAGCCTTTGCTTTTAGAACTGTATCCAACAAAAATACATTTCATTGCTTTATCATCCAATTTCTTACATTGTTGTTCAGACACTAATGCATATGCTAGACAACCAAAAACACGTAGGTGAACAACAGATGGCTTACGACCATGCCAAGCCTCATATGGAGTGATAGACGGCAATGTTTTAGTGGGACACCTATTAAGTACATATGTTGCACACATGACAACCTCAAGCTAGAAACTATCTGGTAAAGCTAGAATCTTGACCATACACCTTGCCATCTCCATGAGTGACATGTTCTTCTGTTTAGCAACTCCATTCTGTTGAGGTGTATACAACATTGGACACTAATGTTTTATCCCACGTTCAGCCATAAATGCATTAAAGTCAGAAGACATATATTATCTCCCTCGATCAGAATGGAGGGTGCCCATTCTACATGCTGACACATTTTCAGCCAAAACCAAAAACTGTTTGAAGCACATAAACACTTCGAAGTTTGCTTTTAGTGGATATACCCATGCATGCCTGGAAAACGCATCAATGAAAGTCATGAAGTAAAGATAGTTTCCAAAAGAGGGTGTCCCCATAGGACCACAGACATCACTCTGAACAAGCTGCAATTTCTGACTAGCTTGAACTGAACCATCTTTTGGAAAGAAGGAATGTTGCATTTTTCCCAAAATACAGCCTTCACAGACATGCTTACTGGGTGTCTCAAGTTTGGGAAAAGAGGACACCATTTCAGATTTCTATAGGTGTAGCAAACTAGCAAAATTCAAATGACCAAAGCGTGCATGCCAAAGCTTTGCATCTTACATAGCATGAGGATCATGAACTACACATGTTGAATCATTCACAGATTTTTCATAGTCTATGAGCTTATACAGCCCACGACATAAAATGCCAGAAGCAATAATTACATCACCATTTGATAGATCATGAACTATACGTCTATAATGTATTGAGCAGTATGCATAGCTTCTACCCAATAACAATGGGGCATATTCTTCGCAGTCATCAAGGCTCTTTCTATTTCTACAATATGCTTATTTTTGCATTTAGCAATGCCATTATGTTGTGGTGTGTACCTCCATGAAAATTGACATCGAATTCCATGAGTTTTAAGAAAGTTGTTGAACTCATTTGATGTGTATTCAACTCCTCCATCTAACCTTAATGTCTGAATATGTTATCTTGTCTACTTTTCCACCGTAGCCTTAAAATTGTGGAATATAACTTTTCGTGTATGGTCATCAATGAAAGTAATATAAGGCCTGCAACTGCCCATAGATGTGGTCTTTGTAGGACCCCGAACATCTGTATGTACTACTTCTATCACATTCTCACTAACATGCTTGTCATGCAGAAATAATGCTCTTAACTATTTACCAAATTGACATGTTGCACATACCTTTTGCATCTCTGCAACCTTGAAATTTGGTAGTCCATTGACAATCTCCTTTTACTGCATCAATTTTAGCCTCTACAAGTTTGCATGTCCAATTTTTTTGTGCCAGATCACTATATCAGCAATAACTCCTGAACCTTTTGGAACATGGCTACATTCATTTCAAGAATTTTCACATTTAAGGTGAACATCCTACACACTTTATTTCCTTTGGCAGTCAATCTTCCATCATGTTTGTACTCGTCTACATGCAATCCATTAGCATTGAAGCTGACTTGTAATCCCTGGTCAACCATTTGTCCAACAAAAACCAGATTCTTTGTTATATTTGGAACATGCATCACATCAGCAAGATAATTTACCTTCTCGTCCTCCATAGATAGTGCTATGTTTAATGTATCCTCGATAGGGCGTGATGTATCATCACCTATTTCAACATATCTAGGAACTGACAATTTCTAAAAACTAATAAACCATTCGACATGACTGCTCATGTGATTTGAAGCACCTGAATCAACATACCAGACATTACCATTCAATTTTGAAACATCATGAGACATCGTATTCATCATGTGATCTTGGACCATGAATAGGTGCTCAGAAGCATCTGCATTTGTGGATGCATAGTTGTTTTGTTGCCTTTTGTTATTTTGATTCTTCAACCTAAAATCATGTTCAAAGTGTCCATGTTTACCACAATTCTAGCATCCTTTACTGTCATTATTTGAATCATTTCTTTGGAAATTTCTACGGCCTCTTTGGCTCCCCCTGCTTTGAAATTGTCCTCTACCTCCTATGTGATTCTGTTGTTGACCTTGGTCTAGGTTATTATGTTCTCTTCCACTTTCGAAGCCTCTATCTTTGCCTCTTCCTCTAATAGAGTAGAATATCTGCTCAGACTAGGTTTTACTTGGGAGTTTGATTCCTCACCAAGATTCTTTTCTTCAATAATCAACATGGAGTTTGAATCTTCTTCAATGATCAACATGGATACCAAATCAAAAAAATTCAGAACATTCTCCCTAGTCTGAATAGATGTTATGAACTGCTTATATGCAGCTCCTAAACCACAAAGGCACAATTCCACCTTATCATCATCATCTACATTCACACTAATAGATGCAAATGACTCACATATGCTTTTGATTTTCGAGTTATAGTCACTTACCGACATGCCCTTTTTCTCCAGTGTATGCAACTCGTTCTTGAGTTGCAATTTTTGTGCCTTTTGTACTGGTCTCATAGAATATGAAAAAAACTAGACCAAGCCTCTTTCGGAGTCTTGGCACCTTGTATGTGCCCAATCATGCTATCATGTATGCTAATAGATAGCCAATACATTACAATATTTGAGTGTTGTCGATCCATAGGTTACAATTTAGCAAATTGACCTGGTTTTTCTATGGGTCCTACCTTGCAGGCTCAAAAAGAAGATCAAGATGGCTCCGAAATAGAAATATGAGAAAAAAAGTGACCCTAAATGGATTACTAACAAAAATATTTTAATGCCTCCTACCATCATGCCAAATTTTGTAGCAATCTCAGATCATTTGTGAATCGTGGTTTTTCCATGCCTTCTGGAGTACTCTTCACTATCGGCCTTCTCCATGAGCTCTCTACAAACACACTAGCTCTAATACCATGTCATGAGGAAAGAGATAAGGAAGAGATCTCACTCACCCACTCTCACACTCAAAGAGGAGCACACACACAGATTGAGACAAGGAAGAATGATCTTCTTCTTCTTCTTCTTCTTCTTCTTCTTCTTCTTCTTCTTCTTCTTCTTCTTCTTCTTCTTCTTCTTCTTCTTCTTCTTCCTCTATTACATAAAAGGAATGTACAAGAATGACCTAAAACAATAATACAACTAGTGAAATATATAAAGAACAATACATAAAGAAAATCCTAATGTCCACGAATGAGTGATCTTGTAAGAAACAAATGTGCCATCACGCTTGGTACATAAATCTTAGTAAATCTCAATGAAGTATCCCTCACATATACCAGTGTGAACACTATACATGTCAAAAAATGAAAAAAGTGATACGTGTCATACTTGACCATCACATATTGAGCTTGATATCTCAACACCTTATTGTAGAGAGTACATGCACGGAAGCAAAATGAAAAGAAGAGTGTACTCACAAAATGAAAGAGTGTGGGATTCAAAAGTGAGTAGACCATGAAATGGGAAAACTCACATGGATCAAAGTGAGCTTGGCAAGAGTATGCAACAACATCCTCAAGCTTCTAACTAAGTACAAAGGGGGGGAGATGCCCTCCTTATATAGATTTGGAGTGGGATCTTCAAAGTACATCATATGTGGGATAATTCCGCTTGAAGGGGAATCAATACACAATTAGAAGCAAATGGCAAGGTATCCAAATACAAAGAAATATAATATAAAATGGAAATGAAATAGAAATGGATATGGAAATGGAGTGTCTCCTAGATACAAAAGGGAGATGCCCTCTCATATTCTCAACAGCCCCTCTAAAACTCCATTTTGTAGTGTATGGAGGCTGCTAGGGTATGAGAAAAAGTTCCACCAAGAATGTGATAGCAACAATGTGAGCACCAAAAGGAAAGTCTCCATGTGGAAATCCATAGCCTCCAAGTGGTATCAACCATGTGCGATCGTCAAGTACTCCATACGATATCCACCAGATAGATCAAGTAGATGCTCCATAGGTATGCCACCAATGAGGTACAAGAATGGAACAAGATCTCACTAGACGAGATCACCTCCATTCAAGGTAGATATTATGACTCCATGTGGTATGTGGGAACCTCCAAAGCTTTAAAAATATTCACCATGATATGTGTATCATGAAGAAGTAGGTCCTACAAGAATGAAATGTAAAGCATGAAGCATGAAATCATAGTCACATGTTAGTACATCTATATGTTGTAGTCCTCCATGGAATGTACAAAGTCCTCATATGTGTCAGTAGGAACATGAAAGCCCCATTTGAATGAAGAGGTTGGCTCATAAAAGGATCTAAGTAAGTGGTGTATTCAAGTAGATACAATCTTGTAAGGAATGGAAAGATGATGGAATACATGAATGGAACACTCTATGCTCAGAATGTTGTTGTAGATGAGGTAAGTGGACTCTCAAAGGTATGAATGGAAAATGATGAGTCACTCGTCCTAAAGTAAAGCTCAATTGAAGGTGAGGGGAAATGAAAATCTTTGGTGGTATGATGTGAGGTGTAGCCATCTTAGGTGTAAGTTAAGATTGTATCTCTAAGTCATCATGCTCGAAAATTATTCCATGATCTAGAAAGCCATGTACAAAAAGAGTGTGCTCCATATACTATGTCTAGCTTGTAGTGGAATGATCCCCCTGTGAACAGGAAATGGGAGGATCTAGATCCTGAGAAGAATCCAAAAAGGGATGAACACTTAGAGTATTCATCAAAAGTGCAGTCTGTGGTAATTGTAACGGAGTGACTCTTAGGATCATAGTGTTTGTATGCCTTCTGACGGTCACTATGACCATGAAAATGTATTGCTTAGGTGAATCATCATGTCCTTGCACATAGGCATCACTAACAAAGACTTTGAAATAGCTCACACTCGGCTGCTTTTGAAAGTAAGCCTCAAATGGAGTTTGGTTCTTCAAAACATCCCTCTCTTCAAAATGTATATTGTTGTATGTATAGCTTCACCCTAAAACTTTAGTGGAAGTTGCTTTTGGTGAAGCATAGTCTTGGCCATCTGGATCACACTTTGAATCATTTTCAGAGCATGCTGACTATCCTTCATTTCTTGGTACTTAAGGCCTTGTTGCTTCAGATACTTTGAGAAATTATGGTTGATAAAGCCATTGTCTCCATTTCAAAGAACTTGGAAAATAGTTTCTTGGCAACAAATAGTGAGATTGTGAAACTCGGTCCCTCAAGCATAAATCTTTGAAGGAGTTTTATCTTCATATAGACTTGCTAGTGTATCCCCAGATTCTTTTGAAATCTTAGAGATGGTGATGTGGCACTTTGTCAATTCATCACAAGCTAGAAGAATTCGACCTAATGTTCTTGTCCTTGACATTCCACATATTCCAAGACCCTAAATCTTTGGCCTTATCTAGTTTGGGTTCTAACTTTTGAGCCATCTACAACTTCATGGAGAAGAATTGTGTACAAGTATGCGTGCATGATATCTTTTCATACATTATAATTTTGAACATCTAAGCATTCTTTCTTAGGCATAAACATGGGCATAAAAGAAGGTAAGTAATATGAAAACCTTCCTTCTTTCTTGGACATTGTAAAGCTGGTCATGATCTTGACATCTTGAACAATTTAACTTTGTGCTTGAAATTTGCAAAATTAGGTTCCAAGTGTTGAAGAACACTTACTTGACAAGAGAGGATGTAGAGAAGTGCTAAAAAGCATGTTCACCTATGCCTTCAATTGGAAAAATGGCACTTTGAAACACATGACAAAGATATGTTCTGTGCAAAAATATCACTTGGAAATACCCACAAACTTGGAAAAGAAGGCTTAGAGTAGCCTTAGTAGAAATGGAAACCCTTTGGAGGGGGAGAGGGTTTAGAATAGCCATACACTTTTGGCATGTTGGAGTGGCATATGTTATTGTTAGTGTCCATGTGAAAGGCCAAATGGCCACCGGACACTTCCTTGTATATGTTCTTTAATAAAACATATAGTGGCCTGGTCAATCATAGACTATAAGTTCGACCGCATTTGTAAGATCTAAGAAGTCTATCTTCGTGCTCCCTGTGTATTGTGTTTTCTGCGTGTTTTGCAGTCTCTATGTGGAGCATCGTGTGCAACCACAAGCTCGGTTTTCTACTCCGAGGATATCGTCGTGGAGCTTGGGAGAAGGAGAGTGTATTGTGGTGCGAATCACTTCACTAGTATCAGAGCATTTTGAGGCAAAAGCTTTGTCGCTTTTGTGCGAGCAAAGCGAGCACTCCCCCAAGGCTTTCTCCAAGGCTTACGACTAAGGTGGCGACCAAGGCATAGACCTCGGCATACCTTGTCATCCAAGTCACCGAAGTCACCATTGGCGCCATTGGCTGCACATGAGGGAGGACCTCAACGATCAAGGAATATAGAGGTTCCCAGTACTTCCCCGGAGGTCACCCATCCCAGTACTGTCCCCCCCTGAGCTCGCTTAACCGTGGCAATCTCTTGCCACTAAGCTACACTTTTGTGATGTCTGAAGAAGGGGTAAGACTAAGGTTGACATTACCTTGAACATGTTTTGGTCCCTCAAAGCTTCATTCTTTGCTTTCAAAGCCTATTTTTTGAAGCATTTTTGGGTGTCTTTTGGAGCCATTTTGGAGTACTTTCACACATAGTTCTCTTCACACAGGTCCAAGAACATCAATAAGAGTTTTCTTTGTACCTCTTTGACAATAAATATCAACCTTTGGGGCTGTGTTTTCAGCCACACTCGTAAAACTACAGGTTTCTCGAGAGGTTTTCAATTTTGGTGGGAGCAGCTGCTGAAAATTTATGCAGATTTTTTAGCCTAAATCATGAGAGTTGACAGACACTTGCAAGTGTTGTTGGCTAGCTTTTGGGCTATGCATTCAGCTTTTTAGTGTCATTTTATTGCATATATTAAGCACATAGACACCATGTACGCTTCTATGGATACCGCTTATGTACGTCCATGTGGTCATTGATATAGCGGTTACGTTTTTTGCATAAAGCCTTTTACGTTTGAAAAAGAGGGTCGTGGTGAGGTTTTCTTAACTCAGAGACACCCAGATGTCAGGGTCTCTTTGGTGATGCAGGTAGAAGACTTACCCAGCCTCGCCATAGGAGATGTATGATAGCTGTTCATAGGTGCTTGATAAGCCTAGTTGGCTTCTATTGGGTAACTGATTATATGCAGTGGAGTCAGTGATTCACTATGCAGGAAAACATGTTAGTACTTGCAGTTTTATGATATTTTGACACTAGTCATACACTCATTTTGCAGAGGATACTGTGACAAAATTTTTTCCAAATTTCTGGTTTTGTCAACTATATAGTGGTCCATTTACTCCATGACAAACTTATTCATTGGTGTTCGGACTCTTCTAGCTCCATTATCATTCTATTCAGTTCTCTACCATCATGGCATCAGAGGTCTCAAGCACATCCGGTGGATCAGGGTCTAGTGCTAGTGTTCTGAGGAGGAGCTATAACTTGTAGGGCAAAGATCATTTTGAGATCCAAAAATTTGATGGCACAAACTTTGCTCTATGGAAGAATCAGATTAAAGATGTGCTGATTCAAAGGAGGCAATGGAAGCCAGTAAATCGGATTTCAAAGAAGCCTGCTGACATGGATGAAGATGATTGGGATGAGTTAGATGAAATGTCCAGGTCTAGCATTCGCTTGCACCTGGCAGATAATGTTTACTTTACATTATTAGACTGTGAAAGTGCATAGGACCTTTGGAAGAAGTTATGCAATACATATGAAAAAGAGACGGCATCATATAAAGTGTATCTCATGAGAAAACTCTATGACCTTCGTATGAAGGACACAGATAGTGTAGTGGCTCAAGTATACCGGATAAAAAGAAAACCATGATCAGACCTATCATAAAGTTTTGTCAAGGGTGACAAAAGGCAAGGATAGGGAGAAATGTTAGGAAGCAACTTTTTGTAAAGGAAAAGATGGAAAACATTGTATTAAAGTAGAATAGAATATCCCAAATTTGGTAAAAATGAGGAAGAGTCCTCCTCATAAGCAGATGTAACCTATATATTTTTTATAGAATTTTTAGAACTCTTGAGATAATGGATTTTTAGAATAGGAAGTTTGAAGGAACTATTTTAAGTGTGAGTTGGGACACTTAAAAGGTATAAAAGTCAATTATGGCTCACTTTTGGGGGGATCTTGTATTTTTTTAAGCTAATGAGAGCTTGAGAGCTCTTTCCTCTTTAGCATTCTCATCATCAAGCTTTAATGGTGATTTCTATGAATCTTTCACTCTCTCACATTCAAATCATTGAACATCTGAAAAAGAGCTTTTCTCCATTGTATTGTAGCAGCAACTCTATCTATTATATCTTTCTTTAGATATTCTACATAAGCCACTTTGTATGTTAGTCTTGCTTTCATCACTAATGATGATTTGCCAAAAATATCTTAATCTCTTTCCAAAAACCCACAGTCAAAGGCATCCTCAAAATTTATACATAGTGGCTGCCCATGAATATTATTCTACTGTAATATGTCATTAAATAGATTCTATCAGGGGTTTTACTTAAGTCCAAAATAAGTGCAACTAAAGGTGAGTTGAATACTATATAATTTAGGGTCCTAATATTTGTATATGTAAAAGTTTCTATAGAAACATCTATTGGATCAAAGTCTAGTGCCAGTGTTCACAAGAGGAGCTATGACTTGCAGGGCAAAGAACATTCTGAGATCCAAAAATTTGATGGCGCAAACTTTGATCTATTGAAGAATCATATTAAAGATGTGTTGACTCAGAGGGAATGGAAGCTAGTAATGGAATTTCAAAGAAGCCTACTGACATTAATGAAGATGATTGCAATGAGTTGGATGAAATGTCTAGGTCTACCATTTGATTGAACCTAGCAGATAACGTTTACTGTTGAGATATCAAGCTCAACATGTGATGATCTAGGATGACACGTACCAGTTTTTTGTTTCTCTGATGTGTATAGTGGTCATGCCGGTATATGTTAGGGATAATTCATTGAGCTTTATTAGATTTATCTACTGAGAGTGATGGCACATTTGTTCCGTGCTAGCTCACTCATTCACGGACATTAGGTTTTTCCTTATGTACTGATCTTTATATATTGCACTTGTTGTATTCTTGTTTTTTAGGCCATTCTTGTACATTCCTTTTTATGTAATAGAAGAAGAAGAAGAAGATCATTCTTCCTTGGCTCAATCTATGTGTGTGCTTCTCCTTGAGAGTGAGAGTGTGCATGTGAGCTCTCTTCCTTATCCCCTTCCTCGTGACATGGTATCAGAGCCAGCGTGGCTGTAGAGAGCTCGTGGAGAAGGCGACAGTGAAGAGTACGTGACAAGGCATGGAGAAAACACGGTTCACAAATGACCTCCATTTGCTATAGAAATCGGCATGAAGTTAGAAGACCTCAAAATATTTTCGGGAAGTTATCCCTTTAGGGTCACTCGTTTTTGTCAGATCGAAGTTTCAGAGCCATCTCGACATCTATTTTGAGCCCGCAATGTGGGGCTTGCAGAAAAACCATGTCAATTTTAGAAACTGTAACTTGCATCGTGTTCGGCAACACTTTATATATTCGAAGTCCATAATTTCAAGCGATTCCGTGTACTGTTGATACACGAAAACTGTGTTTTTCTGAGATCGAACTGTCACGTCATAATGCGACAATGTTCAAGCAAAAGTGCTACTTGTAGTGTTTTGCAAGAACAACTTCCATGCTTGGAGATTTAGAATGGTGAATTTCTTGATGGGAAAAGGCTACTGGAAGTACATCGAAGGAGAGAATGAAAATGCTCTACAATTACCAAAAGGAATCGGACTGTAGATCAGTTAAGAGCATATGAGGAATGGAATCAAGGAGCACGAAAGGTAATGCATTGGCTATCTGTTAGCATATAGGATAGCATGATTGGACACATACAGGATGCCAAGACTCCAAAAGAGGCTTGGAATGATTTGGTCACATTGTATGAGACCAATACAAAGGCACGAAAATTGCAACTCAAGAACGAGTTGCATACATTGAAGAAGAAGAGCATGTCAGTAAGTGACTAGACCTTGAAAATCAAAAGCATATGTGAGTCACTTGCATCTATTGGCGTGAATGTAGATGATGATAATAAGGTGGAAGTGTGTCTTCATGGTTTAGGAGCTGCATATAAGCAATTCAGAACTTTTATACATACCAGGGAAAATATTTTGAATTTTGCTGATCTGGTATCTATGTTGATTATTGAAGAAAAGAATCTTGGTGAGGATTCAAATTCCCAAGGAAAATCTAGTTCTGAAGAGGTATTCTTCGCTGGTAGAGGAAGAGGCAGAGGTTTTGGAAGTGGAAGAGGAAATAGTAACCAAGACCAAAGTGAACAACATAATCATGCAGGAGGAAGAGGACAATTTCAAGGCAGGGGGAGCCAAAGAGGCCACAGAAATTTCCAAAGAAATGATTCAGGTAATGACAGTAAAGGATGTTGGAACTGTGGTAAACCTGGACACTTTGAACATGATTGCAAGTTGAATCAAAATAATAGAAGGCATCAGAATAACTATGCATCCACAAGTGCAGATGATTCTAAGAAGCTGTTCATGGTTCAACATCACATGATGAATACGATGTCTACTAGTGTTTCAAAATCAAATGATAATGTCTGGTATGTTGATTCAGGTGCTTCAAATCACGTGACCAGTCATGTAGAATGGTTTAGTACTTTGCAGAAATTGCCAGTTCTTGGATATGTTGAAACAGGTGATGACACATCACATCCTATTGAGCATACAGGAAACATAGCACTATCGATGGAGGATGGAAAGGTAAAATATCTTGTTGATGTGCTGCATGTTCCAAATATAACAAAGAATCTGGTTTCTGTTGGACAAATGGTTGACCATGGATCACAAGTCAGGTTCAATGCTGATGGATTAGATGTAGAAGAGTACAAGCAGGATGGACGATTGGTTTCCAAAGGAAACAAAGAGGGTAGGATGTTCACCTTAAATGTGAAGATTCCTGAAATGAATGCAGCCATGTTTGCAAAAGGTGCAAGAGTTATTGCAGATATAGAGATGTGGCACAAACGGATTGGACATGCAAACTTGCAAAAGTTGAAATTGATGCAGTCAAAGGAGATTGTCCATGGACTACCAAATTTCGAAGTTGCAGAAATGCAAAAGGTATGTGTAGCATGTCAATTTGCTAAACAGTCAAGAGCATCATTTCCACATGGCAAGCATGTTAGTGAGAATGTACTAGAAGTAGTACATATAGATGTTTGGGGTCCTGCACAGACCACATCTATGGGCGATTGTAGGTTTTATGTTACTTTCATTGATGACCATACACGCAAAGTATGGGTATATTTCATGAAAGAGAAGAGCGAGGTGTTCAATCACTTCCAGAATTTTAAAGCTATGGTGGAAAAGTAGACAAGGAAGTACATTCAGACATTAAGATCTAATGGAGGAGGTGAATACATGTCAAATGAGTTCAACATTTTTCTAAAAAATCATGGAATTATAGCGTCAGTTTTCATGCACGTGCACACCACAATAGAATGGTGTTGCTGAATGCAAAAATAGACATATTGCAGAAATAGCAAGAACCTTGATGGCTAAGAAGAATATGCCTCATTGTTCTTGGGCAAAAGCTATGCATACTACTGTATACATCATGAAAAGAACTCTGACTGCTATTGTACATCAAGTTACACCTGAAGAGAAGTTTACAGGTAAAATGCCAAACTTATCACATCTAAAAGTTTTTGGTTGTATTGCATATGTACATGTCCCATATGAATTGAGGATGAAGCTTGATCCAAAAGCAAAAAAGTGTGTCTTCATTGGATACTCCCTTTAGCAAAAGGGATATAAATGTTATAACCCACTCACACGACAGGTAAAGGTGAGCAGAGATGTGGTATTTGATGAAATGTCAAGCTTCTATGCAGATGCGAAAGAAGGATTGAATCTTGAACCAAATGACAAAGAAAATGCTGAAAAATCAAGTGCAAAATTTCAAGTTTTGAGTGGACCGGATGCATCACCAAGGAATAGTTCCAACTCAAATCCATGGAGTGAAGATTGCGTGGAAATTTCAATCCAGAAAATTCATCAAATACATCTAAGAAAGGTAAAGAAAAGCTTTTTGCAGGTCATAAAATATGTGCAGGCTTGTTGATGGAGATTCAAGCAGTTCATAAAAGAGTCTTGATGAGGAACTTGGATTGTCCTCTCTGAAGACTCTAGGAGTAAGAAGGGAACATGCAAATGATACAAGGAGAAGTGACCCAGGACCAAGAAGATCTGGGAGGATGCAGAATTCAGTGCAATGATTGATGTATGAAAGTTATATGCCTCGTCATTGTGCCTACATGACAAAGGTAATACAAGATGCTGAACCTTCTTGCTTTGAAGATGCAATTGGAATTGCAGATTGGGAAAAAGCTATGGATGAGGAGATGGCTGCACTTTATGGAAATGATACATGCAAGCTGGTTCCATTGCCACAAGAAAAAAAACCCATAGGCTGCAAATGGGTTTACAAGGTAAAGCATAATGTTGATGGTAGCATAAGAAGGTATAAAGCACAATTCGTAGCTAAAGGATATGCACATACATATGGCATTGCTTATGAGGAATCATTCAGCCCTATAGCTAAAATGTCTACTATCAGAACACTTGTTGCATTAGCTACAGCAAAAGGATGGACTTTGCATCAGATGGATGTGGAGAATGTGTTCCTGCATGGTGAGTTATAGGAAGAAGTATATATGGACCAGCCACAAGGATATGAAGATTCAAAGCATCCAGAATATGTTGCAGGTTGCAAAAGGCTTTATATGGGATGAAGCAAGCCCCTCATGCATGGCATGCAAGGATTGTTGATTACTTAATGAGCATTGGGTTTTCTATGTGTGATGCAGATCACTCACTATATGGAAGGAAGGCTGATGATGGCATCACTATTGTGGCTATTTATGTTGACGACATGATTGTAGGTGGTGATAATGAAGTAAGCATCAAAGAGGTAAAGCAAATTCTTATGCAGGAATTTGACATGAAAGATCTTGGTGTGTTGCGCTATTTCTTGGGCGTTGAGTTTATACATACAGAAACAGGTATATGGATGTCGCAAAGGCAATATGCCTTGAATATGCTGCAAAAGTATGGTATGGCTGATTGTAAGCCAATTGCTATGCCATTAGATCACATTGGAAGTTGAATACTACATCAGGTGAAGCATTGTAAAATGCTACTATGTACAGGAAAATTGTGGGAAGTCTTATATATCTCACAATTACAAGGTCTGTCTAAGTTATATTGTTGGACTTGAAAGTCAGTTTATGCAGGTTCCCAGGAAGCTACATTTAGATGCTCTGAGGTGCACTCTACGTTATGTGAGTGCTACTTTGAATTATGCATTGTTTTATGAGGCAGGTAGAGATTTGCAGGTTTATGGATACATCGATGTAGATTGAGCTGGTAGCATTCCAGATAGAATATCTACTAGTGGTTTGCTATTCCCACTTGGGAGTGCAGTTGTTACATGGAGCAGCAAGAAGAAACCCACTGTTGCTTTTTCGAGTACAGAGGCTGAGTATAGAGGTGCTGCAATGGCCGCATGTGAGGCATCATGGCTAGAAATGCTACTTGCAGATTTAGGTGTGGAAGTGGGAAAGCCTATCACTATTTATTGTGATAATCTTAGCAGCATACAGTTAGCATGGAATCCTATTTTCCATGCTAGAACAAAGCATATCGAGGTACATTATCACTTCATCATAGAGAAGGTATTAGAAGGTAATATTGATCTTGTTTATGTGAGAATAGATGAGCAGGTTGCTGATATTTTCACCAAAGCACTTGGAGCTAAGAAGTTGAAAAAGTTTCGGGAGATGCTTGGATTACAGGATATGGTGTTGAGCCTGAGGGGGAGTGTTGAGATATCAAGCTCAACATGTGATTATCCAGGATGACATGTACCAGTTTTTCGTTTCTTTGACATGTATAGTGGTCATGCCAGTCACTATATCAGGGATACTTCATTGAGCTTTATTAGATTTATCTACCGAGAGTGATGGCACATTTGTTCCTTGCCAGCTCACTCATTCGCGGATAGTAGGTTTTTCCTTATGTACTGATCTTTATATATTGCACTTGTTGTATTCTTGTTTTTTAGGTCATTCTTGTACATTCCTTTTTATGTAATAGAAGAAGAAGAAGAAGATCATTCTTCCTTGCCTCAATCTGTGTGTGTGCTTCTCCTTGAGAGTGAGAGTGTGTGTGTGTGAGCTCTCTTCCTTATCTCCTTCCTCATGACATTTACTTCATAGTATTAAATTGTGAAAGTATAGAGGAGCTTTGGAGGATTTCATGCAATACATAAGAAAAAGAGATGGCATCAAATAAAGTGTACTTGATGAGAAAATTATATGACCTTGCATGAAGGACACAGATAGTTTTGCTGCTAATCTAAAATAGTTTGAGATGGATAATGAAATGAAAGTAGTATTGTTGTTATGCACCTTTCCATCATCATGGGTTACATTTTGCACAGCTATTAGCAATACTGCACCTTGTGGTAAACTCGTCTATGGTGACATATGTGGAGCACTCTTGACTGAGGAGATCTATAGAAATTCTATGGTTGGCACTCAAAGTGAAGATGCACAAAATGTTCAGATTCTTGTGGAGGGAAGAATCAGCAACCTGGCAGGAGCAAGAACAACAAAAAGAATGGTCAACGGAATAAGAATAGAAGTAAATCAAGGAAGAGGGAAATCAAGTTCCATTATTTTCATAAGAAAGGACATATGAAGAAATACTTCTATGCATTAAAGAATTTAAAGGATAGAATGTTAATGGGCATGTTAAATAGTTCCTACACCATATTCTTTGACTATGAAGATAGAAGAAATTAATGTCATTTCTTATGATGCTAATGTGTTGACACTTGATAGTAGTGTGCCCACTTAGGCTCTTATGGCTTATTCTCTTTCCCACACGTAGCTGCTAGATTTTGGTGCTTCTTTCCGTGTGACACCACATAGAGAATAGTTCTCTAGTTATGCAGCAAAGTCTCTTGGTAAAGTGAGATTTGGTGACTCTTACTAGTGTGATCTTGTCAAAATTGAATATGTGGTTGTGCAGTTCATTGATGGTTCAAAATTCATTATGCATAATGTACGCCATGTGCCTCAATTATCACACAACTTGATTTCAGTTGGTTAACTTAATGACCTTGGTTATAAGGTGGTTTTCTATGTCCAATATTTTTAGATATCAAAGGGCAATATGGTGATTGCAAAAGGAAGCAAAGTTGACTCAAATTATCCTTTATTTGTGTCACTGAAAGAACACTTGTTACTTGTAATTGAATAGCCTATGGATTGTACACGGAATGGCCATTTGGGCCACATATTTCATAGAGTAGTGGAAAATCTTTCTCATTCTGGATACTTACCCATGTTATCTTTCTCTGATTTTTTACTTTGTGAGCATTGTCAATATGGAAAGCAAAATAGGAATGTGCATAAGATGCAGATTGAATCTTCAATTCAACCTTTAGATCTTGTTTATACAAATGTGTGTGGTCCTATGCCCACAAGGTCATTAGGTGGTTCTCTTTACTTTGTCACTTTCATAGATGATATTACTAAAAAATTCTACATGCATCCTATCAAATCGAAGGATGATGTATTCCCTACTTTTACAAAATGGCTTGATTCATTTGAGACCGAAAAAGGAACTAAGATCAAGGCTTTAAATTCAGATAATGATGTGAGTATACCTCACATGAACTCAACCTTTTCTGTGAGTCTAGAGGAATTCGTAGAGATTTTATATCTCCTTATGCTCTAGTATAGAATGGTGTAGCTAAAGGGATGAATATAAGTATTCAAGGTAGAGTAGTTTCTATGTTGCATCATGCAAACCTTTCACAAGGATTTTGGGTAGAAGTAATATTGATTGCAGTTCATGTGATTAACCTTTGACCTAGTACTTCCAAAGGTATGAAAGTGGCACAAGAGTTATGGACACGAAAGCCACCACATTATGATCATCTTCGAGTTTTTGGGTGTGAAGTGTATGTTCTTATACCCAAAAATCTTAGAAAAAGTTAAACCATAAGTCAAAGAAATGCATTTATCTTGGATATGGTCAAGAAGGCCAATTTGGACATTGCTTATGGGATCTTGAAACATGGTTAGCAATCAAAAGTAGTGATGTCATTTTCAATGAGTCTAAGATGCATAAACAACTCATTAAGGAGGTTGAAGTGAGAAGAGTGGTGTTTGAGGATACTACTTCTCTAGTTAATATGCATTAAAATGTTCCACATGGGATGTTCAAGAGAATGTCCAATCAGATCAGTCTCGAAATGCTCATGTTCATCAATCATTGAAATGCTTTGCACATTTCTTACTACAAAAAGGCTATGCAGATAGAGGATCATGTCAAGTGTGAGTGCGCCATGAAGAGTGAGTTGGATTCTATTCACAAGAATGGTACCTAAGATTTAGTACCATTGCCAAAGGGTAGGAAATATTTACCAGGTAAATGGGTATATAAGTTGAAACTCACATGAGATAGTGCTTCTCCAAAGTATAAAGCATGACTTGTTGCAAAGGAATTCAAGAAACAACATTAAGTTGATTTTGAGGAAATCTTCTATCTAGTGGTCAAGATGACTACCAGGCACATGTTGCTTAGATTCATTGCAATGGAGGACTTAGAGCTAGTCCAAATGGATGTGAAAACTTATGTCTTGCATGGAGATCTTATAGACGAGATCTATATGAAACAATCAAAGGGTTATGTAGTTCCTGGCAAAGGAAGTCTAGTTTGTAAGCTGAAGAAGAGCTTATATGGACTTAAATAGTCCCCTAGACAATGGTACCAAAAGTTTGATGCTTTTATGAAGTATCAAGGCTATTCTCAGAGCAATGAGGATCATTGTCTCTACATGAAGAGATGCTCATATGGTAGCTTGATATGCTTGATACTTTATGTCGATGATATGTTGATTGTTGGGAAATCCTCTTATGACTTGTCATTTTAAAAAAAAAGTTGAGTAAGACATTTGATATGAATTCATTACCAAAATTCCTTATCATTCTACTATTGGTAGTCTCATGTATGTTATGGTAGCTACGAGACCAAACATTGCATTTGAAGTGGGCGTTGTGAGCTTTTTGGGCTAGCTTCTTGTAGTTTTGAGCTTGTATGAGAACTTGGTTATAATAGAAGTGATTCCATTGTCTTACTCTCTTTGTTCTTGCCGTGTGTGCACGTGTGTGTGTATGTGTGTGCATGTTTGTGTGCTTCTCACTCACACATTTGTGCCTTCACTTGCTCGAGGTCTTCATACCATCCTCATGTCTTCCCGAATTGACATTAAAGGAGGTGCTACTCATCACTGAGCTACACCAAATTTTGGCGCCGTTGCCGGGGACTCGAGCTTTGAGGACGAGCATGTGATGGTAAGACGTAGAGAGGACGCGTTGGAATGGTAAGTAGTAGGTAAATTTCTGATTTTTCTCCATCTCCATCTCCATCTCCATCTCCATCTCCATCTTCATCTCCATCCTCATCTCCTTCCCCACCTTATATTCCCACTTCCAAATCATTTCCCTCCTTTGCTTTGTGCGAGTATGAGAGAGAGCGAGTGTGTGTTCTTGTTTGTGTGTGTTTTTGCATGTTTCTTGCAGGTTTCAGCTTCATCATCATCTCCAGCAAGCTCAGCAGGTACGGATTCTGTCTGCGCAAACTCCGAGGCATCGAGCTCGAGCTATCACGACACACCGAAAAGTTACCCCAATCACGATTCTGAGTGCACCACGACACTGCGCAGCCCTAGAGCTCCTAGGATCACTAGACAGAACAGAAAAATTCACCATATCCCGACCTATCGCGACACCTCGAGGTATCGTGACACTCCCAGGTATCGCGACACTCCCAAGTATCGTGAGACCTCGACCTATCGCGACACTCCCAAGTATCGCGACACCTCGACCTATCGCGACACTCCCAAGTATCACGACACCTCGACCTATCGCGACACTCCCACGTTTTTGGTAGAATAGACTCCATTTTGTTCAAGCCGAGGAGTCCTTGAGCTTGAGGAGTAGTAGAATTAGCTACATATCAATTTTCATAATTTTTAGACTTCGTTTGAGCCCTCAAATAGGCTCTAGAACCTAATTTTTAACTAGGCCAGACACTAGGTCTGGACAAGGCCAAAGCTAGTGAGAAAACTATAAAAAGAGCTAGAGAGCTCATTTTTGGGGTTAGATTGTTTGTGAATTGAGCTTATGTAAGAGACTTTTTGACTAATGCAAAGAACTCCATTGTTCCTCTCCTTGTTCTTGCCTTGTGTGCGCGCGTGTGTGTATGTGTGTGCATGCTTGTGTGCTTCTCACTCACACACTTGTGCCTTCACTTGCTCATAGTCTTCATACTAGTCCTCACGTCTCCACGGATTGACAATTAAGAGGTGAATCTTCTCACGTTGGTACTCACCATTGTGCTAGAGTGACACAAAGTTAAGCCAGAAGTGTGGAAACACGTAGCCAAACAAGTGCCAGACATAGCGAAATCGTGTTCCCAGGTAGGATCTCATAGAACAGTGCCTGAAATACCATTGGATAAGATAGGAGACATGAGTGAAGGAGAAGAAGGAAATACCTATCTCCTAGTTACCCATCAGGGATACACAACCAAGGCAATTTTGGACTCAGGTGCAGGAGTTGCAATTGCTACAACTTCCCTATGGAAGCGTTGGGGCAAGCTAGCACTCCGACCGACGAGAATGAAATTGCAGATGGCCGATGGCCATATTGAGAGGCCCTTGGGATTGCTAGAAGGCATAACTCTCACTACATGTGGTGTTGAGTTCGAACATACTTTTGCTATATGCGACTTTAGCAGAAACCAAGCCTACGAGATGATTTTGGGAAGGCCATTTATGCGGCAATTGCAAGTAGTACAGGACTGGGGAACCAATTCCTTATACTTGCAACACTTAGGTGTTACAACCAAAGTCAATCTCAAGGATTACTCTCATAGAGACGTACTGCCCATTCAATGGAATCCCATCCATAGAGCCAAGGATGACACGGAGTCAGTGCATTCCATAGGATCAGGATCCTCATGGATGCATGAAGACACCCACTTATGGATGTGCAAAAAGTGGCAGTAGAAGAAGAGAAAAGAGAAAAAGCCAGAGAGGTAGGTGCGAAAGAGACACATAGATCAATTCAAGACCCAGCCTATGCACCTGTAGTATTTCCCGATGAAGAGTTTGAACCTCACGGCTGGGCAGAAATTTTAGCAACAATGGATGTAGCCATCAATGAAGAGCAGTGGACACCCCACTGTGATGAGGATGGCTATGACATTTCAGTCTTCTCAATAGAGCCAATCATAGGAGATGCAGTTTTAGAGGAATGCGAACCTAGCCCTGATACATTTGAGGATGCAAGTGACTCCGACTTAGAGTCAATCATTATGGAACCACCTTTTGCATCAGATGAAGAATACTTCTATGAAGTTGAAGCTTACCCCTAGAGACACGGAGAAATCACGAATGATGTGAGGTTAGCCACACAAGTAGCCACTAAGAGTGGAGGAAAGAAATAGAAAGGTGTCGACCCAGACATATGCTCACACACGATTCCCATGACCTCAGATGCCAGACCATCTAAGCAGAAGCCCTATACATACAATGATAACTACGCTGCTAAGATCAAGGAGGAGATAGATAGATTGGTAGAAGTTGGGTTTATCTATGAGATTGAGCACACTGAATGGGTATCCCCCATTGTGGTTGTGCCCAAGAAGAATGGAAAATTGCCTATGTGTATTAACCTTAAAAATTTTAATGCCGCCACGATTAGAGACAGTTATCCGCTTCCTATTACTGAGCATATATTAGAAAGGGTAGCAGGCAAGGAAGTGTACAGCTTCATGGATGGAATCTCTGGCTACAATCAGGTAGCCATTGCACCAGAAGATCAGCATAAGACGGCTTTTGCCACAGAGTGGGGCATATTTGCCTTTCGGGTAATGCCATTCGGGCTTACCAATGCACCTGCTACCTTTCAAAGATTAATGTGTCACGTGTTTAAAGAGTTCTTGAGGAAGAATTTGGAAGTATATGTTGATGATCTTTGCGCTCATTCCAACATTAGACAGACCCATATACCTGAACTCTGACAAATCTTTGATAAATGCAGAGAATATCAAGTCTGCCTGAACCCAGAAAAGTGTGTTTTCATGGTCAGGCAAGGCAAAATTCTAGGACACATAGTGTCTAAGAACGGCATATCCACTGACGAAGAGAAAGTGAGAGCCATCGCAGAACTACCTAGGCCAAAGAACTTCAAGGAAGTACAGGCTTTCATGGGGCATTGTGGTTACTACCGCCGGTTCATTCACATGTATGTTGTCATTGCAAAACCCATGTACGGACTGCTAACTAACTTTGAGTGGACTGATGAATGTGAGAATTCCTTCAATGAGCTTAAACAAAGATTATGTTCAACACCAATCTTGACCACACCAGATTGGAACAAGCCATTCCATGTTCATGTGGATGCCTCCAATTATGCTATTGGATGTGTACTTGCACAACCTACGGGTGAAGGTAATATGGATCTTCCTATTGCCTATGCCAGTAGATAGTTGAATGCTGCTGAACGAAACTATACAACCACCGAACGAGAAGGATTAGGCATGGTGTACGCGGTTAAAAAGTTTAGACACTATTTGCTTGCAAATAAGTTCAAATTTTTTAGTGATCACCAACAGATGTCTCCTTAGTACATGAAAGCAATGGCTGAATAGCATCTTCCACAAAGACAACATCACGGCTAACCAGAATGCGTTTAGTCTGTGGATGATAGAGACGATAGCCTTTACGTTCAGAACTGTACCCAACAAAAATACATTTTACTGCCTTATCATCCAATTTTTTGCGATGTTGTTCAGGCACTAATGCATATGCCGAACAACCAAAAACACACAGATGAGCAACAGATGGCTTGCAGTCATGCCAAGCCTCATATGGAGTGATAGACTACAACGCTTTAGTAGGACACCTGTTCAGTACATATGTTGCACACATGACAGCCTCAAGCTAGAAACTATGTGGTAAAGCCTGACTTTTGACCATGCACCTCGCCATCTCCATGAGTGACCTATTCTTTCGTTCAGCAACTCCATTCTGTTGAGGTGTATACGGCACTGTACACTGGTGTTTTATCCCACGTTCAGCCAGAAATGCATTAAAATCGGAAGACATATATTCCCCCCCTCGATCAGAACGGAGGGTGCCCATTTTACATGCTGACAGATTTTCAGCCAAAACCAAAAACTGTTTAAAGCACATGAACACTTCGGACTTTGCCTTCAATGGATATACCCATGCATGCCTGGAAAAATCATCAATGAAAGTCACGAAGTAAAGGTAATTTCCAAAAGAGGGTGTCTGCATAGGACCACAGACATCACTATGTACAAGCTGCAATTTCTGCGTAGCCCGAGCTGAACCATCTTTTGGAAAGGAGGAACGCTGCATTTTGCCCAAAATACAGCCTTCACATACATGTTTTCCGAGTGCCTCAAGATTGGGCAAAAAAGACACCATATCAGATTTTTGCAGGCGTAGCAAACTAGCAAAATTCAGATGACCAAAGCGTGCATGCCAAAGCTTTGCATCTGACATAGCCTGAGAATCATGAACTGCACATGCCGAATCATTAACAGATCTTTCATAGTCTATGAGCTTATACAGCCCACGACATAAAATGCCAGAAGCAATAATCACATCGCCATTTGACAGATCATGAACTGTACACCTGTCATCAACAAATTTCACAACCAAACCAATCTTGGCTAATGCAGAAACTGATAACAGGCTCTTTTTGATCCTTGGCACAAATAAAGCATCTGACAAGGTGAAAGAACTACCATCAGCAGTAGTCAGAATGATCTTACCAACTCCCATAACAGGATAAGAGGAGTTGTTGGCGCATGTGACAGTATTCCCTGTAGGGGCAGGCTCGAGTGAAGAGAAGAAACTGTGCTGGGAGGTAATATGTTTGGTCGCCCCACTGTCAAAGTACCAAACATCTGAGTCCACTGCAGACATGCACTGCTCATGAGAAGATGGGTCAAAACTGCAAACAGTAGTAAACGCCCATTCTTCTTCCTGCACAAGATTAGCAGACTCTGTTTTTGGTGTAGAAGCTTCTGCAACAACCATTCCAGCCTCCTTTTTCTTTGCCTCTTTTGCAGCCAGTTTTGGACAGTTCTTTATGATATGATCATTCCCTTTACAGTACTTGCAAAACAATTTCTGCTTTTCTGATTTCTTCTCATCTTTATCCTGGTTCTTCGAATGTGCAACATTTACAGATTTCTGCTTACTAGTAGAAGAGCTCCATTTTCCTTTGCCCTTCTGGCTAGCCAGGAAAGCTTGATCTGCAACACGCATAATGGACCTATTCTGCTTGGACTGATCTTCTTGCAACAGAACAGAGACTAACTCCTCAAATGATAAGGCATTCGGATTGCCTTTCATCATCAACCGAAGAGTAGAAGCAAAACTCTGATATGAATCAGGAAGACCATTCAGAATTGTCTGCACAAGTGAGCTATCTGGTATAACCTCATCAGTAGAAATCAATTGTTCCTTCAAATCTTTGAGCTTCGTTAGGAAACTGTCCATAGAATCACCTTCATTCATGTGCTCACTCTCCAACTGTTTTCGGAGGTAAGCAACACGAGCCTCATTCCTAGCTTGGTACAATGTGGTAAGTGTATCCCAAGCATCCCTAGCTGTTCTGCAAGAGCGAATATGAGGAATAATGGCATGTTTGACAGACAAAGCTATCAATGCATATGTCTGGGCATCTCTGCCATCCCAACGAATTTGCTCTGCAATAGGTGCAACAGAAATAGCAGCACGAACAGGAATCTACGGAATATCATCTTCGACACCATCTTCATCAGCTCTAGCACCTGTATTTGTAGTACCTGTCGTTACAGGTGTAACAAGACGTCTTTCAACACCCTACACAATGTTCCACAATCCTTTTGCAACCAAAACATGTCGCATCATATAAGCCCATAATGGGTAGTTGGTACCATCCAACTTATCCTCAACAGCCAACATACGGAATACATCACTGCTTTCAGCCATGGCCGGTGACTAAAATACCTTGATGCAAAAAATTGACTGTATCTCAAAAAGTTGAACATAACTGCCCAGACGAGTTCTGCTAGACCTGTAGCAGACTTCGAGACGCTTAAACTGGCGAATAGAAATTGGTATATACCTTTGGCACAAAAAGATGAAATAGCCTGCACAAGCGCTGCGATAGTGCGTTCGGAGGCCGAAACGAGCTCAGATCGCAATTTCGGAACCACAAAGCGAAGCCGTTTTGATCTCGAAAACACGTTGAGTATGCTCACCAAAATTCGTGCGATTCTGAGACTGCAAATGGAGGAGTGTCGACGGCGCCCTAGATGAAGCGACGACCCGCTCTGATACCAATTGTTGGAGTTAGACGTCTGCGGAAGCACGCGAACAGCACAAGGAAGAAGAAGAAGCTTGGAGCACAAACACACAATACTGAATGTATTACTAGAGAATGTACAAAGATAAGTAGCCCATTAGGGCAATAGGCGTATATACAAGCAGGGGGAAAAAAACCTCCTAAAGAGGGAAAAAAGTGCCCCGGCGGTCCTAGTGTGTTCACACACATCACTACCTAAATATATCAACACTAGGGTGTTGCAAGACAAATCAAACACCACTAAGGCTAAAAAAGGATGACCAAGTGTCAGATTCTGGGAAAGACTCAACATAGTCTCCCTAGAAAAAAGGATTGCTGAACACAAATGACCAACCAAACGGATTGTGTGCAAATATATGTAATCACACTAATAAGTGTATCAAGGAGTAAATCCACCACTATATAGTTGACAAAACAAAAAATCTAGAAAAAAATTTCTAGACTCATCTTTGCAAAATAAGCACAAGAACAGTGTCAAAAGCTCATAAAACTGCAAATACTGACATATAAACTTGCGTAGTGAATCACTAACTCCACTACATATAATCATTTAACAGAAAGAAGCCAACTAGGCTTATTGAGCACCTATGAGCAACTAACATACATCTCCTATGGTGAGGTTGGGTAAGTCTTCCACCTACATCACTGAAGAGGTCCTAACATTTGGGTGTCTCCTAGTTAAATAAACCTCACCACGACCCTCTTTATCAATTTCAAAGGCTTTATGCAAAAACGTAATCGCTATATCAATGACCACATGGACGTACATGAGCATTATCCACAAAAGTGCAGATAGTGTGTATGTGCTCAATATATGTAGTAAAATGGCATTGAAAGGCTAAATTCATAGGCCAAACACTAACCAACAACACCTAAAAGTATCTATCAACTATGTTCTTTAGGCTAAACAACTTGCATAAACTTGTGGTGGTTTCTCCCACCACAATTGAAAACCTTTCAAGAAACCTATAGATTTAATAGTGTGTCTAAAAACACAGCCCCAAATCTGAATATTCTTTGTCAAAGAAGTACAAAGAAGACCCTTCTTGGTGTTCTTGAACCTATTTCAAGAGAACTATGCATGAAAGTACTCAAAAATGGCTCCACGAATCACCCCAAAAATGCTTAAAAACAAGCTCTGAAAGCAAAGTTTGAGGGCCCAAAACATGTTCAAGGTAATGTGAACCTTAGTCTTTCCCCCTTTTCAAACACCACAAGAGTGTAGCTTATTGGCAAGAGATTTTTTGTTAAGTGAGCTCTGGAGGGAGCAGTATTTGGATGGGTGAGCTCCCGAGAAGTACCGAGAACCTTTGTCTTCCTACTCTAGAAGCTCTTCCACATCAGATTCAACTTCCACTATTTCTTCTGTAGGTTCACTATCCATGAACCAATGTCCCCTAGATAATGTTACTGAATCCACTTTCAGCTTTGCTATTGGAAGCCCTTTAGGCATTTTCCTATAAAATCAAATCACAAGTACTCCACACTAATTGATAAAACTCCAACATATATTTATTCTTTTCATCACGAGAAGAACCATGAAGTTTACACCAGTCATCACTTGCTCTCCACAATAACACTTCATGTGCTTATCACATTCAAGCAAGGATTCCCTTTTGTAAGTGCAATTGGAAAAAGATTTGGAAAAAAATAGCAATTGAAAAAATAAAAGAAATAAAAGAAAATGAAATAAAAATACAAACAACTCACACACTCTTCTTATCCTTGCTTTATGCTTCCTATTTTTCTCCCCCTTCTAGCTCTTTTATACATGCTGATAGAGCTTCCTTGAGTGCTTGGGTTTTGAATGATCTCGTGCCTAATTAATGCATGGCTTTGTAGTGTAGCCCTATTTATGCTTACTCTAGATATGCAATAACCTCTATGGTGCATAATCACGGTCTCAAGTATTTTACTTAAGTGGTTTTTTTATGATGAGGCTTTTCTCGTTATAGCCTTTGTTTGTAGTTGAGTTTCAATTTGATTTTCTCATTTGATTTCTTCTTCTGGTACCATCTTCTTTTGTTTTGCTTTATGTGTGATGCATAATCTTTGACTTCCCATCTCTTCCTTTCTGAAAGTATTGAAAAATATCGTGTTTTTGGTTGCTTTGGTTTCCAAACTTGTTTCATCTTTCCATCATTTTTTTGGTTTTGTTCTATAGACACATACACATGCATACACACACATACATACACATGCATACACACACATACACACACATGCATACATATGCATACATAATGCACATGCATATGCATACATACATGCTTAAATTCATACACACACACATACACACACATACACACATACACATACACACATATATATGCATACACACACACACACTTAAAAGACATACACACACATACACATACAATTATACATATGCATACATACATGCTTACATGCATACACACATACACACATACACACATACACATGCACACATATATATGCATACACACACACACACACGTAGAGAGACATACACATACATGCATACATATGAATACATAATGCATATGCATATGCGTACATACATACTTACATGCATACACACACATACACATGCATGCATACATATGCATACATAATGCACATGCATATGCATACATACATGCTTACATACATACACACACATACACATGCATACACACATACGCATACGCACATACACACACATATATGCATACACACACATAGAGAGACATACACATACATGCATACACATACATACATACTTACATGCATACACACACATACATATGCATACATAATGCACATGCATATGCATAGATACATGCATACACATACACACACATAGACACATACACACACATATGCATACATATGCATACATAATGCACATGCATATGCATAGATACATGCATACACATACACACACATAGACATGTACACATACTTATACACATACTTATACACATAGATTTACACACACATAGACACACACACACATACACACACACGTAGACACATACACACATAATGCATATGCATATGCATACATACATAATTACATGCATACATACATAATTACATGCATACACACACATACACACACATGCATACATATGCATACACACATATAGAGACATACACACCATGCATACATAATGCACATGCATATGCATACATACATGCTTACATGCAGACAGACACATACACACACATACATATACACACATAGACACACACACACGTAGAGAGACACACACACACATACACACATATATATGCATACACACGCACGTAAAGAGACATACACACACATACGCATATATGCATACATAATGCATATGCATATGCATACATAATGCATATGCATATGCATACATACATATTTACATGCATACACAGACATACACACATATACACACACATATGCATACATAATGCACATGCATATGCATAGATATATGCTTACATGCATACACATACACACATGCACACATACACACATACACACATACACACATACACACATACACACAGAGAGATTGATTTGGTATATGTGCTTACACAAGATAATGTGGTAGACATATTCACCAAAGCTCTTCCATAGGAAAAATTTGAACCTTTCGCAAAGCTTTAGGCTTATTGCCTAGTGGAGGCTTATCCATCACTTCATGTATGTGTTGAAATCATTCTCTCCAAGGGGTTTGTTACACTTATGTGTTTCTTGAGTAGCTTTGATGTGAACCTTTTCCCTATACATGGGCACTTTTTACTCTAGTGTTGGCTAGTGGTTTATTGCCCATGTTACCACATACATGATTCACTCATATGTGGTGGTAATATGTACTTAAAGATATTATTCAGCTCTTACTTCAGTTTTATTAATCATCAATAGAGAGAGTTATTCCAACCATATGTATTCTCTACGTGTCTTGCTACATTTGTGTTGTTGGTGTGTGCTTCTCATGTGTCTCTCACAATTCTACACACACCCAACACTGTTGGTATTGTTGTTAGAAAACTCCTCTTGCTCCAGTGTAATTGTAGTGAGGCTCAATGTGTCTCTAAGTAGAAACAGAATAGATGATGTCTGTAGGAATCTATGTACTTCCTAGGACCTTATACATAGATCTATATATGTTGTAGGATAATATCAACCTTTGGTCCTGATTCTCTATATGACTTGTAATGTGAACCTTTGCAATACTTTTTTTGTTCTTTAGCCATTGATATGAGAAAAAAAACTTGTATGCAACTTTTCATTTGATTGTCGATGTTGGATAATGTTCTTTTTGTTGAGTATTCTATTTTATGTTGTTATACCACTTGTATCAACAAAGTCTTGACTACAATACACACCAGGTTACTTTTGAAGTATAGTACAATCAGGCTGAAGTAACAATGACGAATTGAAATTACATGAATGGTTATCTTGGTTTCCAATGAAGTTAGTGTAAGTAGAGTTCCTATAGTAGGGAAGGTTTGAGTAGAGTTTTTAGTCTATTTCTATCTTTGTCTGTGTTGGAATTTGTTGAGGAATCACTCACAAATTTGACATACAAACAGACATAAAAAGAAAAAGAAAAAGAAGCGGAATCTTCAGAAAATCAAAAGCCTCATTGAAGTGACAAATTCATGACGGAATTGTACAGCGTGCGGAATCAGTCCGTTAACCAGAATCAAGAATCATACGAGTAACAGAGCAATAAACCGCGGTGTGCGCATAATGTGCGCATAACGTGAATTAAAGAATGAGAGCGTGGAAGAGTGCAGAAGAAAAAGTGTATATATACACCAAGGATTGAAGGACTCAGATGATGAGAGGATGAGGATGGTGAGAAGAGGAAGATGATGAGAGATCGCGTATGAGTGAAGAGAGAGTGAGAAGTTCTCAGAAGACGCCATAGATCGCATATGTATAGATGAATAACAGAAACCTGGAATGTCAGATATTCATCTGAGAGGGATGGTAATAAGAAACTACTCAGTATAGGAGAGTTTCTACAGCTTGAGCAAGAAGAGGCCAAGCTAATTTGTACACATCTTCTCAAATAGAAAACACATGTTCATGTGGATGTTTGCGCGCAATCTTTGTATGTGAAGAAACCTGAGTATTTTCATGTTACTGTGTAAAAGTCGTTAATCGTTATTTTCTCAGTAAACGGATGTTTTGGTTATATTTTGATTAGCTACAGTTCCTTCAGTAAACGTGTTTTCCGGTAGAACAATGAAGTATATCTCGCAGTAGGATTCGAAGCTTTGTATGAGAGATAGCTCATCTTGTAGCTAGATGTCTCTACTTCAAGCTGATCAAAATTTCTGGTGGAATGGATATGTACACACAGTACAAAGTCTAACTGGAAAGTGGCACTTCAGAACTGTGAAGTTTTCTTTAAACTTCAAGAAGAAGTTCATTCAGTGAAGGAAGCTCACATATCACTTTTGAAGTAATCACGAGCAGAATCGAAGTTCATTCCGGTGATATTCCGGTAAGATTTCGGTGACGTCCCAGTGACAGTCCGGTGAAGTTCCGGTGGAATTCAATCGCAGTTTAACACAGTTAAGCAACAGTAATCCTGCTAAGCTACTGTTGATTACAGAGGTGTTCTATATCACTCTAGCTTAGCTCTCTATTCGGTGGCGCAACAATTTCCGCAGGCTTGACAAGGTTCAAGCCTTGCCGTGACGACCATCAACAAGTGGTATTAGAGCCGGAAGAAGGCTCATCTTCAGTGGTATCAGAGCAGGTTAGTTCCACGAGCGGCATCAGAGCCAAAAGACTCTCAAAGGCAACCTAAAGCAAACAAGAAGATCATGGCAGATCATGTCCAAATTGATAAGTTTGACAGAGATAATTATCCCGCGTGGGTAATGCATACGGAAGCCTTACTTATGAGTAAGGACTTAACGATGTATGTGACCGGAGAAGAAAAAAAGCCGACCTTCGAAGATGATAGTCAACCGGAAAAAGAAGAGTTAGAAGCTTTGAAGCTGTGGTAGAAGAAAGATGCAAAGGCAAGAGCCTACATCTACAACACTGTTTCAGATCATCTACTACCGCACATTAGAGGTCTGGAGAAAGCGGAGGACATATGGAGCGCATTGGAAGACCACTTCCAAAATACTACGAAAGCTAGAAAGGCTAGCTTATGGTCCGAGTTCACAACGTTCAAAAAGAAGCCGAGTCAAAGCATTAGTGACTACGTCACTAAAATGAAGGATCTAGCAGATAGTCTTGGATCCATAAATGAAGATGTCAAAAATCACAGATTGATAGCGCAACTGCTCACAGGTTTGAGAGGAGATGAAAGGTGGAAACCTTTCGTACTCTCAACTGAACTTTCCTTAAATCACTTTGTACCAGATTTAAATCAGTTGCTTGGTTTGATGCTCACATATGAGCAAGATCTGAAAGGAGATGGAGATAAAGGACAAAGCTCTGCAATGTACATGAAGAACAAAAAGAAAGGAGATAAAGGTAAGTCAAAAGATGAAGAGGAGTCGAATTCTCAGGCTTATTATGCAAGAGGTAAAAGCACTGGTAGAGGAAGAGCAAGAGGTTTTGGAAGAGGAAGAAGTAGTCAGAATACCAACAAGAAAGCTTGCTGGATTTGTGGACTAAGTAATAATCTGGCGCATGACTGTTGGCACAACCAACAGGGATCAAATCAAAATCAGAACAGTAATAGCAGAGGCAGAAGCAGAAGATATCAAGGTAACTTTCAAAAGGGTAGACAGAATCAAAGAGGAGGCTACGGTAGAGGTGGAACAAGAAGTTGGGGACAGGGCCAATCCTACAACACTACCTATAACAACTACGCAAATGACACACAGAATGAAAATCATACATCTTTGATGATGAACTCAATCAGCACATCTGATAACGAAGATCTAAAGGTATTTTACATTGACTCTGGATGTTCTAATCACTTGTCAGGAAACATAGAACTGATGTCAGAACTAGAAAAAGGAAGTTCGAGTCATACTGTTCAAACAGGTGACAATACAAGACATAGCGTACATTCAATTGGAAAAGTGAAGTGTAAGAGTGGAGCAGATTTGCTAACCAATGTTTTGTATGTTCCGACAATACCAAAAAATTTGATTAGTGTGGGACAGATAGTTGAGAAAGGATTTCAGGTCAGATTTACAAACAAAGGAGTATTTGTAGAAGATCCCGAGAACGGATATAATCAGATCGTCTCTGGTAAGAAAGAAGGTAGACTCTTTACTTTAAGAGTACAAGGGAACATTGGCCAAGCGTTGCTCACACATGATGAAAAGGTGATTACAGAACTTGATCTCTGGCACAAGAGATTAGGTCATTTCAATGAAAAAGGAATCAAAACTATGATAGCGAATGGGTCTGTAGTGGGATTACCGAACGTACAGAACCAACATATGATTCACAAATGCGAAGCTTGTCAGATGGGAAAAGCCCACAGGTTACCTTTCTAGAAGAAAGGATTCAAACATGATGGTGTGCTAGAACTCATACATACAGATGTATGGGGACCGACAAAGGAAGGATCTATTAGTGGATCAAGGTATTATGTCCTTTTCATTGATGATGCAACAAGATGGATAACTCTTTATGTTTTGAAAGAAAAATCAGAAGTGTTTGGAGCTTTTAGACATTTTCATGCATATGCTGAAAGACTCACAGGTCGAAAGCTTAAAAGACTGAGATCTGATGGAGGTGGAGAATACTTCTCCCGAGAGTTCAATGATTATCTTTGGAATACAAGAATTAAGAGAGAAATAACCTGCAGGTATACACCACAACAAAACGGTGTAGCAGAAAGAAGGAACCGAACTCTAATCGAGTTTGCACGAGCTATGCTGAAAGAAAAGAATTGTCCAGATTATCTTTGGGCTGAAGCCGTAAATACAGCTACATACTTGGTAAACAGATTACCATGTACAACGTTAGAAGGAATGACCCCTTATGAAGCCTGGTGGGGAAAGAAGCCAACACTTGATCATTGTAAGGTGTTTGGATCACTAGCGTATGCTTATGTACCATCACAACTGAGACATAAGCTTGAACCGAAAGCAGAGAAATATGTGTTCGTCGGATATGATGAAAAGCAGATGGGTTACATGTTATGGAGTCCTCTAACCAAACAATTTACTATTTCCAGAGATGTAACATTTGATGAACAGAAAAGCTGGTATGCAGATCAAAGTCATACAGCTGAAGAATTTGAAGAAGAGATAAAAAGAAAAGAGAAAGGTAAATCAATCGTGCAGGTGAATAAAGATGAAGATTATACGCAGGCAAGTACGTCCAGGTCCGGATCAGGTATGAGAAATGAAGATGAAGACGTGTATTCAGATACACACGAAGAATATGAGCTAAGGAGGTCAAACAGAGTAAGAAGACAACCGGAAAGGTACTTGTATGATACATCTTATATAACTCAGAAAGATTATGCATATATGGTCAAAGATGATGATGAACCTCAAAGCTATGATGAAGCTAAAGGCAAGAAGCAATGGGAAGAAGCAATGGAAGAAGAATTCAGCGCACTGGAAGAGAACAAGACATGGGAGCTTGTTCCTAAACCAAATGGTAAGAAAGTAATCGAAAATAAATGGGTTTTCAAAGTTAAGAAACTTGCAGATGGAAGGATAGCCAGACATAAAGCGAGACTGGTTATCAAGGGCTATGCTCAGAAGCATGGCATAGACTATGATGAGACGTTTAGTCCGGTGGCAAAGATGTCAACCATAAGGACAGTGATTGCTATAGCAGCATCAAAAGGATGGAAGCTAAGTCAATTAGATATAAAGAATGCATTCCTTAATGGATATATATCAGACGAAGTCTACATGGAACAACCAGAAGGTTTCGTAAATTCCAGATACCCAGAACATGTGTGTAGACTAAGAAAAGCGCTTTATGGACTGAAGCAAGCTCCAAGAGCTTGGAACTACAGACTTGTGAAGTATCTCAATGAACTTGGATACCAAAGTTCGAAGGCAGATGCAAGTCTACTCATCAAAAGAACAGAAGAAGGAATGATCTACATTTGCATTTATGTAGACGACATAATAATTACAGGTACCTCAGATGCAGGAATCATAGAGGTGAAGAAATTGCTCGAAAAGGAATTCAAAATCAGTGACCTGGGAAAGTTATCATACTTTCTAGGTATGGAAATCACATATACAGATCATGGTGTATATGTTACGCAAAAGGGGTATCTCCTAAACTTACTGAGGAAGTTTAATATGGAGAATTGCAGAGAAGCTTCAACACCGCTTGAAGTAAATCATAAACTCAGTAAATATGATGGTACAGAGTTCAAAGATATGAAGAAGTATCAGTCTTAATTTACGCTACACTAACAAGACCGGATCTCAGCTATCCAGTGGGAGTTCTTTCACAGTTTATGCATTGTCCGACAGATCAGCATTGGGTTGCAGGACAAAGAGTTCTTAGATATATAAAAAGAACTATAAAGGAAGGATTATATTATCCTTTTACGTCAGATATAAAGCTGAGAGCATTCAATGACTCAGACTGGGCAGGAAGTCAAGATGACAGAAGATCGACACATGGGTATATGATATACCTAGGAGATAAGCTAGTAAGCTGGTGCTCAAAGAAACATCATACAGTAGCTTTATCGTCAATAGAAGCAGAATATAAAGGATTAGTAGAAGCCGCGAAAGAAGTAATATGGATGCAGACCTTGCTCAAAAGCATGGGTATTGATCAAGGTATACCAATTATACATGGAGACAATATGAGCTCTCTATATCTTGCAGCAAATCCGGTGTTTCACGCAAGAACAAAGCACATAGAAATTCAATATCATTTCCTGAGGGAAAAGGTAGTGGAGAAGGAGATAGAAATAATATACACTCCGACAAAAGATCAGATTGCAGATATTTTGACAAAAAGCTTGGATGGAACAAAGACAAGCAGATTCAAGGAAATGGCAGGTATAAAAGAAAGAAAGATATATGAAAGACCGGAAGAGGTCAAATTAGCGATTGAGGGGGAGCTGTTGAGGAATCACTCACGAATTTGACATACAGACAAACATAAAAAGAAAAAGAAAAAGAAGCGAAATCTTCAGAAAATCAAAAGCCTCATTGAAGTGACAAATTCATGACGGAATTGTACAGCGTGTGGAATCAGTCCGTTAACCAGAATCAAGAATCATACGAGTAACAGAGCAATAAACTGCGGTGTGTGCATAATGTGCGCATAACGTGAATTAAAGAATGAGAGCGTGGAAGAGCGCAGAAGAAAAAGTGTATATATACACCAAGGATTGAAGGACTCGGATGATGAGAGGATGAGGATGATGAGAAGAGGAAGATGATGAGAGATCGCGTATGAGTGAAGAGAGAGTGAGAAGTTCTCAGAAGACGCCATAGATCGCGTATGTACAGATGAATAACAGAAACCTGGAATGTCAGGTATTCATCTGAGAGGGATGGTAATAAGAAACTACTCAGTATAGGAGAGTTTCTACAGCTTGAGCAAGAAGAGGCCAAGCTAATTTGTACACATCTTCTCAAATAGAAAACACATGTTCATGTGGATGTTTGCGCGCAATCTTTGTATGTGAAGAAACCTGAGTATTTTCATGTTACTGTGTAAAAGTCGTTAATCGTTATTTTCTCAGTAAACGGATGTTTTGGTTATATTTTGATTAGCTACAGTTCCTTCAATAAACGTGTTTTCCGGTAGAACAATGAAGTATATCTCGCAGTAGGATTCGAAGCTTTGTATGAGAGATAGCTCACCTTGTAGCTAGATGTCTCTACTTCAAGCTGATCAAAATTTTCCGGTGGAATGGATATGTGCACACAGTACAAAGTCTAACTAGAAAGTGGCACTTCAGAATTGTGAAGTTTTCTTTAAACTTCAAGAAGAAGTTCATTCAGTGAAGGAAGCTCACGTATCACTCCCTTACTTCACATAAATTCATTTGAAGTAATCACGAGCAAAATCGAAGTTCATTCCGGTGATATTCTGGTAAGATTTCGGTGACGTCCCAGTGACAATCCGGTGAAGTTCCGGTGGAATTCAGTCGCAGTTTAACACAGTTAAGCGATAGTAATCCTGCTAAGCTACTGTTGATTACAGAGGTGTTCTATATCACTCTAGCTTAGCTCTCTATTCGGTGGCGTGGCAATTTCTGCAGGCTTGACAAAGTTCAAGCCTTGCCGTGACGACCATCAACAAGTGGTATTAGAGCCGGAAGAAGGCTCATCTTTAGAATTCAAGGTCTACGGAAGCACATGAACAACACAAGGAAGAAGAAGAAGCTTGACGCACAACACACAATACTCAATGTATTACCACTAGAATGTACAAAGATAAGTAACCCATTAGGGCTATAGGCGTATATACAAGCCGAGTGGAAAAAACCTCCTAAAGAGGGAAAAAAGTGCCTCGATGGTCCTAGTGTGTTCACACACATCACTACCTAAATATATCAACAAATCCTCCCTGGGAGTGATGTGGTGAACAAGGAGCTGGCACTCATGTATAAGGAAGTCCCAAGCCATGTGGAATCAATCCACAAAAGTAAGTAAGACCAAAGCTTTGCGGAAAGCTTCAAAGTTCTCCCTAGGCAAAGCCTTCATGAAAAGGTCTGCAATGTTCTCCTACATGGATGATCTCTCCAATAGAGAACCTCTCCCAAACATAGTGATCATGCACCCCAATGTGCTTAGTTCAAGCATGAAATAAAGGGTTCCTCGCAACTACCAATGTGCTCTGACTGTCAGTGAAGATGGTGGTGGCAGAAGATTGACCAACACCCAAATCAACCATAAGGTGTCCGAGCCACACACACTCAACAATCGCTGTGAAAGATACCCTATACTCATCCTCACAACTAGAAGTGGCCACAGTAGGCTGCTTCTTGCTCTACCAAGATATACATGATCTACTAAGCATGAAGCAAAAGCCACTAGTGGACACACGAGTGTCATAGCAACCAGCCCAGTCACTGTCAGAAAAAGCATGCAAATCTGGTGGTAGTGATCCCCCCTTGGGATAAAACAATCCAAGTAGTCGAGTACCACTCAAGTAGGGAAAGATGCGCTTAACCGCCTGCCAATGCTTGACACTTGGGCAATGCATAAACCCGCTCATCTATGAGACAACAAACTAAATATCTTGACAAGTAATGCATAAGTAAATCAAGCATCCAACAACTCGCTGATAGAGAACAACATCAAATGCATCTCGAGCATCATGAAGACTCAATCGTAAATCTGTCTCCATAAGAATGGCAATAGGCTTATAGTCCTCAAGGCCAAAACGTTGCAATAATGTGTCAATATATTTTGTTTGACACAAAGCTATTCCGCCATCAACTTGCATAAACTAAATGCCCAAATAATGATGCAAGTGCCCCAAATCTAACATCTCAAATGAGGCATGCAAATCAACCTTAAAATCAGCAATATGCTTCTCAACAAGACCAGTGAGTAGCATGTCATTAACATAGACCACAATGATTAGAAGCACATCATTTGCATGCTTAACGTATAAGGTGCTGTCAGTTGGACTGTTCTCAAAACTATGTGCAATCAGATAGGCATGTATCTTTTCATACCAAGCACGTGGTGCTTGTTTCAAACCATATAAAGCCTTTTTCGACCTGCACACCTGGTTTTCATGCCCTTTTTGCACAAAGTGACGGGGCTGAAAAACATACACTTCTTCATGCAACTCACCATTCAGAAATGCAGTTTTAATGTCCAACTGATGTACATTCCAACCATGATGAGTTGCAAGTGCACAGATGCTATGAATATTAGTCATTTGGCATGTAGGTGCAAAGGTCTCATCAAAATCAATGCCTCTTTCCTACGCATAACCCTTTGTAACAAGCCTAGCCTTATACCTATCAACTGTTCCATCAAGCTTACACTTCAGCTTGTATACCCACTGTGCCAATGGCCTTCTTGCCAGGAGGCAAGTCACATAAAGACCAAGTACCATTCTTCATTATAGCATCATATTCAGATTGCATAGCAGCCATCCAATTTTCAGAATTTTGTGCTTCATCAAATGAAATAGGCTCATTCTCATCAGAGAGACTAAAGGTAGCCATAGCATAGCAATTTGATGCAAAAGAGGCACTATGCGAGCCTGGTCAAGTATGATATGATAGAGGTGCATCTAATTTGCTCTCATGCATAAGTTTTCTCCAGCCATTTTGGCATAGTTTTTTCCTCCTCAATATCAGCTCTCTCATCAACAAGTGCATCATGTAAATCTGCATTAGAGATAGAATGATCTGCATCATCACATGAAACATGTAAAGGCTGAGAAGTTTCCTCATTAGTACCAACACTAGATTGTCCACCTATAAAAGAGGAAGCATAGTATCATACATGTTTTTGGAGCTAACAGATGTCTCCTTACTACATGAAAGTAATGGCTAAATAGCATCTTCCACAAAAACAACATCATGGCTAACAAAAATGCATTTAGTCTGTGGATGTTATAGATGATAGCCTTTTCTTTCAAAAATGTACCCAACTTAAATACATTTCACTGCTTTATCATCCAATTTTTTGCATTGTTGTTTAGGCAGTAATGCATATGCCAAACAACCAAAAAAATGTAGATGAGCAACAAATTGCTTGCGACCATGCCAAGCTTCATATGGAGTGATAGAATGTAGTGCTTTAGTGGGACACCTATTAAGTACATATGCTGCAAACATGACAGTCTCAAGCCAGAAACTATGTGGTAAGGCCTAACTCTTGACCATAGATCTCGCCATCTCCATGAGTGACCTTCTCTTCCATTTAGCAAATCCATTTTGTTGAGGTGTATATGACACTGTACACTGATGTTTTATCCCACGTTCAACTAGAAATGCATTAAAGTCAGAAGACATACATTCCTCCCCTCAATCAAAATGGAGGGTGCCATTTTGATTAAAGTCAGAAGACATACATTCCTCCCCTCAATCAAAATGGAGGGTGCCATTTCAATCAAAACGGAGGGTGCCATTTTGAATGACACTGTACACTAATGTTTTATCCCACGTTCAACTAGAAATGCATTAAAGTCAGAAGACATACATTCCTCCCCTCAATCAAAATGGAGGGTGCTGATAGATTTTCAGCCAAAACCAAAAACTGTTTGAAGCACATAAACACTTCAGACTTTGCTTTCAATGGATATACCCATGCATGCCTAGAAAAATCATTATTGATGAAAGTCACGAAGTAAAGATAATTTCCAAAAGAGGGTGTCTGCATAGGACCACAGACATCACCGTGAACACGCTGCAATTTCAGAGTAATCGAATTGAAGCATCTTTTGGAAAGGAGGAATGCTGCATTTTGCCCAAAATACAGCCTTCACAGACATGTTTTCTGGGTGCCTCAAGTTTGGGCAAAGAGGACAACATTTCAGATTTCTGCAGGTGTAGCAAACTAGCAAATTCAGATGACCAAAGTGTGCATGTCAAAGCTTTGCATCTAACATAGCCTAAGAATCATGTGTTGCACATGCTCAATCATTCATAGATCTTTCATAGTCTATGAGCTTATACAGCCTATGACATAAAATGCCAGAAGCAATAATCACATCACCATTTGTCAGATCATGAACTATACATCTATCATCAACAAATTTCACAACCAAAGCAATCTCGGCTAATGCAAAAACTGATAACAGATTTTTCTTGATCCCTGGCACAAATAAAGCATCTAACAATGTAAAAGAACTACCATGAGCAGTAGTCAGAATGATCTTACCAACTCCCATGATAAGATAAGAGGAGTTGATGGTGCATGTGACAGTATCCCCTATAAGTGAAGGCTCAAGTGAAGTGAAGAAACTGCAATGCGAGGTAATATGTTTGGTTGCCCCACTATCAAAGTACCAAACATCTGAGTCTACTGCACACATACACTGCTCATGAGAAGATGGGTCAAAATTGCAAACAGTAGTAAATGCCCATTCTTAATTCTGCACAAGATTAGCAGACTCTATTTTTGGTGTAGAGGCCTCCGCAACAACCATTCTGACCTCTTTTTTCTTTGCCTCATTGGCAACCAATTTTGGACAAGTCTTAATGACATGATCATTTCTTTTGTAGTATTTGCAAAACACTTTCTGCTTTTCTAATTTCTTCTCGTCTTTATCTTCCTTCTTCAAATATGCAGCATTTACAAATTTCTGCTCACTAGTAGATGAGCTCCATTTACCTTTGCCCTTGTGACTAGCCAAGAAAGCTTGATTTGCAACACACATAATAGACCTGTTCTGCCTAGACTGATCTTCCTATAACAAAACAGAAACTAACTCTTCAAATGTTAAGGCATTTGCATTACCTTTCATCATCAAACGAAGAGTAGAAGCAAAACTTTGATATGAGTTAGGAAGACCATTCAGAACAGTCTGCACAAGTGAATTGTCAGGAAGGACTTCATCAACAGAAATCAATTGTTCCTTCAAATCCTTGATCTTTGTCAGAATATTGTCCATAGAATCACCTTCATTCATATGATCACTCTCCAAATGTTTTCAGAGGTAAGAAACAAGAGCCTCGTTCCTAGCCTGGTACAATGTGGTAAGTGTATCCCAAGCATCCTTAGCTATTCTACAAGAGCGAATGTGAGGAATAATGGCACATTTGACAGACAAGGCTATTAATGCATGTGCCCGAGCATCTCTGCCATCCCAACGAATTTGCTCTATAGTAGGTGCAATAGGAACCACAACACCAACATGAATTTGCAGAATATCACCATCTTCGATGCCATCTACATCAACTTTAGTACCTGTATTTGCAAGTGTAATAGGATGTTTCTCAACACCCTGCACAATATTCCACAATCCTTTTGCGATTAATGCATGATGCATCATATAAGCCCACAATGGGTAATTCGTACCATCCAACTTATCCTCAACAACCAACATACGAAATACATCACTGCTTTCAGCCATGGCCACTGACTAAAATACCCTGATGTAGAAAAATGATTGTATCGAAAAAAGTTGAATAGAACTACCCTTACAAGTTTTGCTAAACCTGTAGCAAACTTTGAGACGCTTATACTGGCGAACAGAAACCTGTATATATCTTTGGCACAAAAAGACAAAATAGTTAGCATAAGTGATGCGATAGTGCGTTCGGAGGCCAAAATGAGCTCAAATCGCGATTTTGGCACCACATAGTAAAGTTCTTTTGAACTCCTAATCACTCTGAATATGCACACCAAATTTCATGCGATTCTAAGACTGCAACCGGAGGGGTGTCGACGATGTCCTAGATGAAGCGACGACCTGCTCTAATACAAATTGTTGGAGTTCAAGGTCTACGGAAGCACACAAACAACACAAGGAAGAAGAAGAAGCTTGAAGCACAACACACAATACTGAATGTATTACCACTAGAATGTACAAAGATAAGTAACCCGTTAGGGCTATAGGTGTATATACAAGCCAAGGGGAAAAAACCTCCTAAAGAGGGAAAAAAGTACCGTGACGGTCGTAGTGTGTTCACACACATCACTATCGAAATATATCAACAGTTTGCACTTTTCTCTCAATTCTGTCAACTAGTCTATTCTGCTATGCTATTATTTTTTCTTACACTAATGAGGTGGGAATAACACTTTCTATGAATTAAGGGACGCCTATAAAGTGGAATATTAATGCATCTCATTTAAATACAATCTCTGAGGCAAAAGATGTTATTGAACCTATGAGCATGTGTATGAGATTGGTACCAGGTCCTAATAATCATCCATGTTGCTTAAGGTGATGTTTTACGTTTCTTAAAAAGAAAATTTAGATTCTTGTCATGTGTTAGTATGAATTCTGCTGGAAAGAATAATGTCCTCTTTGATGGTGGTATGGGACATTATTATAGTGAAAATTACGATTGGAAGAACCACTTGAGAGCAAGCTCTACAACGAGCTCTAAGTCCCACACTCCTTGATCATAAGTGGATAAATCTAGTTCCTCTCACAAAGTGAGATATTTGTATAAGAAAATTAATGGCATCCCATGTCGACATGTGGGATCAAAAAAGAGACAACATCTTGCTGATATCTCAATAGGGTCCCATGACAATTACATTCGTGTTGTGGTTCCTTTTCTCACATAATGGTTCTAACTAGACTCCAATAAGCTTGAAGTGAAAGTAGATTTTCAACTTGGGTGACTAGTGAGACTTAGTTAGTCATCTATATTCAGTTTGCAAAGTATGGATTCCATCTTTATGAGGTTATTTAATAACTCTAAAGCTGATGCTTGGCAGAAGATAAATTATTGGATGGATTAGTGTACTCTCAATTTTGACAAGTGGGTTGGAGAAAGATGTTTTCCTTTTTTATCTGTGAGTGAACCTAATGAGTTTAGTGCTCCTTATTCCCCCTTTAGAATAATCCTATAAATAGTTCAACAATAAGCTTGATATTTGATAAATGTACATTTTTATAGTCCCATTATTTATTTAGTTACCATTTGAAACATTTTACATGCATTGAGCATACTAATCATTAGATCTCTAAGCAAGTTGGACAACTAGTAAAATGACAATATAGAGAAGGATTAAAAGTAAGAATGAAAGACGATGATCAAGAAAGAAAAATAATGGCAAAACAATGATTACTAGTAGTAGAGTCCTTTACTAAAAAATGAGTTACTCCTTGAGAGAATGAATCGTATCTTACGGTCTCTCTTCTCAAGAGTCCTATACTAAAAAATGAGCTACTACTTGAGAGAATGAATCGTATCTTATGGTCTCTCTTCTCAAAAGCTTTGCTTGAAGAGCATCCCCTACCAATTTATTGTAGTGGCACCTTTGTGTTGTGCATAACTTCTTCTTTTACTCTTTGTACGATAAGGCCATCAAATTTCCAACATTGCTTCATGTGGAGATCAACTTATAAATAAAAATGCTCAATTTTGAAGAAACATCTATAGTTTAACTCCGCCTATGTGTTCAAATGAACAAACAATTCTAAAAGTACACTTATGTTTACATTCTTTTATCTTTGTTTCTCTTGTAAAATGAATGTTCCGTGTTATTGTAAAAAGAAGAGTTTAATAGTAGATTTAGACTAAAAGATATTATTATCATCCACAAAGAAAAACTAATATCCAAAGTGGCTAAATGAGCATTTTGTATGGATATGATTTTACATGGAATGGAAGGGAATTCCAAGTCTTTTAAGAGGAAAAGCCCATGGCTCATATTTTAGAGAAAATCAATGGTCCTTACCGTGTGCATAGTGACAATTATGAGCCTTTGTAATTTTGAAAGGTATATCATGACCTTCACTCCACGATATTATGCATCAAGAAGCTCTTTCATTCAAAGATATTATATTATCACTCACCCCTAGGCATCTTTCAGAATACAATGTTCCTTTTTTTGCATCCACGATGAACATCATCTCGCTCTATGTATTCATAAGCAGTTCATCCGTTAGAGTCAACTTTATTCCTCTTTAAATGGCGAACGCCATCAATACAACTGCAGCTTCTCAGTCGACCTCTTTACAGCGGCTATGCCATGTGGAGAAGGTCTGTCCTAAGTCGTTTTTTGTGTAGTGAAGTGTACTCATTTGAACGAGAAGCTCTTTCTTGTGCAGAAAATTGTACATGCTGTTTCTCTAGCTGGAAATGTAATGGATGAGCTTGCAAACAGCGCAGGCCCCCGTCCGGACATGGTAGCAACTCAGTGCCAGGAATTTATGCAATGCGTTAAGGTTATTTTTTTCATTGCGCGAATCATAAACTTCAGAGAAAAACGATTATTGTGTGGTATGCATGTGATATGTGTTAACGACTCTCTGTGTGTGTGTGTGAGAGAGAGAGAGAGAGAGAGAGAGAGAGAGAGAGAGAGAGAGAGAGAGAGAGAGAGAGAGAGAGAGAGAGAGAGAGAGAGAGAGAGAGAGAGAGAGAGAGAGAGAGAGAGAGAGAGAGAGAGAGAGAGAGAGAGAGAGAGAGAGAGAGAGAGAGAGAGAGAGAGAGAGAGAGAGAGAGAGAGAAAGAAAGACTTTTTAACGTCTATTAGAGGCCAAAATCAGCCTATGAGACAAAACATATACATCAGTATGATCCAATCCACTGTGATCCAAAACGAAAATAAAGTGTGAGTACTACAAACGGGTATAAAAGGAGGGATAGTAGCTGGCATCAAGGGTGTGGGGTGCTATGGGTATGCACTCTATATGCTCAATGGGTGAGATACAAACATGATATGCATAGGGAGGGGAGGCTCGATGGTGTCACAACCCCCTAAATGCCTGGAGTGGGTGTAGGATATAATGCATCGGTGGGTAAGGCATCATGGCGATCCTCAAAATGCTCTGGGCGTCCAAATCGATAGGGGTGCGCTGCTGACGTCTCTGTATCTCCATGTCATGGCGTGCGTGAATCGCCTGAATCTCTCTCTGATGTGGACGAGCTCTCCGGACAAGGGGTCTCGGTCGTCGACGCTGTCGTCTAAGCTCCTCTTCTCTGTGTAATGTGACACCCCGCATCGTGCTGGGCCCTCGAGTGTATGTGGGTCTGAAAAAATCTGTAATATGAGTCTGAGGGGGGGGGGGGGGCCAGGTGTATCTCCATCTGCTGCTGGAGGAGTGATGCGCGGTGGTGCTGGAGCTCTACTAGGAAACGACCTAGAGGGCGCTGGTCCTCTGTCCCCAATAAAGCCCTGATCTCTCTAGGCCCCTGAAGAGCTGTGGGTAGCGGTCTCTGATGTCTCTGAGAGAGAGAGAGAGAGAGAGAGAGAGAGAGAGAGAGAGAGAGAGAGAGAGAGAGAGAGAGAGAGAGAGAGAGAGAGAGAGAGAGAGAGAGAGAGAGAGAGAGAGAGAGAGAGAGAGAGAGAGAGAGAGAGAGAGAGAGAGAGAGAGAGAGAGAGAGAGAGAGAGAGAGAGAGAGAGAGAGAGAGAGAGAGAGAGAGAGAGAGAGGGAGGGAGGGAGGGAGGGAGGGAGGGAGGGGGGGGGGGAGGGGGAGGGGGAGGGGAGGGGAGGGGAGGGAGGGAGGGAGGAATTTCGCCATTCATCCCTTGAGTCTTGACTTTGAGAAAGAATGCCTACAGCAAAGCAAGGGTGATGCTAGTTTGTCATAAGCAAAGGCAAGTTTGGTATGGGGAAGTGAGAGATTGACATGTAACTAGTGCAGTTACAAAAGGGTTGGAAGAAATGATATAATCAAGGTTTATGTATCCTGCATGATGATTAGGTATTCGGCCTTACACTTGACCAATGCCACAATCCACTAGTCACGAAATGTAAGCTTGTGTAGTGGGTTGCAATAGTGGAAGCAAAGAGTGGTAGTGAAGGCATAGTGGTCCTTCGACTAGTGCTTATAGCTTGTAAGGGTTTCCATTCATAATAAGTGTTTGAAGAGCAAGTACAAAAAAGGCAAACATCTCATGCCATCTCGGATATAGTAGAATTGGATGATATGGAAGCATTGCAAGCAAAGAGTGCATGAGGGGTTATCTATGCATCTCCATTAATGATGTCTTCTTCGAGCCTATAGGAAATATTTGTAAATGTGTGTATACAAGAATGAGAGAAGAAAGAGGGGACATATGGTATTATGAATACGTTGTGTGGCCTTTCTTTTAGAAATGTGTGCACTTTATCATGGAAGAATGCGATGAGATTGGTGAGTAGGCTTGAAGTTTGAGTGGGAGGGGCCTAACTATGGGAGTTCAAAATTTATGAGCTAAGAAAATCCAAAGAGATTTTGCAAAAGCATGTGGAGCCATTGAGAGAGATATGGAAAAGATATGGTTGTTCATTAATAAGCTATGGATGGACGAACATTAGGAAAAGAGATGTTTATAACATAGCGATTTATTGTTGCAAGAGAACGTTGTTTCTTTGTGCTGTTGATTTATCTCTTCCATGCTTTCCCACTACTCAAACATTCCAGTACATGAGAGTATACACATATACACACACATGCATAAGGAAGTTTTAGAAATTGGAGTGAAGACCATTGTCCAGTTCATTAGAACAATGGAAGTAATGGTTTTTTCTAATGGCAAATGCTAGAGGATTATTGATAGTATGATTGTTAGTTGCAATAAATAGCATTGAATTTATTAAGAATGTGGGAAAGAGTCTCTAGGTTCAATTTATTTTTAGCACATGCCACATGCCATAAAATAGTCTCTCCACGCACCAAGAGGAAATGGTTACTTTTTATTTATAGATTAGCTAGTGATTTTGAGCATATTAGATATGTGAAATTCAGGTTTTATTACATGTATATTGTCATGGAGAACTCCATTGCTAGGCAAGAACTTTTGTTGATTGTGATTTGCCTTGAGTCACTTGCATGGAATGGGCATATGAGCACATAGAGAGATGATGTGGATCATCTCCTTAAGTGACAATTTTGGGAGGGTCATAGATGTTTTTTTGCAAGTTGTAACATTGTACTCCATGTTGTGTATTATTGACATCAAGGGAGATAACTTAAGGTTTGTCTATTGGGGATAAAGGCCTCAAGGAATTCCTTATATATTTTGTCCCTTCGAAGTGATAGTTCTCTTTTGAGAACTTTCTGATATATTTTTGTTATATTTTTTGGATCCCAAATTGGGAAGTTATAGATATTTACATTATGTTATGACTTTCGGCCATTGGCATGTATGAACATGCTCAAATGACCTAAAAGTCATCAATAAAACTTGATCCCAAAGTAACATAACTTAAAGGGGATTTCTATAACTTCAGCTTTTCCATCTTCTTCGAATTTTGAATGGGTTTCTCTCTCTACTTCTCTCTTTCTACGTGAAATAGCTGAGTCCCTTGGTATTTGCAACAACTCAGGATATCATGGTGTAGCTCTCTGCGGACTCTTTCAACTGGTATTAGAGTGTTGCACTGTTCCATCAAGACAAAGTTGTTGCAAATGCTTTTCTACTTCAATCTATGCAAAAGAAAAGGTATTTTGTTGCATTTGGGAGAATTTCATTGTATAAAACCTTCACTTTTCACGATAAAAGTGTTGCATTTGAAGGATTACTTGAGCCCACTACAAAGTTGAAGCAAGATTTGAGCTTTGTGGAGAGTTTCATAGCAGAGAATCTCTTCTATTGTGCTTCTTTTCATTCTCACGTGTCTTTTCTGGTACACTCACTGCCAGATGTTTATTTGTAGGTCCTTTATTGCAGAGATTTGCTCTCATTTCAAGTGGGAACTTATCCTTATGTACAAAGTTTGTAGAAAAACATATTTGCTTGAATTTCAATTACAATAGGTGTTTTGATTTTTTTGAGCAAATTTCAGATCCATTTGCTCTTATCAATCAAGGCTTTTACTGAAAATAGCTTGGATTGGCATTCTGTCTGCCATATGTATGCATAATCTGGTGAAACTACAAGAAATTGCTGTGTTTTTTTGACCCAAATTTAAAATAAAAAAAAAAAAAAAAAAAAAAAATATATATATATATATATATATAGTGTGTGTGTGTGTGTGTGTGTGTAATTTTTTTTTGGGAAAAATTTCAGAATTAAATGTCTCTCTCATTTTTGGGTCATTTTTGCTCAATCTTCATGTACAAACTTGTTAGGTCATTGCGTAAACATTTGTCGAAGGAATTTTGGATTTTGGTACTAGTTTGTCAAAAATTTCAGAAATTATTTATTTCTGAAACAAATTTTAGAAATTATACTTTTTCATTTGACATCCTCATAGTGCAGGGATGACTTCTTCCAGATGTGAAAAATCTCTTTGAAATCAAGTAGTTTGAGGGTACATGTCTTTGATTTGTGGAAAGAGCATATAAAGGGCAATCTTTTTCTCAAGGATTGTGAAAGTGCCTTTTGTGTAAGTGAAGCTAGAGAGTGTGGAAGATGATGCGTTGACCACTTTGAATAAGAAAGCCATTACATACATTAGAATGGTTGTCTCTAATGAAATCCTTGTGGATATTAAGGGCTTTACTACTTCTTAGGAGGAGTGGAAAAAGGTCAAGGCCACTCCTGAGAATACCACTCTTGTAAATCAGGTACATTGGTTGAAGAAACTTGTTAGCATGAAGCTAGATGAGTTAAAAAGTGGAGTAGAGCACTTATCATTATTTACAAGTACTCTCTCCAAACTACAATATTCAGGTCTATCAACTTTTGAAGATAGGCGAAAAACTATTTTCTTGCTTATGACACTGAGTGATTGTTACATCTCCATCCTTATAGGAAATCTGGATGGGTGTCTCTATCTATTGTCCGTTGAGGAGGTATCCGGTGAGTGTGTATTGGGACAAGTCAGAACAATGCGAACTAGGTTATTCTACTTGGATCTTATAAATAGGGCTCAAAGAGCAAAAGCAAAGGCAAGGCTAAAGTGGCTTCTTACCAATGTGGTAAGAAAGGTCACAAGAAGCTTGATTGCAGATACTACAAAGTTGAACTACAAAGAATGAAGAAAACAAGTGACAAGAAGAAAAAGGACACCAAGAATGAAGCCTAGGACAATTCAAAGGACAAGGACAAAGAGAAGGCCAATGTGGCCTCTAGTGTCCTTATTGAGGAGCTATTAGATGCATAAAATATTCTTTCTGCTACTATGCAAGCTTATCATGCCAAAGTTAATTGTTTTAGTTAATATTCATGCACATGATATGCATATCACCAAGAGGGATTCGATTGACACCTTTCTTATTGTGGATGATGCTTTGTCACAAACATGAATTGTGGATTTAGGTGCATCGTTCCATGTTACTCTTATCAAGGAGTGTTTTACTTTTCATGCATGCAGGAAACCATAGACATGTATATCTTGGGACCATGGTAGATTCGGTTCGCGAACCGATAAGGTAAGGTTCGTTTTTTAAGGTTCGAACTGAACCGAACGAACCGAAACGTAAGGTTCTTTGCTGGATTTTTCTTTTTTGTATTTTTAGGTTCATTTTTTTGGGAACCAAACTTATCTTTCAAGGTATAATTTCTAGCTTCAAGCTCTTGGTTTAGTCCTTTAAGGCTTGACCTTAGCTCTACATTTAGGTGTGAGCACTCAGCTCTGAGGCAAGGTAAAGATCAACATTGCATATTTCAGCCCATAAATTAGCTCAATGTTTCATATTCTAGCCCATATATCATCTCAACTTTGCATATTCCAGCCCATATATCACTTCGCATCACCTCAACCAAGGTAAGGTTTATATATACATACACACACACACACATATATATATATATATATATTTATATATATATAAATAAATAAATATATATATATATATATATATATATATATATATATATATTTTTATATATAAATATATATATATATATATATATATATATATATATATATATATTTTATATATATAAAAATATAAAAATATATTTATATATATAAAATATATTTATATATATAAAAAATATATATATATATATATTTATTTATATATATATATATATTTATATATATATATATATATATATATATATATATATATATATATATATATTTATATATAAAATATATATATTTTATATATATATATATATATATAAATATATATATATATTCATATATATATATATATATATATATATATTTTATATAAATAAATATATATATATATATATATATTTATATATAAAATATATATATATATATATATATATATATATATAAATATATATATATATATATTTATATATATAAATAAATATATATATATATATATTTATATATATATATATATATATATATATATATATATATTTATATATAATATATATATATATATATATATATATATATATATATATATATATATATATATATATTATTTTATCTTTTTTATTTTTATTTTTTTTCAATGGACGAACCTTACGAACCTTACCCTCGAGGTAAGGTTCTTCCCTCGAACCGAATTCGTACCGAACCTTACGAACCTTACCACCTTGCTTGGGACTAACCATGCTTGTTCTATTGAAGGTATTGGCACAATGCATTTCTGTGTAAATGGCACTAATGGGCTGGTTTTGCATGATGTAAGGTATGTACCAAGCATCAAGAAAAGCCTATTGTCTCTGGGGCAAATGGATATGCATGGATATAGTACCCTCTTTGAGAAGGGGTCATGGAAGCTTATCAAATGCTCTAGGCTGATCGTTAAAGATGCAAAGAAAGGGACTTTATTGCTTGCACGGTAAAGCCTTGCTGGGCAAGTTTATTTCCTTGGCTGAGATTAATTCTCACATGGAATTATGGCATAAAAGTCTTGGCCACATGAGCCAAAAGGGCCTTGACCAACTATGTAATCTGGACAAGTTTGATGTTAGAGGCTCAAAACTTGATTTTTGTAATGAATGCCAGTATGGAAAGAAAGTGAAGAGTTCTTATTACTTAGGCGTCTCTTGTAAGTCTAATGTATTAGATCTTATTCATTTTGATGTTTGTAGCATGTCCACCAAATCTATGGGGGGTGCTCTTTACTTTGTTTCTTTTGTTGATGACTACTCTAGGTAGTAGGAAGCTTTGGGTTGATTTGCTAACATCTAAAGATAAACCTTTGCATCATTTAAGAAATTTCATGCATTTGTGACCATTCAAACAGGTAGAAAGCTGAAATGATTATGAACTGATAATGGAGGTGAGTTTACGGGTGCTGAATTCAATAGATTTTCTGAAAATCTTTGTATTAAGAGGGAGCTAACAGTCTCATACAACCCTTCTTCTAGCGATGTGGCTGAAAGGTATAGCAAGAATTTATTTGAGAGGGTGAGAGATCCATGTTGTCCACATCTAATCTCCCTCATGGATTTTGGGGAGGCTTTGAAAACTGCAGTTCATGTTTGCAATCGATCCCGTCATGCGTCCTTAAAATGTGGCATTCCAAAAGAGGTTAGGTTTGGCCTCACAAACCAGCTTCATATGGACATCTAGACATCTTTGGTTGTTATGCTTTTGTGCATATAAGGCCTGAGTTGAGAAGCAAGCTAGATGTAAAGTCCATGAAAGGAATTGTCATGGGTTATGGAGATGAAGGTGAAATGGGCTACAGCCTACAGGATATGGCTACCTCAACTCAAGAAGGTAATATGCACCCGGGATGTTGTATTAAATGAGGCAAGGCTGCTCAAAAACAATTGTGCCTCTAAAAGTGACCATAAAAAGGTTAAATTTCAGCATGTACACATTTTTCCCTCAAGATGCACAACACAAGGCTGGAAATAATGATGAATATGTGGTTATTGAGCTAGATGATGTTGGACAGCGAAATGAGCTCCTGAAGGGTATATGCAGCCACCTAACAATGTTGAAAATAGAGCTGAACATGATGAACATGATGAACATGATGAACAGGATATGGCTACCTCAACTCAAGAAGGTAATATGCACCCGGGATGTTGTATTAAATGAGGCAAGGCTGCTCAAAAACAATTGTGCCTCTAAAAGTGACCATAAAAAGGTTAAATTTCAGCATGTACACATTTTTCCCTCAAGATGCACAACACAAGGCTGGAAATAATGATGAATATGTGGTTATTGAGCTAGATGATGTTGGACAGCGAAATGAGCTCCTGAAGGGTATATGCAGCCACCTAACAATGTTGAAAATAGAGCTGAACATGATGAACAGCAGCGACCCATTGCCAAAAAAAATGGATCACTGGGTATGGAGGTCTACATGTCCGAGGAGGAATGTACAGAGATATGATCCCTGTTTGCATTATGTTATGCTATTAGATGAGGGTGATCCTCTTACCTACAAAGAGTCAAAGTCATGTGAGCACAAGAAAAAGTGGGAGCTTGCTATGCAAGAAGAAATAAAAGCTTTGCATGCAAATGATACTTGGGACTTGGTTGAGTTGTCCAAAGGTAGGAAGGCCATTCCCAACAAGTGGGTATACAAAATGAAGACTGTTGATGGCAAGGGCGAGGCTGGTTGCTAAGGGACATACCCAAAAAGAGGGCATTGACTTCCAAGAAGTGTTCTGTCTGGTGGTTAAAATGACCACATTACATGTTATTTGCTCTTACAGCTGCCTTGGATTTGGAGTTATTCCAAATGGATGTTAAAACAGCCTTTTTCCAGGGTGGTTTAGATGAAGAGCTGGACATGAAACAGCTAGAAGGATATGCCATTCTTGGAAAAGTGCATCTAGTAAGCGGAAAGGGAGCTTATATGTGCTGAAACAGGCCCCAAGACAATGGTATAAGAAGTTTGATGCATTTATGCTCAAGCATGGGTTCAAGAGGAGCCATGCAGGCCACTAATTGTACGCTAAAAAGGATGAAGATGGTAGCCCAATAATTTTTCTGCTGTATGTAGATGATATGCTCCTGGCTGGGAGGAAAAAGAGCACTCTAAATGCTCTAAAACAGTAGTTGAACTCTGCAATCTCAATGAAAGACCTTGGAGAAGCAGAGCATATACTTGATATGCAAATAAAAAGAGATAGGCAGCAGAATACTTTGCATTTATCCCAAGAAAAGTACATCGAAAAAGTGCTGGACAGATTTTATGTGGCTGATGGTAAGCCTCTTGGAGTGCCATTGCAGCGGCCAGCCACATGTTAAGCTTTCTAAGGATGACTGTTCCAAAGATGATGATGCAGCCAACTCCATGAAGAGTGTTCATATGCATCAGCTTGGGGTTCCCTTATGTATGCCATGGTTGCCACTCGGTCAAACATTGCTCATGTAGTGGGAGTTGTTGGCAGGTTTATGGCTTATACCATGCTTGCACCGTTGCGCAATCCACATAAAGCGGTACGTTTTTTAGGTTCGTACAATTTGGTATGCCGTATCGAATTGGGATGTGCAAAACCAAAGCGTTGTTTTAAGTCCTTGAAGCTTGCTATTTTGCTCTCTTGCTACACATAACTTTTGCCTCTTGAGTCTTGACCCTTGCCCAAGAGTGCCACACCCTTGCCCCTTGCTCCCTTGCTCCACACACACTCTGCTCCACATCCCTTTGTGGTCCACACACCCTCTTGCTCTACACATTGTGTGTTCCTTGCTCTTGAGTATTGTGCTCCACGAGTCCTTTAGTTCACACTTCCTTTCCCTTGCTCCTTGCTCCTTGCGCTTTGCTTCTTCCTCCATTATGCCTTGTGGTATCTCCCACCTTTGAGCCCTTCACGCATCAAACCATGAATTGGTAAATCCTATTACTTCTGGCTTGGGAACATGAAGGTGGGTGAGAAAGTATTGTGTAAAAACATTTTGCACAATAACTACTCTCATTGTACATGTGGCAACAGTAGGAGGATTTGGCATCTCACCTTGTTCAAAAGTCCCCCATGACATAGCCAACGGCGCGACGTAGTGTGACATGAGCACAATCTCAACCAAGAGGCTGTGGCTTCTTGTAGGCGTGAGTTTCTTGCAACTTTTGTTCATATATTAGAAGGCTTAGAAGCGAGACCTAATTCTAGTTCATTTAGAAGCTGTACATGTTCCCAACGTGAAGAGTGAAAGCTTTGCTCATCTTGAGTCATTTGAGTCGTCAAGCGAGAGACCTAGACAAGGGGGCCTTCATTCTCTTATCTAAGTACGAGTTTACAGAAGCAACACCAAAAAGTTACCGAAATTGAAATTACGCATTGCATACTTCAATGCAACCTCTCTTTCAATGTTGTTCGCACCGATGCTTGGAAGAGAATGGTGAGGGCAATAGCCAAAGTCGGACCTACCAATGATGATTGGCATGGGATTGCATATAATCACTTATGCACATCCATGCTCATTGAAGAGCAAGAGAGGATTGACACATTATCAATATAATGGCTCCTCTTGTTTCGGCATCTATTTTCTGAAGGCAGTGGATTGTAGTGCTATAGGTACACGTATCATAGGGGAATACATTTATGATCATATAAAATCCGCTATAGAAAAATTAGGAGTTTCCAATGTGGTACAAGTTGTGATAGACAATGCCTCTAATCGTAAGATGATGGGGAGATGATAGAAGCTGAGTTCCCAAGCATTGTCTTGACCTCTTGTAGCACACATTGTCTTGACCTTTTGTTTGAGGACATAGCCAAACTAATGTGGGTGGTTCCCGTGCTTTCAGATGCTGGACACATTATCTCGTTTGTGAGAAAGAATCATAAGGCTTTGAGTACCTTTCATATTCATAGTGACAAGGAGTTACTCCGTAGAACAGATAGACTCGAGCATCTATGACATTATCACCATTCAGGTATATTATGTGGTTAACTTGAGTGTGTGTGTGTGAGAGAGAGAGAGAGAGAGAGAGAGAGAGAGAGAGAGAGAGAGAGAGAGAGAGAGAGAGAGAGAGAGAGAGAGAGAGAGAGAGAGAGAGAGAGAGAGAGAGAGAGAGAGAGAGAGAGAGAGAGAGAGAGAGAGAGAGAGAGAGAGAGAGAGAGAGAGAGAGAGAGAGAGAGAGAGAGAGAGAGAGAGAGAGAAAGAGGGAGGTGTTGACAGGATATCCAATTCACTCTTCGTGAGGAGATCAAAGGAATGTGTGATTATCGTGCTTATGAAAATTGTGATTATGTTGCTCGAATGTCAGCTGAGATAAATACACAGAAGCTTGTTTGTGCGATAAGTCAGATTGAAACCATGTTAAAGGTGATCCAAAGTTCAAGTTAGTTGTATGGATTGAAGTTGAAATACATTTCTTTCCAAGAACAGTGAGATCCTTTGGAGTTCCATATAGGGTGAAAATAGAAGGATGAATTGTTGGTGATGTCGCATCAAGGCCTCAGAAGGTCAATCAAGCTCCTTATTACTTATCAGGATTCAGGACTAATATTAATTGATTTGAAGCTTCTTGCATAGTTATGAAATCATACAGGAAAGCAGAACAGACCCCTTGAAATGTTAATTATTCTGTCTATTTGTATTGTAAGTGCAATTATTCAAATGAATCCCACTTGTGCTTGGGTGAATTGATTTTTCGCTCTCATTCTCTCTCTCTCTCTCTCTCTCTCTCACTCACACACACACACACACACACACACACACACACACACACACACACACACACACACACACACACACACACACACACACACACACACACACACGTGCACCCACCACCCACACACATCCACACACATGCACTGATACCATGCATGCTTGCAGACCTTTCTATTAAGTTTTCTTTATTATTTTATCCACCATCCACATGTTGTTAAAGTTTCTTATATGTCTCTTCTTTTGTGTCATATGACATGAACTTGAGGACATGCAGTGACAAAGGAGTCTATAACAATCCATATAGAGATGGCGAAATCACTTTGTTCATGCCAAAATGCTTAAAAATAGAGACAATTACACTCCAGTGCTATGTCATCCATCTTTTTTCCCCCTTCATGATTGCAAGAGATAAAATACATGAACAGCTCTATGAATACCTAGTGCTGGTTTGGGGCACCAGGGTCGATCATAGCAGAAATCCCATTTTGTTACACCAATTGTGTTGCAACCTGTATATCAATTGATTTGTTCCATTGCAATTTTATTTTCGTTTTGGCTTGTTGGAGATAACTTTATCTGTGGATATGCTTGTAACTACTCTGCCACCACTTTGAAGCCTAACAGAAGGCATTTACACCTACCCTTCCAATGGGTCTTTAATCATGTTGATGATGTTTCATAAGAGATTGTATTTCTGTTGCAGTTGCTGTGGCCCAACAGTCAAAACATCTTGAAAAAGCATGTCTGTTCTACGTTTTATGACAGATTCTGATGTGCTCACTGGGTATGGAAGAGAACAGTAAGACAACCAGAGGCTATGACACTGGACTTCATGAATGTTATATTCATCCTGGGCCTGGCTGTCAAAAAGTTTTGGATCAGGTGAAGAACCTTCATGATATCAATGTCATTAAAGGGGACCGTATGCGGATTGAGTCCAGACCAGGCCTATGCAATCGATAGAAAAATTGGGGGTTGTTCTTAGTGGTAAGTCCAGAAGTCATGTATCTACAGCTGTACAAATCTGTTTGGAAATCAGTCAGACCTCTATACGATCTATCTAGTTAGATCCAGGTCACCTTCCTCTCTCCTCGAGTGTTTCAAACTGCTTCACAGATTTTGGCCTTACCTACATGATCATTATCATTCCATCTGATTTGCTTCAGTTTTTAACGTTTATGAATGGGGAACCAACAAAACAAATTATATACAAGATTGGAGACAAGATAATGATTTAGAGGAAGGCCCTGAAGACCAAGTCAAAATCCCCTCTGCCATCTAGCCATTCTTCTTTCTAAAATTTCCACTATACAGGCCTATCTTTGTTTATACAGAACACAACCCCATAGGATACCTAAGACGTCAAAAATGATCCTATTTGGCACACTTACACATCCCCCCCTTTTCCCAACATTGGGAAAAGAAAGAAAAGAAAAAGCCATGACTTTATACATGGTATTATTGTGGTTAATGCATAACATAAGCTTTGCAAAAACTTGAAGGCAGTTTGAAAAGTATCCAAGGTATCCTTATTTTCAGGCCATGATGGCAGTAGTGCCATCAACATACTTCTGAATCCATATTGCTTTGTCACGTCTTTTTGTCCTCAGCCCCTTATTTTTGATTTCATGAAGTTCTTATTGAACCAACAAGCCCGAAACACAGCAACAAAGAAAAGCAAAGGGGCAAGAGGGTCGGAGGGTGGTGTCGGGTGATGGATCATCTCACAGTGAGGGGATTGAAGAGGTTCTGTTGATAGCCACTTTCTCCACTCTAGCTGATGTTCTTAAAAGAACAGCTGATATATTCAATAATTATTTTAGTTATACCACATTCTTGAAAAGAGCGAATAATTAGATCCCATTCAAGACAATTGTAAGCTTTGTCAAAGCCCATTTGTTGCCCTGCTATACAGTTTCTTTCAAAGTTTCAATGAAAACAGGGGCAAGCTCCTCTTTACAGCCTTTCAAGATTTCAATTAGTGATACCATTATCCATAAGAGGTTTCTTGTTCATGAGGATTTCAATAACTGAGATGATATCTTCTATGAGCATGCTTCTTTATCGCAACTTTGTTTATGGCATATGTGATCCAAGCAAAAAAAAAAAAAGATTCTATTTTCATTTTTTGGAAGAGCACAAAATATTTTTCCAAACATTGGATTATGGATGTTGCATTGCCTCAATGTTTTCTTTATTATTTTTTGAATCTTGTTAAAGTTAGGGATAACATATTTGAACTTTTAAGTTAAACATTGCATACTTGGATGCATCCCAGTCCTCACCTGAGAAGAGCTTAGAATTGAGCAGAAGCTGCTTAGCTTCTAAGATCCCTAGATTTCTCATGCCATTGCTTAAATTAACAAGAAAATACATGTCTTCTTGATTTTTGGTTTTGTTCTTCCCAAATAGAGGCAAAATCCCTACAAGCATGGGACAATTGAGTCTTCGATATTTGAAAATTCATTTCATTCCCTTGGAAAAAGATAGCCCCATGAGATTAGAGGTTTATGTGCAAATGTGCCACATCATCAAACTCTTGGTTCATGTCTCGACTAGTTTATGTGCATCCTCCTAACCTTTCTATGGAGAACTGGTCTCTTAAGGGTCAATGAAATGGGATGGACAGAGATCACTAAATCCATTTGTTTACAAATTTTGAATGTGTTAACATCCAAGAAAACCATTGCCTCCACAAAATATATCAAGTTTAGTGGATGTTAACGTTATCCTCTCACGTTTTTACTTTAAGCTAATCTTATTGATCTAAAGATCTTTTTGATATATCGTTAAGCATGACAATTTTGATTCATGATTTTTTCCATACCATCCACATTGAGACATCTAGGATGAATTCTATGTTTCAAGTCCATAATTGTGGTGAATTTGTGTCTAACTAAGCCCTTTCTAAAGAAAAGCCTTCTTAGTACTATTGTTAGTCACGAACTTCTCTAGGTTGAAATCTACCATACAAGTCCACAAGAGTGATAAATTTATGTGAAAAACTAAAAGGTAACTTGTTGAGTTTCAAGTCCATAATTGTGGTGAATTTGTGTCTAACTAAGCCCTTTCTAAAGAAAAGCCTTCTTAGTACTATTGTTAGTCACGAACTTCTCTAGGTTGAAATCTACCATACAAGTCCACAACAGTGAATTTATGTGAAAAACTAAAAGGTTCACAGTAGGAATGCCGGGGCACTTTTTCTCCTCTTTAGGAGGTTTTTTCCCCCGGCTTGTATATACGCCTATTGCCCCAACGGGCTACTTATCTTTGTACATTCTCTAGTAATACATTTAGTATTGTGTGTTGTGCTCCAAGCTTCTTCTCCCTCCTTGAGCTTTTCGTGTGCTTCCGCAGACATCTAACTCCAACAATTGGTATTAGAGTAGGTCGCCACTTCATCTAGGGCGTCATCGACACCTCTCCGGTTTCAATCTCAGAATAGCACGAATTTTGGTGAGCATACTTAGCATGTTTCCAAGATCAAAACATCTTCGCTCTGTGGTGCCGAAATCGCAATCTGAGCTCGTTTCGGCCTCCAAACATGCTATCGTAGCGCTTGTGCATGCTATTTTGTCTTTTTGTGCCAAAGGTATATACCTATTTCAGTTCGCCAGTATAAGTGTCTTGAAGTCTGCTACAAGTTTAGTAGAACTTGTCTGGGCAGTTCCATTCAACTTTTTGAGATACAGTCAATTTTCTGCATCAAGGTATTTTAGTCACCGGCCATGGCTGAAAGCAGTGATGTATTTCGTATGTTAGTTGTTGAGGATAAATTGGATGGTACCAACTACCCATTATGGGCTTATATGATGCTACATGTATTGGTTGCAAAAGGACTGTGGAACATTGTGCAGGGTGTTGAAAAATGTCCTATCGCACCTGCAACTGTTACAACTGCAGGTACTGAAGCTGATGCAGAAGGTGTCGAAGATGATGATATTCTGCAAATTCTTGTTCGTGCTGTGCTTTCTACTGCACCTACTATAGAGCAAATTCATTGGGATGGCAGAGATGACTAGGCACATGCATTGATAACTTCATCTGTCAAACATGCCATTATTCCTCACATTCGCTGTTGCAGAACAACTAAGGATGCTTGGGATACACTTACCACATTGTACCAAGCTAGGAATGAGGCTCGTGTTGCTTACCTCCGAAAACAGTTGGAGAGTGAGGACATGAATGAAGGTGATTCTATGGACAATTTTTTAACAAAGATCAAAGACTTGAAGGAACAGTTGATTTTTGCTGATGAGGTTATACCAGATAGCTCACTTGTGCAGACCGTTCTGAATGGTCTTCCTGATTCATATCAGAGTTTTGCTTCTACTCTTCGGTTGATGATGAAAGGCAATCCAAATGCCTTGTCATTCGAGGAGTTAGTCTCTGTTCTGTTGCAGGAAGATCAGTCTAGGCAAAACAGGTCCATTATGCGAGTTGTAGATCAAGCATTCCTGGCTAGTCAGAAGGGCAAAGGAAAATGGAACTCTTCAACTAGTAAGCAGAAATCTGCTAATTCTGCATAATCAAAGAGGGAAGACAAAGATGAAAAGTAATCAGAAAAGAAGAAATTGTTGTGCAAGTACTGTAAAGGAAATGATTATTTCATAAAGAACTGTCCAAAACTGGCTGCTAAACAGGCAAAGAAGAAAGAGGTTGGAATGGTTGTTGCAGAGCCTCTACACCAAAAACAGAGTCTGCTAATCTTGTGCAGGAGGAAGAATGGGGATTTACTATTGTTTGTAGTTTTGACCCATCTTCTAATGAGCAGTGCATGTCTGCAGTAGACTCAAATGTTTGGTACTTTGACAGTGGGGCGACCAAACATATTACCTCGCAACGTAGTTTCTTCTCTTCACTCAAGCCTGCTCCTACAGGGAATACTATTACATGCGCCAACAACTCTTATCTTGTTATGGGAGTTGGTAAGATCATTTTGAATACTACTGATGGTAGTTCTTTCACTTTGTCAGATGCTTTATTTGTGCCAGGGATCAAGAAGGACCTGTTATGAGTTTCTGCATTAGCCAAGATTGGCTTGGTTGTGAAATTTGTTGATGACAGGTGTACAGTTCATGATCTGTCAAATGGCGATGTGATTATTGCTTCTGGCATTTTATGTCGTGTGCTGTATAAGCTCATAGACTATGAAAGATCTGTGAATGATTTGGCATGTGCAGTACATAATTCTCAGGCTAGGTGAGATGCAAAGCTTTGGCATGCATGCTTTGGTCATTTGAATTTTGCTAGTTTGCTATGCCTACAGAAATCTGAAATGGTGTCCTCTTTGCCCAAACTTGACGCAAAACATGTTTGTGAAAACATGTTTGTGAAAACATGTTTGTGAAAACATGTTTGTGAAGGCTGTATTTTGGGCAAAATATAGCATTCCTCATTTCCAAAAGATGGTTCAGTTCGGGCTACTTAGAAATTGCAGCTTGTACATAGTGATGTCTATGGTCTTATGCAGACACCTTCTTTTGGAAATTATCTTTACTTCGTGACTTTCATTGATGATTTTTCCAGGCATGCATGGGTATATCCATTGAAGGCAAACTGCTCATGGAGATGACGAGGTGTATGGTCAAGAGTCAAGATTTACCACATAGTTTCTGGCTTGAGGTTGTCATGTGTGTAACATATGTACTTAATAGGTGTCCCATTAAAGCGCTACAGTCTATCACTCCATATATGGCTTGGCATGATCGCAAGACATCTGTTGCTCATCTAAATATTTTTGGTTGTTTGGCATATGCATTAGTGCCTGAACAACATCACAGAAAATTGGATGATAAAGCAGTAAAATGTATTTTTGTTGGGTACAGTTCTGAAAGTAAAGGCTATCGTCTATATCATCCACAGACTAAACGCATTCTGGCTAGCCGTGATGTTGTTTTTGTGGAAGATGCTATTCAGCCATTGCTTTCATGTACTAAGGAGACATCTGTTAGCTCCAAAGACATGTATGATACTTTGTTGCCTCTTTTTACAGGTGGACAGCCTACTGCTGGTCCTAATGAGGCAACTTCTCAACCTTTGCAGGTTTCATGTGATGATGTAGATCATCCCATTTCTGATGTAGATTTACATGATGCACTTATTGATGAGAGAGCTGATATTGAGGAGGCAAAAACTATGCCAAAATGGCTAGTGTAGACTTTGCGTGACAGCAAATTAGATGCACCTCTATCATATCGTGCTCGATCAAGCTCTCATAGTGCCTCTTTTGCATCATATTGTTATGCATCTAGTCTTTGTGATGAGAATGAGCCTGTTTCGTTTGATGAAGCACAAAATTCAAAAAATTGGATGGCTGCTATGCAATCTGAATATGATGCTATAATGAAGAATGGTACTTGGTCTTTATGTGACTTGCCTCTTGGCAAGAAGGCCATTGGCACTAAGTGGGTATACAAGCTGAAGCATAAACGTGATGATACAGTTGACAAGTAAAAGGCTAGGCTTATTGCAAAAGGTTGTGCGCAGGAAAGAGGCATTGATTTTGATGAAACCTTTGCTCCTACTTGCTGAATGACTACTGTTTGTAGCATCTGTGCACTTGCAGCTCATCATGGTTGGAATGTACATCAGTTGGACATTAAAACAACATTTCTGAATGGTGAGTTGCATGAAGAAGTGTATGTTTTTCAACCCCGTGGCTTTGTGCAGAAAGGGAATGAAAACCAGGTATGCAGGTTAAAGAAGGCATTATATGGTTTAAAGCAAGCACCACATGCTTGTTATGAGAAGATACATGCCTATCTGATTGCACATGGTTTTGAGAACAGTCCAACTAAGAGCACCTTATATGTTAAGCGTGCTAATGATGTGCTTCTGATCATTGTGGTTTATGTTGATGACATGCTTTGACTGGTCCTCATGAGAAGCATATTGCTAATTTTAAGGCTGATTTGCATGCCTCATTTGAGATGTCTGATTTGGGGCATTTGCATTACTTTTTGGGCATTCAATTTATGCATGTTGATTGTGGAATGGCCTTGTGTCAAATGAAATATATTGACACATTATTGCAGTGTTTTGGCCTTGAAGACTGTAAACCTATTGCTGCTCCTATGGAGACAGGTTTACGACTGAGTCTTCATGATGCTAGAGGCGCGTTTGATGTTGTTCTCTATCAGTAGGCTGTTGGATGCTTGATTTACTTATGCATTATTCGGCCAGATATTCAGTTTGCTGTCTCACATATGAGTAGGTTTATGCATTGCCCACGAGTCAAGCATTGGCAAGCGGTTAAGCGCATCTTTTGCTACTTGAGTGGTACTTGGCTACTTGGGTTGTTTTATCCCAAGGGGGGATCCCTACCATCAGATTTGCATGCTTTTTCTGACTTTGATTGGGTTGGTTGCTATGACACTCGTGTGTCCACTAGTGGCTTTTGCTTCATGCTTGGTAGATCATGTATATCTTGGTTGAGCAAGAAGCAGCCTACTATGGTCACTTCCAGTTGTGAGACTGAGTATAGGGCAGCTTTCATAGCGACTGTTGAGTGTGTGTGGCTCAGACACCTTATGGCTGATTTGGGTGTTGGTCAATCTTCTGCCACCACCATCTTCACTGACAGTCAGAGTGCATTGGCACTTGCGAGGAACCCTGTGTTCCATGCTCGCACTAAGCACATTGAGGTGCATTATCATTATGTTAGGGAGAGGTTCTCTGTTGGGGAGATCAGCTTGGCATATGTGCCCACAAGGAGAACATTGCAGACCTTTTCACGAAGGCTCTACCTAGTGAGAAGTTTGAAGCTTTCCCCAAAGCTTTGGGCTATCTTCCTTTTGTAGAGTGATTTTCACATAGCTTGGCACTTCCTTATACATGAGTTCCAGCTCCTTGTTCATTGCATCACTCCCAAGGGGGATTTGTTGATATATTTAGGTAGTGATGTGTGTGAACACACTAGGACTGCCGGGGCACTTTTTTCCCTCTTTAGGAGGTTATTTTCCCCTGGGTTGTATGTACGCCTATTGCCCTAATGGGCTACTTATCTTTGTACATTCTCTAGTAGTAAAGTCAGTATTGTGTATTGTGCTCCAAGCTTCTTCTTCTTCCTTGAGCTGTTCACGTGCTTCCGCAGACATCTAACTCCAACATAACTTAAGGAACTAAGGCTTGCTAATAGTATTGGTAGGGATGAGAATGGAGATCATATTCAATCATATAGGTACAAAGCCTTTACACAGATGCATTCATCATTCTTGCTAATACTTTTAACATTTATTTCTAGATGTTTCTTTGTCTCAATGATTCTCCCCCCTTCATGGTGTTTACTCACATACCGTTTCTTGGTATGTTCAATTTTCTTGTGATTGACCTAAAATGGGAAGTCCAAATCAATTTTCTCTTTAATCATGATCACTCGAGATTTCTAAACTTAGTGAGGAATCCTTTTTAAGGGGTTGCCGATGCCTTAATCTTTATAAAGGAACAAATCTAATTTGGTTATCACTCTTTCAAATTTGGGATTTATAATTTGCTCGTTGATGAATCCTTTATATGTAGCAATTTTAAGATTCGAAGTTCATGAACAAGATCATGTTGTCTTATCTTTTCTTAGCTCATGCCACTTGAAGGTCAAGAAGTAAGGGTCTAATTCAAGGTCTCTCTTTTAATCTCCTTTTAAAACCCTAGTGGGGATTACCTTGTTCTTGTTGTCTATCTTCTCGTGGAAGTTTTCCATAGCCTAAATGGGGTCTAGTAGTATCTATTAGCATCATAGAATTAAAAAAAACATGTTTTGGATGGTTTGAATTCTTACATTAGTAGTATTAAAATCTTGTTTTTTGTTGTGGGACCATCCAAATTTTCAAAGTTGATGTAATATGCCTGTTGTTCTATATCTTTTAGGTACCTTAAAAATAAATGAGATATTGAAGTTTGTGATTGAAGAAAGCTAGTAAGGGGTTATTCTTGGTGGATTATTCAAGCATCTCCTTCTTCATATATAGTAATGATCTTATGCTTGAAGGGCTTGCTAAGATCTTTTAATGGAGTTCGTTTTTTCATCTAGGCTTGATATTTGGGAATAGGATTTTATGCCCCATAAATTTACCTACGTATTGTCCTTGGAGTTTGAGATCATGATGAAAATGCCTTGAAAGATTTGGAACATTTGCAAAAAATTACCACCTCAATTGGATTAACTTTGAGTTCAGTTCAATGATCATATAACATACATACACATTAGGAGTTTTCCCCACCACTACTATAGTTAAAAACAAAAAATGGAAAAATCTTCTTGTATGGAAACAAAGATAAACATTGAGACCAATAATAGCTTATTAATTCATCATCTCGATGTATATATTTAATGGGGGAATGAGACCCTTCAAAATAACCCATTAAATCTTTATTTTGAAAATCTATTTGTCAAGTGTTTAGTGATATGCTTTTCAAGGATACGAGTCATGATGGTCATACTAGCCCATTGAAAAACCAAGCATTGGCTATAGCGATGTTTTATGCATCGTTAGTATGAAAAATAAAATCCAAACAATACAAACAATAATACTCGTTACTTTGTGCCAATAATCATGAAGATGTTTTAACATTTTTATGTAAATATTAGCTTCTATCAACTCACATAGTTTATGATGGTTGGAAGTATTGATGTCCTTTGAATGTTGGATGTTTATTAATTGGATATAAAAAAGTACCCACCATGGGCATACATGATGCATTGTGTACTAGTGGAAATGGATTCCGTCATATTTAAGGGTATCCATATTCTCCCTACCTTCGCACCTTTGGCCCCAAATGAATAAAAAATGCATTATGCTGTAGATGATATAGGTGCAATTCTTACTAACAAAAAAAAGTTAGAATTTAACATATGAAATGCATTTATTTTTGTATCACCCACTATTGAAATATTTGTTGGAAATTGTTTATCACATGCTTTCATTACATGCCTTCTCAAATGTTCTATTGTTTTAGATGCCCATTTGTACATAGCTTCAATGAATGCTTTTGATAGATCGACTAATTTTCATGAAATATAAAATTTGGACAAATTTACTCAAGTTAAAAAGAAATTAGAGAGTATCTTTGTGTTTAGGGTGGTTCGATGCAAACTTAATCAACAAAGATTAAATACTCCAAAGATGATTGCATTACATTAAATTATACTAGCTAATACTCTTGTGCACAATTCATAGGGGTTTTCTCAGCTCTTAGTAGAGGCTTCATACTAGCTCCATTTAATGATGAGTAGAAATCATAATACAATATAATTTAAGGGACCAAGTTTTTTTCCATTAAAAAAAAGAATGACTAAACAATCATAGGGATATCATGTGCTCCAAATCAATCTTCTATGTTCAATAAAACAAAAGTTCATGAATGCATCTTTCATCGGTAAGAAAAAAATGAGATTCCTATGACCCAATTTAAGAAATTTGATAAGAAATGTGTTAGTATTAATGCATATCCCGCAAAAGATATGATGTGCGAAAATTGTGCTATTGAAATGCAATGATGAATTAGAATTTGTGTACCTAATAGAGAGAGGATTTCCAAAAGACAAGTGAGAAAGGATGAGGAATGATAAGAAGGGCAAAGGTAAATGGAGCTCATCTACTAGTAGGCAGAAATTTGCAAACGATGCACATTTGAGAAGGAAGACAAAGATGAGAAGAAATAAGAAACTCTTTTGTAAGTACTGTAAAGGAAATGATCATATCGTAAAGAACTGTCCAAAACCGGCTACAAAAGAGGCCAAGAAAAAAGAGGCTGGAATGGTTGTTGTAGAGGCCTCTACAACGAAAATAGAGTCTACTAATCTTGTGCAAAATGAAGAATGGGCATTTACTACTGTTTGCAATTTCGATGCATCTTCTCATGAGCAGTGTACGTTTGCAATAGACTCAGATGTTTAGTACTTTGATAGTGGGGCAACCAAACAGATTACCTCATAGCACAATTTCTTCATTTCACTTGAGCTTGCCCCTACAAGAAATACTATCACATGTGCCAACAACTCCTCTTATCTTGTCATGGGAGTTAGTAAGATCATTCTAACTACTCCTGATGGTAGTTCTTTTACATTCTCAAGTGCTTTATATGTGCCAGGAATCAAGAAAAATCTGGTACCAGTTTCTGCATTAGCCAAGATCGGCTTGGTTGTGAAATTTGTTGATGATAGATGTAGAGTTCATGATCAGTCAAGTGGCGACATGATTATTGCTTCTGGCATTTTATTTAATGGGCTGTATAAGCTCATAGACTAAAAAAAATCTGTGAATGATTCGGCATGTGCAGTACATGATTCTCAGGCTATGTCAGATGCGAAACTTTGACATGCATGCTTTGGTCATTTGGATTTTGCTAGTTTGCTATGCCTGCAAAAATCTGAAATGCTGTCCTCTTTGCCCAAACTTGAGGCACCTAGAAAACATGTCTGTGAAGGCTATATTTTGGGCAAAATGCGACGTTCATCCTTCCCAAAAGAGGTTCAGTTTGAGCTACTCAAAACTTACAGCTTGTTCATAGTGATGTCTGTGGTCCTTTGCAGACACCTTCTTTTGAGACGTATCTTTACTTTGTGACTTCCATTGATGATTTTTCCAGGCATGCATGGGTGTATCCAATTAAAGCAAAGTCCGAAGTGTTTATGTGCTTCAAATAGTTTTTGGTTTTGGCTGAAAATCTGTCAGCATGTAAAATGGGCACCCTCTGTTTTGATCGAGGGGGGAATATATGTCTTTTGACTTTAATGCATTTTTGGCTGAACGCGGGATAAGACATCAACGTACAATTCTATATACACCTCAACATAATGGAGTTGCTGAACGAAAGAATAGGTCACTCATGGAAATGACAAGGTGTATGGTCAACAATCAAGCTTTACCACATAGTTTCTGGCTTGATGTTGTTATGTGTGCATCATATGTACTTAACAGGTGTCCCACTAAAGCAATGCAATCTATCACTCCATATGAGGCTTGGCATGGTTCCAAGCCATCCATTGCTCATCTGTGTGTTTTTGGTTGTCTAGCATATGCATTAGTGCCTAAACAACATCGCATGAAATTGGATGATAAAGGAGTAAAATGTATTTTTGTTGTGTACAATTATGATAGCAAATTCTATCGTCTGTATCATCCACATACTAAACTCATTTTGGTTAGCTGTGATATTTTTGTGGAAGATGCTATTCAGACTTTACTTTCATGCACGATAGAGAAATCTATTAGCTCCAAAGACATGTATGATACTTTGATGCCTCTTTTTACAGGTGGATAGTCTAGTGCTGGTCCTAATGAGGCAACTTCTCAACCTTTGATATTGAGGAGGCAAAAACTATGCCAAAATGGCTAGTGAAGACTTTGCGTGACAACAAATTAGATGCACCTCTATCATACCGTACTTGTTCAAGCTCTCATAGTGCCTCTTTTGCATCAGATTGCTATGCTATGGCTGCTTCTAGTCTCTGTGATGAGACTGAGCCTTTTTCGTTTGAGGCACTAAATTCAGAACATTGGATGGTTGCAATGCAATCTGAATATGATGCTATCATGAAAAATGGTACCTGGTCTTTATGTGACTTGACCCCTAGCAAGAAGGCCATTGGCACTAAGTGGGTATACAAGTTGAAGCGTAAATGTGATGGAACTGTTGACATGTATAAGGCTAGGCTTGTTGCAAAGGGTTATGCGCAAGAAAGAGGCATTGATTTTGATGATACCTTTGCTCCTACATTCTGAATGAGTAGTGTTTGTAGCATTCGTGCACTTGCATCTCATCATGGTTGGAATGTACATTAGTTGGACATTAAAACTACATTTCTGAATGGTGACTTGCATGAAGAAATGTATGTTTTACAGCCCCATGGCTTTGTGCAGAAAGGGCATGAAAACTAGGTGTGTAGGTTAAAGAAGGCATTACATGGTTTAAAGCAAGCACCACGTGCTTGATATAAAAAGATACATGCCTATCTAATTGCACATGGTTTTGAGAAGAGTCCGATTGAGAGCACTTTATATGTTAAACATGCTAATGATGTGCTTCTGATCATTGTTGTGTATGTTGATGACATGTTGCTCACTAGTCCTCATGCGAAGCATATCACTGATTTTAAGGATGATTTGGATGCCTCATTTGAGATGTCTGATTTGGGGCATTTGCATCATTATTTAAGTTGATGGTGGAGTGGCTTTTTTCAAAAGAAATATATTGACACATTATTGTAGTGTTTTGGCCTTGAAGACTGTAAAGCTATTGCCACTCCTATGGAGACAGGTTTAGGATTGAGTCTTCATGATGCTAGAGATGTCATTGATGCTATTCTTTATCAACATGTTATTGGATGCTTGATTTACTTATGCATTACTTGGCCAGATATTTAGTTTTCTCTTGCACACATGAATAGGTTTATGCATTGCCTAGGTGTCAAGCATTGGCAGATGGTTAAGCGCATCTTTCACTACTTGAGTGGTACCACACTATTTGGATTGTTTTATCCCAAGGGGGATCACTACCGCCAAATTTACATGCTTTTTCTGACTTTGATTGGGTTGGTTGCTATGCCGCTCGTGTGTCCACTAGTGGTTTTTGCTTTATGCATGGTAGCTCATGTATATCTTGATTGAGCAAGAAGTAGCCTACTATGACCACTTCTAGTTGTGAGGCTAAGTATAGGGTAGCTTTCACAATGACTGTTGAGTGTGTGCGGCTTAGATGCTAAGAGGGGCACTAAAGAAACGGCCTCTAACACTCCTTTAGCACTCATGCTCATAAGGAGGGATGGATATGATGGAAAGGAAGGCTTCTTAGCTCCTTACACATTCACTCCACACATATGCACACAACACAAAGAGCACTTTTAGGGTAGGGGTGGTCCACACTACCCTCTTAGCACCCACACAAAAAATGAAAATGCTCTTAGGATACGGGTGTTCCGCACTACCCTCTTAGCATTCACACAGGTAACACATACACATGCACATACACTGTTACACCAAATGCTCTTAGGACACGGGTGTTTCGCACTTCCCTCTTAGCATTCACACAACAATCATTCACATACATAAACACAAGGAGCAAGATAACCTCACTTCCCAATGGATAGAATTTGAAGGAAAATGATGAGGGTTTGGTATTGAGGCGGGATGTAGAGAAGGAATCAGAAGAAACAGAAAGGGTGGGAGATAGAAGAGGAAAGAAGAGATAGTTGGATTCAAAAGGAAATAAAGCTCATATTACAAGATATGGATACAAAGAATATGAAGTACATAAAGGAAGAGAGTGTAGCACCTCTCTTGTAGCCAAGATCTCCACCTCCAAAGGGTAGCACTATGATCACCGCAGTGTTGATAGCATGTACCTGCATGCCACTTGCTTGTTATGAGGGCACCCAAGGGGGTCCTTTTATATGCCTTTTGGGCAGATATTTGGAGATGATATTATTTGGGAGAATCTTCTAGATGTGATACTTGTGTGGTAGAAAATACAACTTTGACAAAATCCTAGAAGATTTTTGGCCATTCTAAGGTATGCACCTTATCCCATATGGTCATATCTTTGTTTTTTTCATGAGAAATCATAAAAATACTATAAATAGCACCCTCATTTCGTGGGAATGAGCCTCATATCCGAGTTTGGGCGTTTGGAATATTTTATGCTTGATTTTGGACCCAAAAAGTCAATCACATGTGTCCCATTTGTCAAGAATCTTTGTGTAGGACTCAAAAGTCTATGGTGGGGCTTGAGTTTTTGAAAAGTTGTTTGGACTCTTTCAAAAGGGAGAGTGGGTCAAGCTTAAATATTTGAATTTATAAAGCTACTTGTCCCACTCCATATTTAACTTGGGATTTGATTCTACCATTCACTGTAGGTAAGGGTAGCTACTTTACTAGGGTGTGACCCAACTTATTCTTGGATTTTTATTTCCTTCAAATACATAGATTTATGGTTTCCTTGAAGGTTTGAAAATTGCAAATACTATAGGGGTACATACCTATACATAAGGTATTATTAAGGAGGGGTTTCAAAAAATATTTCCTCATACTTAGCCCTCCCCTTGGCTAGAGGCATTCATGTCTCTAGCCTTCAAAGAGTTTGTTGATGCTCCAAGGTCGGTCATCTTCTTGTACTACTGATATGTGTTTCTCCCTTGATTGTTCGTGTTGTTCATTGCTTTCTTCTATCCTCTGCCATTAATTCTTTAACCTCCATCCATTAACCTTCATCTTGTGCAGCTTCCCTGATATATCCATGAGTTGATAGCTTCCATTCTTGAACTTTATCTTGATCAGAAACGGTCTTTCCCATCGTGGTTGGAACTTTGTATCATGCCTATTATAAAAAAGGTTATCATACCTTAGAATAAGAGTTCCTTATATCAACCCTTTATCCTTTAGTTGTTTGTTAAATTCCTCCCTTCTTTTCTCTGCTTGATTGATGTAATGTTCCACTGCAAGCTCCCTTTTCATACTCAATTGTTGTAGATCTATAAGCCTCTTTTGGATTACCTCTTCTTTACTTTTTGAACTTTCTTTTGATAGTACACAAAGACTTGGAATCTTCACTTCTATTGGTAATAAGGCTTCTTGTCCGTACACTAAATGAAAAGGAGTGAATCCTAAGGATGCTTTGTAGGATGTGCGATATGCCCATAATGCTGCAGTGAGGTGCTTGTCCCATTCCTTAGGATGCTTCTTTACCTGCTTACTGATGATTTTACAAAGAATTCCATTGGTCTTTTCAACAAGACCATTACACTAAGGATAATAGGGTGTGGAGTATCGATGCCTTATGTTTAATCTACTCAATAGATCATTCAGAACATCTGATCTAAAACCTGGACCATGATCAGACACTATCTCTAAAGGTATCCCAAATCTACAACATATGAAATCATAAATGAACTTCCCAATATCTTGTGTTGTTGTCCTTTTTGTGCTAGCTGCTTGTGCCCATCTAGTCATGTAGTCTACTGCCACAATGATGTACTCCTTCCCTGAGCTTGTCCTTGGTAGGGGTCCAATTGCATCGATTCCTCATTTCTCGAATGGCCCATACGATATGATTGGTGTCCTTGGTTCATACATAAGCCTCTTATTCCCTGTAATCTGACATTTATTGCACGTTTTACACCAATATTGAACATCTTTATGAAGTGTAGGCCATGTATACCTTGCTTGAAGTACTTTCCTTATTGTTATTTCATGTAAGAAGTATCCTCCACATGCATGATCATGACATGATTCTAGAATGCTCTTCATTTCATCTGATATGGGGACCCTTCTAAGGATAAGATCCTTACCTTTCTCATAGAGATGATCTCCTATGAGTTGGTACTGTAGAGCCTTCTTTGCTAGTCTATGCCTTTGTACCTTATTTAGGTGCTTGGGTGGTTCTCCAGTCTCAAGAAATTCGATGATATCTTTTAATCCTTCTTGACCTACAAAACTATTGTCTGCCAGCCTCATGGATGTTATAAAACCATCAAATTGCTCATTTGCTAATGCATCTGCCTCCTTATTTTTGCTCCTTGGTACATGACATATTTGAGTGTTATCAAATTGTTTCAATAACACTCTTACCTTTTTCAACCATTCAAACAAATTTTGGCTTTCTTTTGATTTCTTCAAAACATTCATTATGGATATCCTCCCATGCAAAGACACTATCTTGTGCAAGCTTTTGTAATGGAGATATGATTTCAGACAGAAGGTGGATGAATCGTGATATGTAGCGTACCTTCCGTATAAAAGTGAGGGTCTATTTGTTGTTGTTGGAGGAGATAGAGCCAGTAAGGCTTCCACTTTGGATGGATCAACCTGAATCCCTTTTTCTGATATGAGATGTCCAAGGAGAACTACCTCCTTCTCGGCAATATGGCACTTATCAAGATTCAATTGACCTCCAAGCTCATACAATCTTTTTAAGCCTTCTTCCACTTTTTGACAATGCATAGCTCTAGTGCTATATATGCAGAAGTCATCCATGTACACCCTTATTGATGATCCAAAGAATGGTTGAAAAACATAGTTCATAAACCTTTGAAATGTTGCAGGTGCATTGGTTAGGCCAAAAGGCATTACCCAATAAGCAAAGCATCCCCATGGTGTAATGAATGTGGTCTTCCTTTGGTCCTCCTCAGCTATTCGGATTTGAAAGTACCCTGAGTATCCATCACATATAGTGTACCTTTCATGACCTGCCACTTCATTTAGAATCTCATCTTGGAAGGGTAGCGGAAAATGATCTCTCTTTGTTGCTGCATTAAGGGTTTATAGTCTACACACCCTCCATTTACCATTCTTCTTTGGGGTAACTACTACTAGAGACACCCATTCTGAATTTGATACAGGGTAAATGAAACCAGCCTTTACGAGTCTATTTACCTCATTTAGCAGAGCCTCTTGTTGAAGTGTTCCGATCCTTCTAAGCTTTTGCACCATTGGCTTTGATTCTCGCTTGATTTTGATATGATGTTGAATAACAGTTACACCTTGTATCTCATTATAATCTTTAATGAACAATTTTTGGTACCTTTTGAGCATGATGATGTACATGGTCCTTTCCTTTGAGGTGAGATCTTTTGCTAGCATCTTTTGGAGATCCCCTTCAAGCATGGAGTCCTCACTTTGTGGTTGTTGTAGATCATCCCCTTTGCCGCCATCTTCCTTTCCTTGAAAGATCACACCCATGACTTCGAGTGTTGATGAATCATTTTCGGTTGTTGATTCCTCACTGCTAGAATCATTATCATAACAAGAACTCTCTTCATACATAGTTGTTTCATACCTATGACCTTCCTTCTTTTTATCCTTCAAATCATAGGTAACTGACTTTGTTCTATCATTTGGTTTGAGAACTAGAAGGCCAAAACCCCATTTCTGATCTGCTTTTACTGCGATTAACCATGAATGTCCTAATATGATAGGGTAGCCCTCCCCCTTGGTTGCAATGACATACATATCCAAAGCAACCTCTATATCACATACTGTGATTCTTAAATTTTCAATTACACCAACACATTTAACAACACTATTATTTGCCATTTTAGCTTGATACGCAGATGGTCCTGTCACATCCAAGCCTAACCTATGCATTGTTTTTTCTGTCATCACACACATCTGTGCTTCGGCATCCATGTACACATTGGAAATCCTTTTTCCTTTTACATATGCATCCACTGTGGGTACCACATCATCGCATGCATTGGCTCTTATAAGGTTAATTTCCTTGTTTTTAGCCCTCCTAGTGCTTACTAGCTTGGACCATTCCCTCCTAGTTTTTGAAGATAATTGGAGTAATTGTGGCCAAATGATATTTGGTTTTTGTGTGGATATATCTTCAATTAGGTCATAAGGTTTGACACCCTTACCTAGAGGAAAGTCTTCCATCGTGATCTTCCTCCTCGGCCTTCTCTTTCTTTTACTGGATTCTCCTTCTGCAACTCTTCCTTTCTTCATTTGTGTACCCATGCTGGAATCTTCATCTTGAGATCGGTCTCTATCTTGCAACCTTATCCTCTTGATTGGCATTGTATCCATAGTCTCTTGTTCCTCGGTCAGCTCTAAAACATTCACTTGCCTTTGGTCACCTTGAGCCATTGGGAGAAGTGGAATATTTGCTTGCGGTTGTTGTTGTTCCTATGCATATTGTGGTGGCCTCCTAATAGGGTGCATATCACCTAGATTCCTACGAGGATGAGGATCATTATACATACCATGACCATGTTTGTTGCAATTGTAGCATATAAACTCTTGTTCTTATCGTTGTTGTTCTCGATTTTGTTCCCTTTGTGGTCTGTCTTGCTGGCTCCTCACCAAGTTGAGTATTAGTTGTTCCAGCTGTTGTGTGAGCTTCTGCAAGATATCTTGTTGTGAAGCTTCGCCATTCTCTACCTGTGCAGCAATAGTGAGTTGGTGAGAGATACCTTTGTCTTCAAGAAAAGACTTAAAGTCTTTAGAAATGTACTCTCCTCCTTTGTCACTTCACAAAAAATTGGATCTTTGATTGACTTTTATTTCAACCATAGCTAAGAATTTCTTAAAAGTAGGAAAAACCTCTGACTTCACTTTAAGACCATAAATCCAGGAATATCTTGAAAAATCATCAGTGAAAGTAACAAAGTACATGAAACCTTGAATTGAATCTATTCTCATTGGACCATTCACATATGAATGTATGATCTCCAACTTCCTTGTGGCTGTGATGTATCCATGCTTCTTGAAAGGTAATTTATGAAGCTTTCCTTCAAGACATCATTCAAATGATTTTGCATCATCTGATAAAGAAAAAGTAGGCAAAATCTCCAACATACCTTGATCTTTGGTATGCTTGAAAGCTGTCTAACTGATATGACCAAATCTAGCATGCCATAACTTCATGTTCTCCTTAGATGTAAATGACCTAACACGATTAACATGACGTATTTTGGACAGTAAAAACATGCCACTTCTATTTTCACCTTGAAGTGGAAAAGGCTCCTCATCAGGTGAGAGGATCTGACATGAATCTTTCTTAAAAACAACTTTATAACCATCTGAAAAGAAACTAGAGATAGAGAGTAAATTCTTCTTCATGTCTGGAACATAAAGAACATTGGAAATTGTGAAATTTCCACCTAATTTGGAATTAAGGTTTACTTCCCAAACACTTACAACATCCAAATCATGACGATCTACAATGTTCACTCTTCTACCTCAAGAGTTAATAAGAGAGGAAAATTCCTTTCTACAACCTGTCTTATGCTTAGTATCTCTAGAATAAAAAATCCAAGGATTATCTAAGATTACATTTAATGCTGCCTAACCAAAAGTTACATCAATAGTAATACATGCATATGAATCTACCTTTGAAGATTTGGGTTTTGGATCATCTTCAACACTATTACCTGATGCTTTCTTCTTCTCATTAAAAATCCTTGTTTTGCATTCTTTTATGAAATTACATGGTTTCTTACAGTAATGGCATACTCCTTTCTTTGAATTAGATGCAGTCAAAGAATTATGTTTGGGGGCAGAGAAAGCATTAAGGGAAGGATTGGAAGATTTAGGATTAAAAGACTTACTTTCCTTCTTGGATTGCAGGGGAAGGACTGGAAGACTTAGGATTAGAAGACCTACTTTCCTTCTTGGACTGTTGACTCTTCTTCTCCTTCTTTGTCTCCTTATTGTTCTTTCCCTTCGATGATGACAAGATTGTTGATATATTTAGTTAGTGATGTGTGTGAACACACTAGGACCGCCGGGGCACTTTTTTCCCTCTTTAGGAGATTTTTGCCCCCAGCTTGTATATATGCCTATAGCCCTAGCAGATTACTTATCTTTGTACATTCTAGTGGTAATACATCAGTATTGTGTGTTGTGCTCCAAGCTTCTTCTTCTTTCTTATGCTATTCGCGTGCTTCTACAGACGTATAACTCCAACAATTGGTATCAGAGCAGGTCACTGCTTCATTTAGGGTGTTGTCGACACTCCTCTAATCATACTCTTAGAGTCGCACAAAATTTGGTGAGCATACTCAGGGTGATTAGGAGATCAAAATGGCTTCACTTTGTGGTATCGAAACCACGATTTGAGCTCGTTTCAGCCTCCGAATGCACTATTACAGTGCTTGTGCAGCCTATTTCATCTTTTTGTGCCAAAGATATATACAGGTTTTTGTTTGCCAGTATAAGCATCTCAAAGTCTGCTACAGGTCTAACAAAACTCATCAAGCTAGTTCTGTTCAACGTTTTCAGATACAATAAATTTTCTTCATCAAGGTATTTTATCTAGTGGCCATGGGTGAAAGCAGTGATGTATTCCATATGTTGGTTGTTGAGGATAAGTTGGACAATACCAATTACCCATTGTGGGCTTATATGATGCGACATGTATTGGTTGCAAATGGACTGTTGAACATTGTGTAGGGTGTTGAAAAATGACCTATTACACCTGAAAATGTTGGTGCAATTAAGCCCAAGCCTACATACTTGATCACCTCACATGAGCTTGATGTATTGGCATATTAATTGGAAGGCTTCATATGTTCAACCTCTTGTAACTTTGCTTCATTATTACTTTTGTAAAAGTGAAATATACTCACGAGGAGTTAGGAAGCACAAAATCTCATATGATTTGGTAGTTGAGTCAAGAAAGAATAAATCCTATACTTTAGCATTCACTTTTAGGTAGAGATTTGAATTTGAATTCAAATCATTTGGCTCCAACAAAAACGATAAAAAAGAGGGCATGAAAGGCCGTGTGTATCTCGAGATTCAGAGATCATTCTGATGTACTTTCATTGAGAAGAAAAGATCACCTCATAGCTCACTCATTTCTCACTCATTGAGAAATGACTGATTTCCAATGACACTGTACTTTTACATGATTTAATACATACATGTTCATTACTTCTTATTCTTATTTCTCTGTCATAACTCCATTAGAACAGTGAACTTGTCAAGGCATGTTGTCACTGTATAGTTGATCATTTCCTATGATTTAAAGCATGCTATATCTAGCATACTATATATTGTAATCCTACAAAGTTTCATTATCAATGCCTCTTGCAATTGTCAGATATTAATCCATCTTTTCTCACTAGTATGTGATTGTCAAGGCCCGTAAATGTTGGGATGCTTGGTTGATTTGCTAAACATATTTGTCTGCATATAGTTGATCATTTTTTATGATATCACTTATGATTGGTAGCTTGTTAAGCTAATTAGAGTTTCCCAAAAGGAATTTAATCAATTGATGATGTGCTTAGAGAATGGTTCAAAACACTGATCATGTGTGTGCACCAAAATAGCAAGTTTTGAACCTTGCATTATATTCCTACCCATCTATTTTGATCCTATAATTAGTGGATCATCTTCCAAGCAACATATGTGATTATTTGTGCTTATTAGCTAGCTAAAGAGTCCCACAACACTCTCCAACCGTCACTTGTATCAGACATGATGCAAGTTTTAGCTACACCAATTCATCTCTTGTGACTATCCACCATCTCCTCCAACAGTGGTATCAGAGAAAGCACAATCAAGATGGGAGATGGATTTCCATCATTCATTGACAAATTGAATAGGAACAACTACTGAACATGGTCACTTAGGATGCAAGCATACCTTCAAGGGAGAAGCTTATATGGATACATCTCAGGAGATGAAGACATGCCAATTTTCAGGAGCAAGCATCAACCAACAAGGGAAGATCAAGAAAGATTGACCACATGGTGTGCAAAGGATGATCTTGCTAGGTCTTACTTACTAAACTCAATCTCTGATTTCTTATTACCACATGTTAGAAATTGAAAGATCTCCTAAGAGACTTCGGAAGTGCTTTCATCATATTTCACCTCAAACACAAGAGCTAGGAAGAATCAGTTGTGGATGGAATTCACAACCCTTAAGAAACAACCAAAGCAAGAAGTGGCTGGTTATGTAACCAAAATGAAAGATGTAGCTGACAAGCTTGCAAGCATTGGAGAATAGATAGAGGAAGAGCACATAGTGAGGCAGATAATCAATGGATAAAATCTGATGACAAGTGGGAGTCCTTCACCACAACAATGGACCTCTACATGGATATGCAAATACGTGATCTCAACACCTTGATGGGGCAACTCTTCACCCATGAGACAAAGCTCATCAGAAATGGTGACAACCCAAGAGGTAACCAATATTCTACCCTTTATACAAATAAGAATAAAACTTTGGAAAAAGGTAAAAGTAAGAAACAGGAAGAAGAGTCTAGTACCTCTCAAGCTAATTATGCAGGAAGAGGAAGAGGTTCTAAAGGGGCAAAGGAGGAAAGCAAGAAAAGGGGAGACCCTACAACAATTCACCATGCAACATTTGTGGTCTCAACAACCACACTACAAAAGAATGCTACAAAAATACAAGGAATCAAAGGGGAAGAGGCTTCCATAGAGGAAGCTATGGACAATCTAGAGGTAGGTACAACAATGGTGGAGGCAATTACAACCATAAATAAAATCAAGGCTATAAGAACAACCATTATCAAGGAGGATTTAGAGGAAGAAGGGACTTCAACAACTATGCTGAAGATTAAGAAGACTCTCTACTCATCATGAACATGACATCCAAACAAGGTAAAGATGATGAGCATCTCTTCTACATTGATTCATGTTATTCCAATCATGTGGTAGGAAATGTAGCTCTATTATCTGATCTTGAAGAACCCAAGGGGAAGCATGAAGTACAAACAGGTGATGAAAAGAAACACTCAGTCAAACAAATTGGAAATGTCAAAACTTTTGATGGTAGTATGAACCTTTTGAGCAAAGTTCTGTATGTGCCTACTATAACCAAAAACCTAATTAGTGTTGGGAAAATTGTAGAGAAAGGTTTACAGGTTAGGTTTACTAAGCATGGAGCATATGTGGAAGACCCCCAACAAGGTTTCAAAAGGATTTCCAAAGGTGAGAAGTCTGGTAGATTGTTTACATTTGAAATTGAAGACACAAGGAACATAACACTATTCAGTTATAGAGATCAAACGTTATCTGAGTTGGAAATATGGACAAAAGGCTAGGGCACATAGGAGAAAGAACTCTGAATCAAATTTACAGGGATCAAAGTGTGATTGGCATTCCGAATGTGACCAAGCAACACATGATATACAAATGTGGAGCTTGCCAATTTGACAAGGCTCATAGGAAACCATTCAACAGGAAAGGATACATCCATGAAGACTATTTGGAGCTTGTAACACACTAATGTGTGGGGTCCTAGCAGAGATCCATCCATCTTAGGTTCAAGGTACTATGTGTCATTTATTGATGATTACAATAGGTGGACAATTCTCTATTTCATGAAGCATAAGGATGAGGTATTTACACGTTTCAAGAAGTATTTGGCATTAATTGAAAACCAAATAGGAAGGAGCTTGAAGAGAATCAGATCTGATGGAGGTGGTGAGTACTTTTCACATGACTTTGATCTATTTTTGTAGGATAGAGGCATAAAAAGGGAAGTAACAACCATTTATACTCCTGAATTGATTGGAGTGGAAGAGAGAAGGAACATGTTAATTGTTGAAGCAACTAGGTCTATGTTAAATAAGAAAAAATTACCTAATTATTTATGGGCAGAGGTTGTATCCACAACCACCTACTTGATCAATAGGCTTCCATCCAAATCATTGGATGGTATGACACCATATGAAGCATGGAATGGCAGGAGGTCCTCATTGGATCATTGCAAAATATTTGGGTGCATTCCCTATGCACACATCCCATCACAAATCAGAGGGAAGCTTGACCCAAAGGCAGAGAAATATATATTTATTGGGTATGATCTGAATCAAAAGGGATATAGACTATACAATCCCACTAACAAGGCATTCCTAGTTACTAGGGATGTAGTATTTGATGAGAATAATTCTTGGTTTGAAGATGATTGCAAGAAAGTCAAGTTACCATATGATTTGGAAAATGATTTTTCAACCCTCACTCAAGAAGATCAACACTTCGCAGAAGACAACAACTCAAAAGATGAGGAGCAGATTGAAGTCAAAGCTTGGAAGTCAAGCGACAAGTTCAAATTCAAGCAATTAGAAGATCTACCCGAGTCTTCCAATCAAGCTTTAAGGAGATCACAAAGTGAAAGTAAGAAGCCCATAAGGTATGGATATGATACATCCTTAGTCACAAAAAACTCTGTGTACATCACTAAAGACTCTATGGCAGAAGAGCCTTCTTCATTTAAAGAGGCTAGGAAGAAGAAAGAGTGGAGAGAAGCCATGCAGGAAGATGTGGAAGCATTGCAGGAAAACCACACTTGGGATCTAGTTCCCAAGAAGCCCAATATGAAGGTAATTGGTTCAATGTGGATATACAAAATTAAAAAGAGCTCTGATGGTTCTATAAACAGGTACAAGGCAAGGTTAGTGGCACAGGTATTTGCCCAAACACATGGACTAGACTATGAAGAAACTTTTCATTTGTGGCAAAGATATTGGTAAGTCTTGCTGCTTCTAAAAATTGGAATTTATATAAGTTAGATGTCAAGAATGCATTCTTAAATGGTTGGATATTAGAAGAAGTTTATATGGCACAACGACCAGGTTTTGAAGATGAAGAAAAAGCAGGTTATGTATGCAAGATTAGAAAAGCACTCTATGGTCTCAAGCAAGCTCCTAGAGCTTGGAACCATAGGCTTGTTACCTATTTGCAAGACCAAGGGTTTGTAGCAAGCAAGGCAGACTCTTCTTTATTTGTTAAGAAGAATAAATCAGAAGTCATTTACTTATGTGTCTATGTAGATGATATCATAATTATAGGGAATGATTCTGATGGTATCAAGCAGGTAAAGGCTAAATTAATGAAGGAATTGAAAATCAGTGATCTAGGGTTATTGACCTACTTACTTGGCTTAGAATTTGTGTATACAAATTCAGGTATATTCATCACACAAAGGAAGTATGTACATGATATGTTGGTAAAGTTTAAGATGGAGAACACTAAAGTTGCAGGTATCCCTATGGAGCTAAACCATAAGCTAAGTTCACATGAAGGTGAATGTGTACTTGAGCCAAGAAGACTCAAGGACTTGTGCCAATGAGACTGTACCTCAATTGCCACACAAGTGCGTATAGTGGGTACTTAACACACATCTAATTGTCAATCCGATGGAACGACGTACCAAGTGTATGAAGACGTGTGCACACGTGATGGAAAATGAAGTGGTTTAGCTAGCATGCAGGAGAAAAGACTACTACCTCTCACACTCACAGAAATGCTGAAAGTGTTTGCCACAAAGCCTCTTACAACAGTTTTCAGAAATTCAAGGATTTCTCCCAGCCCCGAACTCCGAATATAGGCAATAGCGTACTCGTTTCGAAGCTCTCGCCGAGACGCATCTACTGAAAGTGGTTTCACTCGATTCTGACCACTCTGCTTCAAGTTATGGCAAAAACAGTGAATGATGGGAGACACCAACACCCACGCCACAACTCCTCCTAGCTCGCACACACACTACAACAGCTCCAAATCAAGGGGAAGGGGTAGACAACAGTTCTACACATGCATTTCAAGCATAACACACACATACAAGAGCGAAATGAAGATCAAAATCAGCATGAAAGAGGTAAACTCGAAAATCTGTAGAGCTCCTTCTTCACAATGGCAAAAAAAGTGCTTACAAAGAGTCACAAAGTGACTTATATACTAGTGCCCTAAGTTTGGTCCTTTCACACAAGAGACCGGCACTTTATTCACTAAAAGACTAATTTCTCTACTAATTTACATGGGTAAGATTCTAATCTTCTGCGGGGATGCATCTAGAGGACTCCTCTAGTGCATTTACAACGGAAAATATATACAAGAGTAGTTATAATACAAAAGTTATGTGTCCAAATTGGAAAAATTTTGGGGCCCTTCATTTTCTCTGCCTAGTGCTCTTCTGTGCTCTGCAACACTCTCCCCCTCTTTGTCTCTGTCGTCCCTTGACAGGCTTTAGCTTCTCGCTGGCTGCTTGTTTAAGTCTTTTGAGTGCACACCTCCAGTGGTCGAAGAAGCAATAAGGGCCGTTAGACAATTGGGTATCTTATCCGAGGTTTGTCCTTTACTTCTGTTTTTGGCTTACTTTGAGAGTTCTGAATACACGCACCCAGTGGTCGAAGAAGCAATAAGGACCGTTAGAGAATTTGTTATTTTGTCCGATCTATGTCCTTTGCTTTTGTTTTACCCCTTGGTATTCCGTATATCACATATCTGGGTTGCTGTATTCAGTTGGGTTGCCACGCACGCCACCAGTGACCTATGTGTTGCTTGTAGTACTCTGATTTGTCCTGGTTGCAAACATGTGACCCCGTTGTATTGGTTTAAGCCTGTTCTCTTTCTTTCCTGCGTAGGACCTGGATGATTTGCGTTGTTGCCTGATGCGTGCCCCTGCGGGGCTTCTTGCAGAGATATGTCTTCAAATATCACTGTTTTATTCTTTATTGAGTTGTTTTTGATTTTGATCTTCTTCTTCTTCTTTTTTTGCTTGATTCCCCTTCCACACGTCCCTCCCCCTGAACTCTGTCGTCCCCGACAGGCTTTTTGTGGCGACGTGAGTATGTCTGTATGACTGTGCACTCTCGTTGATTTAGCAAATTAGCGTGACAAAGCATGAATTCTTTCCATTGCTGTGATTTGACTCCGTCCTCTGGTGCTTGTCGATGATCCGCAAAGAAGCATTCATAAGCCACCAGTCTTGCATTCAAATTGGAAGTCATTTTCACAAAGATCTCTGAATCAATTTCAAAGAAGCCTATAAAGAATGCTTCTTCAAAAGTCTGCATATATGTCGATGGCAAAAACATGAGGCGAGAGTAGTATGCCATAAGTGTTAGGCGGCTTGGAATAGTCGATAAATAAAAAATAAGAGCCTCAGATCCTTGCGTAATGCCAATGAAATTCAAAAATGTGTATTTGGCATGTTGGAAAACCTTTATTACTGTCAATAGCATACTGAATATTTTGTTAGTCATTTTGACTGCTAAATCCGGAACTGAAGCGTATCGGTCAATCCAGAATTCCATTGTTTTTATCATGTACTCCTCCGTCGGTAAGTAGTTATGTGGCGGACTAGGTAATAAGGGGGTAATTGAGCCAATGATTATTGATGCTACCCTGGCGCTGACCTTCCCAAAATTGCATCCAGGCTCTTCGACGAGGTAGCGGGCAAAACGAAGGATTTACTTGAAGTTCATAAGGTGATGCCTCCCACTGTACCCTTAGTGTTGGATTCTTTTCTAGAAACTTTCTTCGCCATATTGGATCCACTCTCTCAAACTCTTCCTGAGTATATGTGAACGTATCGTACCTGAAGTTAAGGTTTTGATACGGATCTTTATTTGACGTAGACTTTATATAATGTCGCGTATTTTCTTTAAGTAATCCATATGGTACATTGAATGGCTTCAAAATTTGTTCTAAGTGTTTATTTTCTATTTGAGCTTCTTTCGTGATCCTGATGATCTGATCTTCAAATTCTGCCGTAAGTTGTGACACCAGTAGTGCCCTTTCTGGTCTGCTCAGTTCTGCAATTTCCCGAGTGTTAGGTTCAATGTGAACCTCCTTTTCCTCCTTTACCGGTGAACGATATGAGGGGGAAGATAGAGGACATACCTCAGTCTCCACAGTAGCCTCTGCAGAAGTTGGAACTACTGGTGTCCCCTCTTTTCCTTTTTGTCCCAGCCGTTCCTGAAGTCCCTTAATACATTCATTCTTCTGTTTGAGTTCTTCAGTGGCCTTGGCAATCATATCTTTGTGTTTGAGAAGTTCTTGTACTACAATGTCCATCTGATCTGTATCTTCTTTGCATTGTCGCAGATAGTCATTCTCAGCTTTCTTCCATTTGGTTCTCAAGGCAGCCGTTTCATCCATGTATCTTTTTTCCCATTTGGCAATCGTGGCTTGCTCCTTTGTGAGCTGATCCTCATATTTAGCTATCTTGTCCACCAATTCTTGTACATTTTTTTCTGGTTGGGCTTGTACTTCTACCGGTTGGTCACTCAGAAGGGCTGTCATGAGTTCTTTATTTCGTAACCTTAGATTCTCTGCTTCCTCCATGTATACCTTGAGCTGAGACTCCAAGATTCTACTTCTAGCATTGAGTCGTGTTTTCTTAGTCTCATTGGCTTCTAACTTGTTTGTGAGTTCCTGAACCTGTTCTTTCAGTTTTGTATTTGCCGCTTCTAGTGTGCTGTATTGTGTTTTGACTTCTTGAAGTTCCTTTTCCTTTTTCAAAACACAGTCTTTTATTATTGATAACTCGTTGGAAAGATTCTTACCCCAGTTTTCAAGTTCCTTTTTATCCTCCATGGCTTGGTCATAATCCTCATCAGCATCAAGCATTAATTGCTGTGTGTCTAGTGCTCTTCGAATCATATCTTGCACTACAGGTTTGAGCTGAGCAATATCCACATTCAGCCATGTCTTAGGTATATCTGGGGTTTCTCCTGTTTGTACACCTTTTCCTTTTTCGACGTGGATCGTTTCATTGTGTGGTTGTCTGATTTGTAAGTGCACTTGCGGTTCTGCTTCGTCTTCATCCACATCAATAGCCTTAGTGGCACTCCCTTGAAATGTAACATCCATGGGAGACGGTTCTGCCACAACCCTTATGGGTGTAAAGGGTTCTTCGTCTTCCTTTTGTGTTTCCTGACATTCCTTCTTTGGGATCTTCATGCGTATTTTTTGGGGTGGTGTGGCCTCCTTGATTTGGATGTTGGAACTTTCATTAAGTTTTAAAGTATGCTGACCTTCCATTTTTGCTTCCTTGCTCCTGGTACTTTGATCAACCTTCGTTGTGTGATCCTCCTGCTTGAGGTCTTTTTGTTCTTCGTTATAGTTCACTTCATTTAATTCCTCCCATTGGCCGTCATCTTTTGATTCGCTTTGAATATCTACATCCAATAACGAGGTATTGGGATCCTCTTGGCCGTCCGATCCAGAACTAGAGTTATCTAGCCCTATTTCACGATATCTATGTACCTTTGTGAGTTTGCTCTTCATTTCCCTTGCTTGTTCTGACTGTTGATAATGATGACCTTGTACTGGGAGATTGATTTGGCCTCCTGTGTACTGATGAGTCTCTTCCAGGGCTTTAGCTAAATCTTCTTCCGTTATTTGCTTCTGTTCTTTAATAGTAGTTTTTGGGAGTGTATGTATCCTTTTTGTTGTTGGTGCATCCTCTTCAACTTGCAGAACTTCTCTGAATCTCTTTGTGCCTCTCATTTTAGGCTGAGAGCTGGTTTCTGCAACTTCCATAATCTTTGCTCCTTTCTTCTTCTTAGGAACTGTGGCCACCTTGGCATACTGAGCCAGGGCATTTGATGATGGCATCTCTTGTAGATGTTCTCTCATTCCCAAGGCATGGTAGATCAGGATGGTTAGTGCCACACTGCCATTGAGAAACTTTTTATTCTTCCATTGCTTATGTGCTTCAAACAATCTCTCTTGAACATATGGAGTCAAATTGATTTGATTTCCAATTTGCTTGATGGCATGGGAGAGTAGTTGGACAATAAGTTTCTGTGGTGCCGTGTATCTGTGCATATTCGGGAAACAAAAGTGTTGGTGGATCAATCTGACCTCATCCTCTATGTCTATTCGGTTGATGTCGGTGAAGGTTCGGGCCTTTGCACCTTTAGTTTCTTCTTTCACTACCGTGATCCCATCCTTTTCCCATCCAAAGGCTTCCTTGATTAGCTCATGTGTGAATTGAATGATCACCCATTCGCCTGTCTTATCCATTACTCTAGCTTCTGGCACCAAGGGATCATGTAGTGCTGGCTGTAGTGTATTCATGACTTGAGTGCATCTTTCAAAATCAGGCTTGTAGATTGGAAGTTCAAAATATTTATGTATGCCTGCTTTCTTCATGGTTTCTTCAACAGAAGGGAGTGTATGTTGCACTCGAAAATCCTGGGACATTATTGGAAACTGATGATCTGTGTCCATGATTTTAATCGTTGCAAGGAACAGGTAGTCCCCCGCAGGCTGATCTTTGCGGAACCAGTGTCCCTTGGCCTTTGTGATACTCTGGGGAGGAAAATCCATTACTTCTTCTTGTACGGTTGCTTCAGAATCTTCGGAAGCCATCTGCACTTGTACGTAAAAGTGCATTAGCGTCACATAACCGTATGCAATGCATTGTAGTGATTATTGTCGTCGTCACTCCATCTCCCCATTAATCCATGAGTTAGATCTCTTACCACACATTTTTTCAATTTGGTTTTTGTTGCTGAAAGAAAATAAAAGTCAGTGTAGCCGAAGCATTTATTTATATACATAGTAGGTCCATTCCTATTAGAATGAAGCTAAGATCTACTCTTGTTTGGAGAATGTGCACCACTAGTTTGATAATGTACATCCTATGCCGAATGCTTGGCCTGGTATTGTGGCCCTATCATGCTTACTTGAGGTGCATTAAAAACTTTATGAGTGCAATGGGAAGCTTTATCTCTTCGATCCTCCGCTCCTCATGGTTGCTTTGGTTTCCAGATCCATTTCGTGAACACTAAGAGAGTTCGTTTGGTTTCCTTGATCCTTGCAGCTTCTTGTGTTCTGTTTGCTTTCTCCATTGTCCGAGTGAAATTGGCATTGCTTTTCCAATTTCTCGGATGACTCTTATGTGTTGTTGTCTTTCGCCTTGTCTGATGTAGTACCTCTTCCTTTGTCTTTAAAGCCTGTTTAGCTGCTTGCATGACCTTTTTGGGAATCCATATCTGATGTCGCGATCTTTGAGCTTCAAGCAAGGGCTTAGAGATCCATACTTGCACTGATTCTTCTGGTATGTACTTCTGTGAAGCTGGTTTGGTGATTCCTATTTCCTTCTTAAGAGTGGGTGCTGATGTTTCTCGACTCTGCATTTGATCCTTGCGTACCCACTTATATTTGGGTGGGCCTTGATATGAGTATCTGCTTGTTGGTTTGCAATAGTGCGATCTTTTGATGTTATGAGCAGGTGTAGGAGAGCAAGTCTCGTTAACGGTTGGCTTTCCTTCAAATGCATTGGATGACTTCGACTCTACTGCTGACGTCGTTGGGATTGAAGTTTCAGCTTCTATGCGTTTGGTATCGGAGTTGTGAGCCTTGTTGATACTTTCTAATATTGTTGTCTGGACTTCCTCTGAACTTTGTATGTTTGTTTGAATACAAGGTTTCTCTTCAAGTAAGCTGAAAATCTCCTTATGCCCTATCTTAGCCGAAATATAGCCTTGAGCTAGATGGATACACACTTCATGCTCAATGATCCAGTCTTGTCCTAGAACTAAGTCTTCTATTAAGTCCTCATCGTTGCACACTAAGACTCTCTGTTCCATGGAGGAATTTCTTAGGTGGAGGGATACATTCGTGGTTCCAATACATTCTAGGGTGTGACCTCCAATTCCTATTAATCAGGCTTTTGTGGGATTCAAATCTAATTTCAGATCTTTTGCTATTCTCTTTCGCATGCAGCTAAGTCCTGCTCCTGAGTCTATCAATGCATCTATCAATTTGTACTCTGTCTTGCCAATTCCTAGGTTTAGGTAAGGTTGCGTTTTACACCTACCCGTTGTATCATGATTATCGACTTGGTAATTTGCCATAGGGCTAGGCTCTTCTCCTTGGAGATAGCGTTCATCTCTTTGCCTCATCCATTCTTTCCGTTTCCTAATGCGCTCTAGTGCTTCTTGTCGAGCTTCCTCTCTAATTCGCTCTTCCTCCTTTTTCCTATTTTGGGCACCTACCAATCGTGCTAGCATTTGATCAGTCAAGGGCTCCATGAATCGTCTCACTCTACATCCACTGATGTAGTTGGGAAGAATGTCTCCATCTAGCGTGGCGAGATTGACTGCACCACCAGTAGAGATTCGATTTATGACCAAAGGTCCGTATCCGTGTTTTTGTAACTTCTTGGCATGTTGTTTCAGGGTGTACACTAGGACTAAGTCTCCTTATTTAAGTCCCTTGTCTTTTATATGTGCATCATAATATGCCTTTTGTCTTCGTTTAGCAGCATAAATGCCTGCTACTGCTTGCAATCTGGTCTCATGTAACTTCTCGATTTGATCTAGTTGTTGGGATAATTCATGTCCGTTCCATTCATATTGCTGGGCCACTTTCAATGTTGGCACTAAAAAGTCAATTGGCAAAATTGCATTTTGCCCATACACTAAATTGAAAGGTGTAGTTCCAATGGCCGTTTTATATGCAACTCCGAATGCCCAAATTGCATGATGCAATTGTTTGTCCCAATCAGACCTTCCATTATTGACAAGCTTAGTCAACACCGTGCATAGTACTTTGTTAGAGCTTTCAGCTTGTCCATTGGCTTGGGGATGGTATGGTGCTGATTTTTTATGAATCACTAAAAACTCGTTCATTAATGACTCGATTACCTCATTGAGGAAGTGCGTTCCCCGATCGCGAACAATCTCAATGGGCAAGCCAAAGCGGGCGAAGATATGCTCAAAGAGAAATTTTGCGGTAGTTTGAGCATCATTCTTTGTAGTGGCTTTTGCTTCTACCCATTTAGTCAAGTAGTCAGTCGCTACTATGATGTACTCCGCATGTGATCCTTTGGCAGGTGGATTGATAGGTCCTATGAAGTCAATACCCCATTTTGTGAAGGCTCTCGCGCATATCATGGGTCTTAATGGCATGTCATCTCTCCGAATTGGGTATTTAGTTCTCTGACAAGTCTCACAACTTCGTACATACGTTTCAGCATCCATGTGTAGAGTTGGCCACCACAAGCCCGCAAAGAGAATCATTTTAACAGTTCTTTCAGCCAAAAAATGACCTCCTGCAGCACCTGCATGTGCCATCTCTAATATGGGTAAATATTCTCCTTCATGCACACATAATCTGAGTTGGTTATCTTTCCCTCGTTTGAACAATTGTTTGCCCATGAGAATGTAGTCCTTGCTCATTTCCTCTAAGGATCGCTTTCTTGCTAAACTAGTTCCTAACTCATGTTCTTGAGTTTTTAAGAATTTCACTAATGTTGTACTCCAATTGGGTGCTATGGTCGAAAAAGGTAGAGACATATGATCTTCGGGAACCGTCTCTCGGCATTCTGCACAATTACTTACGTGGTCGTGAACATTCTTGGGCATGTCAGGCCAATACACTCCTAATCTTTTCAGTTCTCGGATTGTTCCATGAGTCCCTTGGTGTGTTCTCCATTTGTTCACATGTGCTTGCTCAATTAGTTGCGTTTGTTCATCCTCATCAACGCATCTGAGTAACACTTCGTTGGGTTCCTTGTAGTATACACTACCTGACACAATGTGTAAGTTCCTCGATTGAAGAATTTCTTTCTTGCTATTCCTATTGATTGAGTGTTGAGGGCCATGGGTGAGTATAGGGATCAATTTCTCTGCCCACTTTGGGCAAACTTCTAGATTGAACAAATAAGCATCTGGTAGATCGTCGGGCACTCCACTCGGTGGCTCTCTGTGTGTTAGCCTAGAAAGGTGGTCTGCTCTCACATGTGTGTTCCCCTTTTTCACTATTACTTCAAAATCGAACTCCATTAGTAGTAGAAACCATCGTACCAACCTTCCCGTGTTACAAGGCTTATTGACTAAGTACAACAAAGCTTGATGGTCTATGAAGAATTTGAACTTGTTGGCTAAAAGATAATGTCTGAATTTCTTTACTGTGTATACCATTCCTAAGCCTTCTCGTTCCGTAGTGGTATAATTTCTTTCTGCTTGATTCAGTTGTCTACTCGCATAAGCAATTGGATGATCGAGCTTGCCTTCATCAGCTGGCTGGGCTAGGATACATCCAATGGCATAGTTAGAAGCGTCAACATGAATGTGAAAAGGCTTGCTCCAGTTGGGTGATTTCAGAATTGGGGCTATACTAAGTCTCTTTTTCAACTCGGTGAATGCCTTTTCGCACTCTTCTGTCCAAGTAAATTGAGTCAAGAGACCATACAAGGGTTTTGCTATTATGGCATACATGTGAATGAACCTACGGTAGTATCCACAATGTCCCATAAAGGCTTGCACTTCCTTTGCATTCTTGGGTCTTGGTAAGTCTAAGATGACTTTAATCTTGTCCTCATCCGTAGATATTCCATTTCTCGAAACTATGTGTCCTAGAATTTTCCCTTGCCTTACCATGAAGACACATTTCTCTGGGTTTAAGCAGACTCTGTACTGTCTACATTTGTTGAATATCTTCCTCAACTCGGGAATGTGATCGGGTCTTTGATTGGAGTACGTGCACAGGTCATCTACATATACTTCCATGCTTTTTTTCAGAAATTCCTTGAAAACATGACACATCAATCTCTGGAAGGTAGCTAGAGCATTACTGAGTCCAAAGGGCATCACTCTGAATGCATACACTCCCCATTCAGTGGCGAATGCTGTCTTATGCCGATCCTCAGTCGCAATAGCTACCTGATTGTATCCGGAGAATCCATCTAGGAAACTATAAACCTCCTTACCTGCTACTCTCTCTAATAAATGGTCCATGATAGGTAGTGGGTAGCTGTCACGTATAGTGGCTGCATTCACCTTCTTCAAATTTATGCACACTCTCAATTTTCCATTTTTCTTAGGCACTACTACTAGTGGCGATACCCACTCGGTATGTTCTATCTCATATATGAATCCTGCCGCTAGTAGTTTGTCTATTTCTTCCTTAATCTTTGCTGCGTAGACTTCATTGTATGTATAAGGACGTTGTTTGGAGGGTTTTGCATCTGCTGTCATTGGTATTCGATGGGAACAAATAGTGGGTTCTACCCCTTTGAGATCCTTATAGGTCCATGCGAATACATCTCGGTACTCCCGGATAAGGTATATGAGTTCCTCTTCCTCTTCTTCAGACACATCTTTACCAATATATGTGCATCTTTCTTCTCCTTCCTCAACTGTCACAACAATTTTTTTCGTTTGTTCCTTGTTGTCATACGCTTCTCTGTCTCGTGCCTCTCGTCTAGGCATTTGAATAGCCACTTTTCTTTCTTCTACCTCATATTTCTTAAAATGTTCAGGGACTTCAAAAAAATCTGGGTTTGGATCTATTTTGCTTTTGTCTTCCCTTAGCTAGTGTAATGTTGAGGCAGCGTCGATTGCTAAGATTTTTGTTGGTTCCTGTTCTTTCTCGATTTGAATAATGTTTAGGTAGCTTTCTTCGGAATCGAATTCGGGTTCCATTTCTATACTTTCATATTCCTCTTTCCATTCCTTTTCTAAGATTTCTCCTTCCTCTACTTCTTGAAGAACAACCATATAGAAGTTTACATCATAGCCTTCCTCATCTATGCATTCATTCACCGTCAAAACTTCCTCGTTTACGCATACATCTAGAGTTGCCAAGATTTCCATCCATCCATGTGGCTCAAAGATCTCATCAGAAAAAATTTGAGGCGTGTAAGTGGGGTCCTCTACTGATCGATGGTTAGGATGTCCTATCGGCCATGGTTGCCTTTTGCTCTCTTCTCTCTTGGCTTCCTTACACATCCACAACTGGGCATCTTCATGCATCCAAGATTGATCACTTGATCCAGCACTGTGAATGGATAAGTCATCTTCTTCTCGGTGTACTGGATTCCATTGTAGTGGAGGGACATCTTGATAAGCAAATGTGTGCAAATTTATTTTGGTGGTGTTTCCTTGATGTTGCAGGTATAACGAATCTCTTCCCCAATCCTGTACTACCCGCATTTGTCTCATGAAGGGTCGTCCTAATATCATCTCGTAGTTGTTTGCTTTCTCGAATTTACAGATGGCTAGGGTGTGTTCGAATTCTACACCACAAGTGGTTAGTTTGATCCTTTCCAATATTCCTAAGGGTTTTTCTACATGACCGTCTGCTAATTGGAGTTTCATGCGTGTGGGTCGTAAGGCAGGTTTTCCCCATTTTTCCCAGATTTCCTTGGTGGCAATTCCTACCCCGGCTCCCGTATCTAGAATAGCCCTGGTCATGTACCCATTGTGTGTGGCTGGTAGACAAGTATTACCCTCGTCCCCTTCACTAAACTCTCCCACTTTGTCCACTGGAACTTGTATTGTGGAGTTATTTTCCTTCTCCTTTTCTTTCGGTCCTCCAATCTCTGGCTGTGATTCTAATTGGTTTGCCATTTGCTTCCATAATTGTGGTTTAAGTCGAAGCAATTCTTGCACCGTCAATTTGCATCGTACTTTTGCTTTCTTTAATTCTGTTAGATTGTGTGAACTCTCTTCTACCTTTTCCTTTCCCTTTCCATGCACTGTGGGTGCTCGTATTATTACTGACTCCCTTTCGTATTCTCCCATGTAATTAGGCAATGTTGAAATGCTTATGGTTTCCTCTCTTCCTCTGTCAAGTCTTGATACTTCTTCGTATACTTCCTCCAAGTTGGGGTGAAGTTGACAATCTTCCACATCTATTTCCTCAAAAGGAGGTGTATTGTCTCCATTCTTCTTCCATTGCTCCTCTCGTATTCTGTTCCATAAGTCTTTTGGCCAATCTGCCTCTAATTCTGGGATTATTGACATCGATTCCTCTTGGGTTGTTATCTGACCGCTTTGGTCATCTTCTTTCCTAGGTTCCTTGCTATTGGACTTTAAGCATTCTTCATACACACTATGTGCAACCCTGGTCTCTGGTAGAATTGGGATAGGCTTTTCTAGGGTTGCTTGTGCTACTTCTATGAGTTTCCTGCATATGGTCAGTCTTTCTTTTTCTAATTCCCCTTTAGGGTAGATTTTTTCATGTTGTTCAACGTTTGGGCCCATCTTGATCCTAGCTCGGTAGGCTTTCAACCACATGTCTAAATCGTCTGGCTTTGGGTCTGCTAGAATTGATCCGGGCTTCTCCCTATCTGAGCTAGGTCGGGGTAGCTCAGGGGTCTCCTTAGGATTCCCTTGTTCCTTGTGCTTATTCAGGTTTTTGGTTTGCTTTTTACTGTTTATAGTCTTATTTTTTGCCCATTTGTCCTTGAGTTTCTCTCATCTTTCCTTCCATTTCTGAACTTTCGTGTTCCGGGGATTTTCACATGGGTCCTCAGAATCTTCCAGTATTTGAATTGGAGGGCTTATTTTTTTGTCGTTTTTTTGTTTCTCTTCCGGGTACTGTTCTTTTTGTTGTTTCGTTTGGGCTCTTGTAATGGCCTTTAGTGGCACACTGTACTCCTTATCACTTCCGGATCTCGTAACATTTGGTAGTTGAGTCAAGAGAGAACCAATCCTATACTTTAGCATTCGCTTTTAGTTAGAGATTTGAACTTGAATTCAAATCTTTTGGCTCCAACAAAAACTATAAAAAAGAGGACATGAAAGGTCACGTGTATCTCAAGATTGAGAGATCATTCTGATGTACTTTCATTTAGAAGAGGAGCTCACCTCATAGCTCACTTATTTCTCACTCATTGAGCAATGATTGATTGCCAATGACATTGTACTTTTACATGATTTAATACATACATGATCATTACTTCTTATTCTCATTTCTCTATCATAACTCCATCAAAATAGTGAACTTGTTAGAGCTTTTTCTCACTGTATAGTTGATCATTTCCTATGATTTAAAGCAGGATAGATCTAGTATGCTGTCTATTGTAATCCTACAAAGTTTCATTATCAATGCCTCTCGCAATCATCAGATACTAATCCATCTTTGCTCACTGGTCTATGATTGTCAAGGCCCATAAATATCAGGATGCTTGGTTGATTTGCTAAACATATTTCTCTGCATATAGTTGACCATTTTTGATGATATCACTCGTGAATGGTATCTTGTTAAGCTAGTTAAAGTTCCCCAAAAGGAATTTAATCAATTGCTACTGTGCTTAGAGAATGGTTCAAAACACTGAACATGTGTGTGGACCAAAAGTGAAGGCTCTATTTTGGGCAAAATGCAACACTCCTCCTTTCCAAAAGATCATTCATGAAGGCTCTGCCTAGGGAGAAGTTTGAAGCTTTCCGCAAAGCTTTGGGCTTACTTCCTTTTGTGGATTGATTCCACATACCTTGGCACTTCCTTATACATGAGTGCTAGCTCCTTGTTCACCGCATCACTCCAAGGGGCGATTTGTTGATATATTTAGGTAGTGATGTGTGTGAACACACTAGGACCACTGAACACTTTGCTCCCTCTTTAGCAGCCCCCCCCCCCTCGGCTTGTATATATGCCTATAGCGCTAATGGGTTACTTATCTTTGTACATTCTAGTGGTAATACATTCAGTATTGTGTGTTGTGCTCTAAGCGTCTTCTTCTTCCTTGTGCTATTCGCGTGCTTCCGTGGAAGTCTAACTCCAACAAACATGGCTTCATCATTCTGTTCAATTCCTTTTTTTTAATCTTCATCTTGAAGTAACAAGATCTGTAGCTCTTCAAATGAAAGTTATCTATCTCTTGTAGAGAGAGATAAAGAAGTAACAAAAGCACGATATGAAGATGGAAGTGAATTAAGAAGTGTGTTTACCATCTTCTCATCTAAAATATCTACTCCAACATTGAGTAACTAATCTCTTAAGTCTTTGAGCTTCAAAATATGTGTCTGAACTAATTCACCAATTTTCATCCTTGTGTTGACTAGTTGTCTCCTTAGATGAACTTTCCTAGCAGGTTTTTTGCTCTGATAGAGATTCTCTAACTCCAATCAAGCCTGATGAGAGGTTTTGCATGACTTGATTTGGGGTATAATATGCCTTTTGACTCCCATAGAAATATATGAAAGTGCTTGTGCATCCCTTGAATCCCATCTACTTTGCTCTTCTATAGGAAGTAATATGGTAGTAGTATGGACTCTTTATGATGAAGTAGTTCCTTCTTCTTCACTAACCTCCTGTCGAGCAAAGATTGGAATAGTAGGTCTTCTAGAAGATGAAGTAGCTTCTTCTCTGAATCGTCTTGGCCTTGGATAAGTGCCATTGACAATATTCCACAAGTCCTTCGATACTAGAAAATTCATCATCATAAAACTCCACATTGGATAATTAGACATTCCTTCAAGCTTGTCTTCATTCTCAACTCTATAGTCACTCATCTTGTTAAGGGGATATGTCAACTATGCTTTGATACCAAATGTTGGAAGTAGGGTGGGCCTCAATAACAATTAATCACAAGCTTACAAGATCTTCCAACACATGAGCCGTAGCATACACACCTTAAGAGTCATAATGAGATGAGTGAGAGATAGAGAGAATTAAAAAGATTTTTCAAAGTGTACGGTAAGCTTGGATGCTTACCTACACTAATTTATATTCGAATATCAAATTAAAATGTGATTTATTCTCAGAGTGTTATGTACTGCTAGAACTTCTTAAAAACATGAGGTTTGTGGAGCAACTCGATGCCTGGCATCGAGTTTTAGCATAAAGTCGATGCCTGGCATCGACTTCCCACATAAAAGTGGTCTTCTTCATACTTGTGGTTTACACGCCTATTTTAGGAACAAAAAGTAGATGAAAAAAGCACAAAGTCGTGTGTGTGGCATCGACTTTTGGTTGCAAGTCAATGCTAGGCATCAAATTTTCATTTTTAGACAGTCAGACTTACTAAAACAAGCAAAATTTCCACTTTTGGAAGTCATACAGGGCCATCCTGTGAAGGCTATCTCTTGAGTTCTAGAGATCCGTTTCTTGCAAATAATAGCTTCTTGCAAAGATCTACTCTTCTACTTTTATGCACCAAAATATCTTGGAGAAATAATATTTGTGCTAAGAGAAATTAACAAAATACTGAATGTATATCATTTCAGTGACTGTAAAAATCTGAAGAAGTAAAGTTCTTGGTTTTGGCTATCATTTCTCAAAGTTTTGAGTGGCAATGAGTTAATGGTGACCATAGAGTTTGTCTAGTGTCACATTAATTCATTTCTTGTGATGTTTCACACATCAACAAAAAGCATAAAGCTATGATTGCCATCTTAGCTCTACAGAAAAGGTGCCAAATTCTTTGAATACAGAAAAAGATCCTTTAAAGTGTGACCATGCTCTTTGTTATATAGCTTTGAATGCTACTGTTGCAGAGCTAAAGAAGTACAAAGCAGAGAAAAAGACGGGCCCCAAAATTTTTCCGATTTGGACACCAAACTTTTGTATCATATTCATTCTTGTAATATATCTCCATTGTAAATGCACTAGAGGAGTCCTCTAGATGCATCCCCACAGAAGATTAGAGATCTACCCATGTAAAATAGTAGGAAATTAGTCCTTTAGTGAATAAAGTGCCGGTCTCTTGTGTGAAAGGACCAAACTTAGGGCTCATGTATATAAGTCACTTTGTGACTCTTTGTAAAAAACTTTTTGCCATTGTGAGAAGAGAGAGCACAGAAATTCGAATTTGTGTCTTCTTCACTCTGTATCTTCTTCTTCGTGAGCTTGTATGCATGTGTATTGCTTGGAAAGAGTGCTTGTGAGTGTTGTCTATCCATGAAAGTGTTTCTTGGCTGTAGGTAAGGTGTGTGCGAAGTGTAGGAAGTGCTGAAGTATAGGAAAGTATTCCCGCGACTCAGAATTTCGCTCATAACTTGAAGTAGGAGCATCGGAATTGAGAGAAACCACTGCCATTAGATGCGTCTTCTTGAGAGCTTCGAAACGCATATGCTATTCGCTATATTTAGAGCTCGGAGCTGAGAGAAAAGTCCAAAATACTGACGGCTGCTGCACCAAGTATCGTTTCGCCTGGACCAACAGTTGAAGCTTGTTTGGATAAGTCTTTGCCTCATTTCCATTCTTTGAGTAGTTCATTTGCATTGATCATCACATGATTGCATGTCCTCATACACTCGGCTAGGTTTGTATACTCTTTGGATTGATAATTAAAAGCGTGTATTCCCACTATATGCACTTGTGAGGGGATTGAGGTATAGTCTCTTTCTCCGCAAGTCCCTAAGTTGATACTTAGGTCAACACACTTTTTGGCGCCGTTGCCGGGGAGTGACGAATCAAACTGAGGCATTCGTGTGATGGTAAGTAGCTCTTTGCATTGAAGTAAGTGGAGGAGTGGAAAATTTTCTCTTCTTTGGTAAGTCATTTTCAGTCGCACTTGCTACTTCTCATTCTTGGAGTGTGTGTAGTGAGTTGTTAGTTTAGGGAAGTGAGTAGAAGGAGTAGAGTAGGAGTAGTTAGAGAGTAGACCAAGTCATTAGGGTAGAGTTTAGTTTTGTTCAAAAAAGCTTCCTTTTTGTAAGCAAGAAAATCCCAACTATAAAAGCCAAAAAATTCATTTTGAAAATCACTTGTTTTTGAGCAAGTATCGAGAGAGCGAGCGTCGAGTATCGTGAGCTGTGGCAGAGATCGTGGACGGAGTGTGGAGCAATCGGAGCTACGCAGAGCTAGTCAGGAGGAGTAGAGGGTTGTGATAGAATCCTAAGGTAAGCTTTTGTATCATTCCATCAACCCCATTACATAAATCAAGTCCTTCAGAGTGAAACGATCTGCGTCAGGTATCGTCTGAGATCTACAGGGGGTAAAAAGAGTGCTTTGCTTGATACAGAGAGTGAGGAGAGGAGAGAGGAACTAGGAAAACAAGGGCATCAAAACAAAACTTAAAAAACATTTCTCAAAAATTGTCTAAGGGTCAAGTATCGTTTTACTCCCGCGGTCGAGTATCGCGATACTTAGCAAGTATCGTGACCTCCTGTGGTCGAGTATCGCGATATTTCCCTCCGATCGTGTATCGTTTCATACCGGTCGCAATACTTGGTCAGAGATCGTTTTGCCAGCGATCGTTGATCGTGTATCGTGGATCGTGTATCGTTTCGTGCCGGTCGCGATACTTGAGGAGTATCGTTTGGTCAAAGATCGCGATACCTAACAAGTATCGTGTATCGTTTTGCCAGCGATCGTTTGGAGAAAGATCGTGTATCGTTTGGCTTAAGTATCGTGTATCGTTTCACAGAGATCGCGATACTTGCCAAAGATCGCGTATCGTTTCGTTCAAATATCGGCGATCGTTGGTCGCGTATCGTTTGGGTTAAGTATCGTGTATCGCTTCTCAGAGATCGCGATACTTGTCAAATATCGTGTATCGTCGATCGTTCCCATTCAGAGATCGTGTATCGTGGATCTCAAGTATCGTGTATCGTTGGGAGCCAAGTATCGTTTGTAAGAAGTATCGTGGCAGTCAAGTATCGTGAGAGGTCGTGTATCGCCGGTGACCAAATATCGTGTATCGTTTTCTTGCAAGTATCGGTATCGTTTCACTCAAGCGATCGGTATCGTTTGGCAGATATTGCGATAATTGTTAGGGATCGTGTATCGTCTGAACCCAGAGATCGTGTATCGTGGATTTTTTGGAGACAAGTATCGTGATCTGTAGAAAATTCTTCTTCAGTCATTTTTTTTCCCAGCCAAAGGCTTCTAGAAATTTTTGACCTATAGTGAAGAGTGCCAAAGGCCCAAGGGTAACAAAGACTGATCAGAGTTTAGAAGTGGATGAACCTGAGATCCGGAAGAACCCTAGGAAGCCGAAGAAGTGTAATCTCTTCTGTAGGTAGTGTAGCGGAGCCAAGTAACCGTTCACATTATTCTGAGACCTCCAGTGAGTCAGAGGAAGAAATTCCCATGGCTTCAGAGGATATGCAGAACACAGTGCCCATGATTGGCATGATGTCAATCATTGAGGGAGAGTACAAAACCTCTTTGGAGTATGTGAACACCAACCACAATGAGGTCCCCATTTATCTGGATGGTCTAAACAGATCTGTGGCCAGGTTAAAGAAAGCATCAGAGGCTTACATAGTGCCTAGACCTGCAGTCAAATACGTAGGAGGACTTTACATGGACAAAAGGGATATCCAGTATGTTGTCACAGAACACCCAGAAAACATCAATGAAATTGGTGAAGAAAGTAATGCTTCTAGAGGAGGGAATGAAGAGCAAGTAACCACACCTAGAGGGAGATCCACAGTTGCGAGGATCTGGAGAGGAGATCTGATTCCCCAGGATGACACCTTAATGGATGTATATTTGATCAATGGGATGGAGCATCTCCTTAGAGCACATTCCTCAATTTGGGAAGCTGCTCCTAATCCAATCAGCATTTATGAGTTACAGGATCCTGATTTTTCCACCATTATCACATATCTGGATAAAAATCAGAGAAGATACTGGCCCATAACAGGAGCAGAAAGAGCGGAGTTGAAATACCAGAACATCCCAGTGTTCCCACCTAGAGACCAAGCCACTACATCAAGAAACCCACTTGGAACGTCCCATAATGATTCATACCAACAGTCGGGCCAAACACAACAAACACAACAAACACAACAAACTCAAATTCCAGTCAGACCACCTGTACAATTCGCAATGCCTGTAAACAACCCTAACTACCGACCTCAACCAACTATTGACCCAAGACATGGAGTTCATGCTCCAGTTAGACCGCCGGTAGTAAGAGGACCAGACATACCTATAGGAAGACCTATTTTCCCAGTGATGCCTAGACCACCTGAAGCAGGAAGACGACTAAGGCCAATCCAAGTTGCCAAATGTATGAGAAACCACTATGATGGCTCTAGTGAACCTTATAATCATATAGCGGAATTTAAACAAGTAATCAGAGCCGAACAGGTAGAAGACTTTTTGATTCAATATGAGTCCTTTGGCCTTACCTTGTCAGACACAGCGTTAGCATGGTTTCAACCATTGGACCCTAATACCTTTCAGAACATGGAGCAAGTATACCAAGAAATGATTGAGGAATTTACTAAATCAGGAATTAAAAACAATTCTTCATCATTAATCCATAGCTTCAAACAAGTCCCTACCGAGTCAGTGAGATTGGCTGCCAGAAGATTCAAGCAATATGTAGACAGATGCCCAGTGGAAGAGAGACCGACACAAAATAAAATGGTGTCATTATTTTTGGAAGGATTATTGAATGGATCCTTGAGATCATTAGTGTATGTAAAAAGGGTTCAGACCTTGCAAGAATGCATGAAGGAATGCATAGATTTAGAAGATAACCTAGTTGAGGATCTGAAAATACCTCAAGGAAGCTCTAAAAGCGGAGATTCGACCAGTAACTCATCAATTCCTAAAAATAATGTAGAGGAAATAGCCGAATTGTTAGCGAAAAAGTTGAATGTTCAAGGACAGAGGAACTATCCCAATAACCCTGTAAGAGTGCCGATGCTCAGAAGATGTATGCAGTGCGGAGGAGATCATCCCTCTCACTTGTGTACTAGGGGAGTAGTCCCACCGCCGGCTTATGGTTATAATAGACCCACTGTCCCAGGACCTCTACAATATTGCAGTGTGGAACAAAAATACACAAATCATAGCACAGAAAATTGTCCCTACAATAGGCAAGCGAGACCTGCACAGCAATACATGAGACCATACGGATACCCTCAGAATCATCAAGGAGGTGAAGCTTTTAGGTATCCCTCTTATCAGCCACAGGCACCAACACCACGACCATATGCTTATCAGGGATATACCCCACCACAGCCAGTACTAGGACAACAACCGCCCCATCCTCAGAATGTTGTCCCAGTCAAGATAGCTCAACCTGAAGAAAACCTGGAGAGAGCTATAGTGCCAGCCACACCTTTGACTAGTAGTGAACCATATGACTCATTTTATGACCCTAGTCAAGGAACATACCCTAATTATGAAGGCTCAATGATGGAATATGGACAATTGTATGAACCATATGCCTATGGCATGGAAGCACCAGATAGTTCATACGGATATGAGCAGGACTATGTGTCATTAATGTACACAGCTCCTAGAGCAACCATACCACCCCGACCCATGAACAGACCGCCTGTACCCAGAGGACCATGTTATAGGTGTGGAGGTGATCACTATATCAGAGAATGCACATTGCCAAACCCACCACCACCACAACGAGTCTGGGAGGGCTACTGTAGTGATTGTGGGAAGGAACATCTTTTCAGAGACTGCCCCAAGAATCCCAACAAGGTTACATCTAACGTACAAATCAACGTAATAGAAGTAATAGAATCATCAGGGAGTGATAAAGAATACACAGTACCATTGAAAGCAATAACGAGAGCCAAAGCCAGAGAGACTCCTGATAAAACGGATGAGAACAACCAAAGTGACAAGGAGAGGGACACACCCATCCCTCAAAGAGTTGAAGACTCAGAAGAGCCGGAGAAAAGTATTGCAAGTAAAAGGTCCCAGAGATGGAAGCACCGGAGAGAAAAGATAAAAGAAAAGAAATTACGGCAGAAAAAGGAAAATGAAAGGAACGAACAAAATTTAAAAGAGGAGCAGAGAATGAAAGAAGAAATTAAAAATGAACAATACAAAAAAGAAGAGGTAGGATCAGTGTTAGCAGATCCTATGCCTGAAGAATTAGCCATGTGGATTCAGGCATATAAGGCACGAATAAGAGCAGGACCTACCATAGAGCAACACGAGAGAGAATATCCAAGAGTCGACTTAGAAAAAGAAAGACTAGAAATTTGTAAGAAATTGATAGAAGTTGCACAACAAACCTTAGAAAAACCTGCATCGCCTTTACCCAATACCCGAATTTCTGAAGGAGAATTCCAAGAGTGTGTAAACACTCATGAAAAACCCGAAGTAAATAGACCACAGAATGACGAACATGGTGTTGAGAGAAAGGAAGGATCCATAGTTCCCGAAGTAGAAGGAGACTGGACTAAGGATCTATGGGCACATGTTCAAGAGGACAAATGGAAGAAGGTGGAAGGAATTGAACCACCCTTTGAAGAATTAGAAGCAGAAAATGAAATAGAGGGTTCAATACCTGAACTAAATTCAGAAGAAATTTTTCCAATGGATGCAAATGACAAAGGAGAGGAAGATGTAAAAGAACTGCCCAACTACACCGGGGAGTACGAACACAATTCAGAATTGTATCGCATTCCCTCAATGAGGAAACGAGAAACGAACCCATCAGTCCAAACATCGGAGATCATACAACGCCTTAGAGAGGTAAAAATCCCATGTACCCTAACATTCGAAGAACTGTTAAAGGTAAAACCACAGTTAAAAGAGAAATTAATCAATCAATGGGAAGTCAAGGAGGAAAAGAAAGAAATAGCTGACGAAGTAAACACAGTGAGAATTCCAGTGGATAAAGTAGGAGACTTTAGTGAGGGAGATGAAGGAAATACCTGTCTTCCAATTACTTATAGGGGTTACACTACCAAAGCCATACTAGATTCAGGAGCTGGTGTCGGCATTGCTACCAAAGAAATTTGGGAGAAATGGGGAAAACCAGCATTAAGACCAACTCGCATGAAAATACAAATGGCAGATGGTCATACGGAAAGACCCTTAGGATTGTTGGAACGAGTAATCTTCACTACGTGTGGAGTGGAATTCGAACACACTTTAGCAATATGTCACTTTGAAAGGCCAAGCAATTATGAAATAATCCTGGGAAGGCCCTTCATGAGACAGCTAAAAGTCGTACAAGATTGGGGAAAAGACGCAGTTTACCTACAACACGCAGGAACCACCACTAGAATAAACCTACATACGTACACTTATCAAGATGTTCCACCTCTACAATGGAATCAAATCCATAAGGAGGAAGACGATCAATCAATTCATAGTGTAGGTTCTAGTGATCAATCCTGGATGAACGAGGACACTCATCTGTGGATATGTCAAGCCGCAAAGAAGGAAGAGGAGAGAAGAAAAGGATGGCAGCAGAAACAAGGAATAGCGAGGTCTGTACAAGATCCAGCTTACATGCCACAAGTATTTCCGGATGAAGAATTTGAACCACACGGTTGGATGGAAATTTTAGCGACCCTCGACGTCTGTGTAAACGAAGAGGTAGTGACCATGAACGAATGTATTGACGAGGAGGGTTATGATGTTAGCCTGTATATGGTAGTCCTTCAGGAGGCTGAAGAAGGAGAAGTGATTGAGAAATACTGGAAGGAGGACTACGAGAGCATTGAAATGGAGCCCGAACCAATGGATCTAGGGAATAGTACCACCAACATAAACATCACCGCCAATGGAAAACACCAGGAACTCACACAGAAAGGGGAATTAGAAATTGAAAGAGAATCAGAAGATGAAGACAATAAACCCCAAGACCAATTTGAGGTACCAGCTCATTTAAAAAAATATGAAGTGGAGGAGAGAAAAATTGCTATTCAAATGCCTAAAAGAGAAGCACAGTCTGGAATAGCATATGATAACAAGGAGCAAACCAAGAAGATAGTTGTAACTATAGAAGGAGGAGAGGAACGATGTACTTTCATAGGACAGGATGTCTCAGTAGAAGAAGAGCAAGAGTTAATTCGTCTCATAAGAGAATATCGGGATGTCTTTGCTTGGACCTATAAGGATTTGAAAGGAGTAGATCCATCTATATGTGCGCATAGAATCCCCATGACATCCGAAGCCAAACCTTCTAAACAAAGACCATACACTTACAATGATGTGTATTCAACCAAAATAAAAGAGGAAATAGACAAGTTACTAGATGCTGGATTCATCTATGAAATTGAGCACACGGAATGGGTGTCACCGTTGGTGGTTGTACCAAAAAAAATGGAAAGTTAAGAGTGTGCATCAATTTGAAGAAGGTAAATGCTGCGACCATAAGGGATAGTTATCCTTTACCAATCACAGATCATCTCTTGGAAAGGGTAGCAGGGAAGGAAGTTTATAGTTTTCTGGATGGCTTTTCAGGGTATAATCAGGTAGCCATTGCTCCTGAGGACCAACATAAAACAGCGTTCGCAACTGAATGGGGAGTATATGCCTTTAGAGTCATGCCTTTTGGTTTAACGAATGCCCCAGCTACCTTCCAAAGATTGATGTGTCATGTGTTCAAGGAATTTCTGAGAAAAAGTATGGAGGTATACGTGGATGATCTTTGTACATATTCAGCTATACGATCAGAGCACATCCCTGAACTAGAAAAGATTTTTGCTAAATGTCGACAATACCGAGTATGCCTCAATCCTGAAAAATGTGTCTTCATGGTTCGACAAGGGAAAATCTTAGGACATATTGTCTCTAAGAATGGGATTTCAACAGATGAAGACAAAATCAAAGTAATTTTGGATTTACCAAGACCAAGGACTGCTAAAGAAGTTCAAGCATTTATGGGACATTGTGGATACTATCGAAGATTCATACATATGTACGCCATAATTGCTAGACCTCTTTATGCATTATTGACCCTGTTTAAATGGACCGAAGAATGCGAAAAAGCTTTTAATGAGTTAAAGAATCGATTGAGTTCAGCTCCAATCCTTCGAGTCCCTAATTGGAATAAACCGTTTCACATTCATGTGGATGCTTCCAAGTTTGCCATTGGTTGCATCTTAGCTCAACCAGCTGACACAGGAAAATTAGACCACCCTATAGCCTATGCAAGTAGACAGTTAAATCAAGCGGAACGCAATTATACTACCACGGAGAGAGAAGGCCTAGGGATGGTATACGCAGTCAAAAAGTTCAGACATTACCTACTGGCAAACAAATTCAAATTCTTCATTGATCATCAAGCCCTATTGTACCTAGTCAACAAGCCTTGTAATACAGGACGACTAGTACGATGGTTTTTATTGCTAATGGAATTTGATTTTGAGGTAATAGTCAAGAAAGGAAACACCCACATAAGAGCAGACCACTTATCTCGAATGACCCATGGAGAACCACCCTTAGGAGTACCAGATGATCTGCCAGATACTTACCTTTTTAACCTGGAAGTATGTCCTCAATGAGCAGAAAAATTGATCCCTATACTTACACATGGACCTAAAGATGGGATCACACCAAACCAAACGCAAGACCTCTGGAGGACTAAAAACCTTCACATCATTGCGGGAAGTTTGTACCACCAGGATTCAAGTGGATTATTGATGAGATGCGTGGAAGAAGAGGAACAAGAAATGTGGCTTCAGAAAGCACACATAAATCAATGGAAAACTCATTTGAATGCAAATGGAACGTGGCAAACACTCAAGAGATTGGGCATATACTGGCCAACCATGCAAAGAGATGCACCACCAAGATGGAGCATGCCGCTGGTAAAGTTCTTGAAAACTCAAGAATACCCTGACGGAGCTACTTCAGCAAGGAAACGCGCTCTTGAAGAACAGAGTAAGGATTATGCCATCATAGGAAAACAACTCTTTAAACGAGGGAAAGATAACCAATTACGAATGTGCATTCACGAAAACGAATATCTTTCTGTTTTAGAGATGGCTCATACAGGAGCTGCAGGAGGACACTTCTCTGCAGATAAAACAGCAAAAATGATCCTCTTTGCTGGAATGTGGTGGCCAACTCTACACCAAGATGCCATAACATATGTGCAGCGGTGTGATACATGTCAACGAACGAAATATCCAATTAGACGGGATGAGATGCCACTTAGGCCCATGATGAGTGCTAGAGCTTTCACAAAATGGGGAATAGACTTTATAGGACCTATTAGCCCACCAGCAAAAGGTTCACACGCCGAATATATAATTGTAGCCACAGATTACCTGACCAAATGGGTTGAAGCAAAAGCAACCAAGAAGAATGACGCCAGAACCACAGCCAAGTTTCTCTTCGAGAACGTTTTCACTAGATTTGGACTACCTATAGAGATTGTGAGTGATAGAGGTACGCACTTTGTTAATGAAGTGATAGAAGCCTTATTGAATGAATTCTTAGTAATTCATAAGAAATCAGCCCCTTATCACCCACAAGCAAATGGACAAGCAGAAAGTTCAAATAAAATCTTGTGTACTGTTCTCACCAAAATCGTTAACAATGGTAGATCAGATTGGGATAAGCAGTTACATCATGCTTTATGGGCATTTTGAGTAGCCTATAAAACCGCCATAGGCACTACTCCTTTTAACTTAGTGTATGGACAAAATGCTATTTTGCCAATTGATTTCTTAATTCCCACTCTGAGAGTAGCAACTACTTACGAGTGGACAGGACATGAACTATCAGCTCAATTGGATCAAATAGAGAAGCTTCATGAAACTAGGTTACAAGCAGTAGCAGGTATTTATGCTGCTAAACGACGACAAAAAGCCTACTTTGACGCGCACATAAAGGACAAAAATATGAAGGAAGGAGATTTAGTTTTGGTATACACCTTGAAACAACACGCTAAGAAGTTGCAGAAGAGAGGATATGGTCCATTCATCATTAATCGCATATCTACAAGTGGAGCCATTAGCTTAGCAACCTTAGATGGAGACGTGTTACCAAACTACATCAGTGGGTGTAGAGTGAAAAAATATCTAGAACCATTAACCGAAGAAACTATGTCTCAATTAATCAAAGGCAAGAATAGACGCATAGAAGAGGAAAGAATACGAGAGGAAGCGAGACAGGAAGCATTGGAAAGAATAAAGAAACGGAAAGAGTGGATGAGAGAGCGAGATGAGAGATATCGACTAGGAGAAGAACTCATCCCAATGGCTAATTTTAGAGCCACTCAAAGCCTAGGATCGCAGAAAACACAACCTTATTTAAATTTGGGAGCAGGAAAAACGGAGTACCACTTGGTGAATGCTCTCATTGACACAGGAGCCGCTATAAGCTGCACCAAGCTTTCTTTGACCCAAAAACTCAAGGAGGAAGTACGCCCATCGATGGCCCAATTGATCGGAATAGGAGGAACAATTACTCAATGCATAGGTGAGATCACCTTACCGTTGCATCTTGGCAACAACACTATGGAACAAAAGCTGTTAGTGTGTCATGACCAAGATTTACTTGAAGAGGTAGTGTTAGGTCAAGACTGGATTTACGAATACGAGGTGACCATTCAATTGGCGTTAGGATACATCTCAGCCAGGATAGGACATCGTGAAGTATTCAGTCTGCTAGACGAACGACCAATCAAATCTGTGAGCATGGAGCAAACAGTTCATTCTAATGAACAAAGTCCTGAACGTATGAATACTAGCACTATAGAAACACCTTCATCGAGCACTATATGTGCGAACACTTCGAATTTTGCTTGCACACCATGTCCTAGTATAGCAAGTCAAGAGAGTATCAATCAAGCTGAAACCAACCTCACCGAAACACCATGCATTAGAGAGACTAGTCCTCTGAGTAATTCAAAATCTGTACCTATTAAGATATACCCTATTCCATACTCTAATCAAGCATGGATAAAGAAAGATCAAGTGGAGGAGTATCTTCGACGACAGAAGCACAACCGACATCAGAACAAACAATCAAAGGAGAAACCAACTCAGTCTGAACAACGGAGTCATCGACGAATTGCTACAATATGGATCCCAAAGAAAGTAGTAGCCGCTCAACAGGATCGTTCGCAAATCTGGATTCCTAAGTCATGCGCTACAAAGAAACCAAACCGAAAGGATGATCCTCAACACAAAAAGAACCAATATGATCCACAGGCAAAACAACCACAAAGAAAGAGTTATTGGAGAAAGAAGGAGTCTGTAATGGCAACCCGAGCCATCCCGAGATTTACAAAGCAGATAGAGCAGACATACAAGAAGAAAAGAGCCACTTTCAGTGGAAGTGAGCAACATACAACGAGGCCCAGCACAAGGAAGCAGATTTGGATACCGAAAGACAAAATAAACGGCATGCATACGCCAATTAATTCCAATTGCACACATAACGAGCTTTCGAGAACCAAAGTATGCATGATAGGGCCACATTACAAGGCCAAGCATTCGGCACATCCTTCTTCTATTTCAGGATAGTCAAGCACATTTTCCTCTTGGGAAATAGGAGAGCACTTGTACATTAAGAAAATACTCCAAAAAATTTAATAACCACTTCGGCTATAAACTAACTTTTCTGTTTTCCCTTTCAGATGAAAATATAAAAATACATAAAAATGAGAAAAATCCAGGTATTACCTTTCTCACACACACGGGAAAGGGACGACACCGTTCACTCGGAGCAATATCGAGCTTATGACAAACAGATAAAGGAGGATTTCTGATAATATATGGCAACTAATTCATACTCTATATTGAGTGCAGATGGCATCTACTAGTTCTGAAGCTACCCAAGTGGAAGAGGTTGAGCTTTTCCCTCTCGAGTCCGTTACAAAAGCAAGAGGTCACTGGTTTCGGGATGATCAACCAGTGGCAGAGCTCATCTTCATGGCAACTATCAAGATCATGGATACAGATCATTATTTTCCTATCATGTCACAGGACTTCAAAACAATAATACAAGGATTACCTCATATTGAGGATGTATGGACACAAGCCGGCATAGAGGCATTTCTCAAATTGCCTATATATGTTCCAGACTTTCAAAGATGTGCACAAGTCATGAATACCATGCAACCTGCCGCAACAAAAATATCAGTTCCAGAAGCACGTGTCTTGGATAAAGTCGGAGTTTGGAAGACAATCCAATTCACACATCAATTAATCAATAAAGCTTTTGGATGGAATCAAGCAGGTATTACTAGTGTCAAAGACGAGTGCCATGATCCCAAGAAGAGATCATTCTTGGAAATAAATAGAATTGACATAGAAGATGCTGTACGATTGGTGCATCAGCACTTTTGTTTCCCCAGCATGCACAGATACACAGCTCCTCAAAAGATAATTGTACAATTATTATCACATGCCATGAGGCAAATTGGAAACAAAATCAATTTAACAGGGTATGTCCAAGAGAGGTTATTTGAAGCCTAGAAGAAGTGGGGACAAAAGAAGTTTTTGAATGGCAGTTCTGCATTGACCTTGTTGATATATGAAGCTCTTGAGATGAAAAACTGCTTACGGGAGATGCCAACCTCAGAAGGGCTAGCCAAGTATGCAAAATCAGCTACGGTCCCTAAGAAGAAGAAATCAGTAGCTATGGTTGAAGAAGCTGGAACGAGCACACAGAAACCCATGAGGGGTACGAAGCGTTTACGGGAAGCGGAAGCCCAAGCTACACCACAATCAAAGAGAACTCATCTCTTACCGAAAATCACGACGGCACAAGTGCCTATTACAAAGAGAGATCTGTCCGCTACTCTCGAAGAAACACATCAATATATGCAAGGGCAGGTAAATTTGAACATTCAAGGTCATCATTATAGACAGGCTAGTCAAGAGAAGCCACAACGGAATCCAGAGCAAACACCAAAACAAGCTGGAAGATACAAAGAACTAGGGATCGATGATTCCAGTACAAATACGGATTCCAACCCTGAAAAAGATACGTTGGATACTGAGATACGGACAGAAACACAAGAAGAGGACTGGAATGAGATTGATCAAGTGGAAGTGACGCCGGGAAATAGGGAAGAAAAGGAAAAGAGAGTTGAAGATCCCGTGGAATCGGAGCATGTCATTCAATTGAATGACACTACAAAAATAAGCATCAAGGAAGATACAACCCGTGCTACACACGTACAACAACCTATTAAAGAGGAAGAACAAACTCCAGTAGGTAAGGAGACAGAGGAATTACAAATCAAAGAACAAATTGTGATTGAGGTACCGGATGATACACCTCAAGGAAACAAAGAAGACATGGGGGCTGAGCCAAGGATCCAACTTCAGATTAGGCAGCCCCATGACACTACATTACATATTGCACAGGGAAAAGATGTCAACACCGGAGAAGAACCGAGTATACCAAAAACATGGCTAAATGTGGATGTTACTCAACTAAAGCCTGTGGTCAAGCAGATGATTCAGACGGCCATGGACACTCAACAACAGTTGATGGAAATAGACGCCGACTATGATCAGGCAAGAAGAGAAAAGAATCAATTTCAAATCATGAGTGAGCAGCTATCGGCACAATTGATTGAAGCACAAAAAGAATTGGCAATCAAAAATACGGAAGTGCTGGCAATCAAGCTCCAACATGATGCATCCATCACTCAGAATCAACAGCTGCATACACAACTAATCGAGTTGCAAAGATCACACGATGCAAGCGAGGCTGAGAAGGAGAAAATGAAAATGAGAAGTATGTTATTAGAACAACAGCTCAAGTTGTATATGGAAGAGAACGACAGCCTCCGCAACAGAAATAAAGAATTGATGAAGTCTTTATTATATGATCAACCAATCGTGCCACAGGAATCCACAGAAACCAAAGACAAAGAATTAAGAGACCAGATATCAAAATATGAAGAGCTGCTACAGCAAGAACAAGCAAAGACAGCGGAATGGAAGAACAGATATGCCAATGAAACCAATGAATTGAAGAGTCAAGTCCAAAAGGTGAATGCCAAATTGGTACAAAGCTACAGTGAAAACATGGATCATGTAGCTGACATTGGTAAAGAATTGCTGGCCACTAAAGAAACACTAAGAGAAGCCATGCAAGAGGTAAAAGAAAAAGATGAATGCATAGCACGATTGAAGACTCAGATGAAAGAGAAAGCACCGATCGGGACACCAGTAGTGCCAGATAAGGAACATCCTGCTGACGAGGTAGAGGTAAGCCCTCTATCTCACCCGATCTATAATTCTCCAATACGTGAGCAGATGGCGGATATACATGACGATCATCCTATGCCATATACTGCAGAAATAAGTCAGAAGGAACAGGCACTAGTGGTGTCCCGATTAACAGAAAATTTTGAAAATGAAGTGGTAAAAGTCATGAAAGAGGCCAAGATCAAAGGTAAAGACCTGGACAAAATCATGAAGCCCTTCAATATTCCCTATGGACTCTTGAAAGAAAAGACAAGACGCTATATAATAAAGATTACAAGGAAGAGTCCAGATAAGCAGCTGAATTTCAAACACGATACATTCGAATACACGCAAGTAGAGTTTGAAGCTGCACAACCAGTGTGGCGACGAAAATTTTTGGAGAAACATCCCACACTACGAGTGCATTGGCAAGCAGCGCCATATGCATTCCAGGTAAACCCTTCATTTTGTCCATTACCACGCAGAAGGGATACCAGGGAATTTTTGGACTTGCAAAGAAGCGGTACTATAAATAAACACTGGCTCAATTATCCTATGCTTCCGAGCCCGCCACATAACTATTTGCCAACGGAGGATTATATGGTCAAAACCATAGAATTTTGGCTACAGAATTACGCGACAGTACCTGATTTAGCTGTAAAAATCACAAACAAAATACTTAGCATGATCCTCACAATTTTGAAAGTATTCAAGCACGCGGCTTACACCTTTTTGAACTTCATCGGTATTAATCAGGGCACGGAGATTCTCATTTTTGATCTCTCAGTTATGCCTAGCCGCCCAACAATAATGGCTTATTATTCTAGAATTATGTTCTTGCCAAGTGTATATATGCAGACTTTCGAAGAAGCTTTCTTTATAGGATTTTTTGAGACGGATTCAAAAATTTTTTTGAAGATGTCATCTAATTTAAATGCCAGATTAGTGGCATATGAACTCAGCTTCTTCGCAGATCACAGACAGCCACCCAATGACGGTGTGAAGGCAGAACAATGGAAACAACTCATGATACGTGAAGCAAATAAGCTAAATGATACAGAGCAAAGAGTTTATCAAACATATGCCCGTCGCTTATCAAAGCCTGTCGGGGATGACAGAGTCCAGGAGGGGGGCAGTGTTGAGGGAGAATCGAGTAAGAAGAAGAAAAGAAGAAGACAACGAAAGAAGCAGCTTCACTAAAAAGCAATATCTGAAGATATATCTCTGCAAGAAGCCCCGCAGGGGCACAACACCCATCTCTGCACAGAGCCCCGTAGGGGCACGCATCAGGCAAAAAGGCAAAACATCCAGGTCATGCACGGTGGAAAAAAAGCAAACAGCCTCAAAGCAATACAACAGGGTCAGATGTGTGCAACCAGGACAAATCAGAGGACCAAAAGTTATAAAGGGGTAGAGGCTGAAAAGTTTAAGAGGGTGACTAAGAACAGCACATTCCTAGTCACTGGTGGCGTGCGTGGCAACCCAAGTCAACAGGCAAGACAAGTGCAACAGGCTCTCGAGTAGTAGAGCTTGAATCAAGAAGGCCATCAAATCTGCATGTCTGTTTAACTACAGACAACACTGACCAAGGGAAGCGTGCGGAGAGAAGAAGTAAACGGATGACAAGAAGCAAAGTCTGTCAAGGGACGACAGAGACGAAGAGGGGGAGAGTGTTGCAGAGCTAAAGAAGTACAAAGCAGAGAAAAAGACGGGCCCCAAAATGTTTCCGATTTGGACACCAAACTTTTGTATCATATTCATTCTTGTAATATATCTCCATTGTAAATGCACTAGAGGAGTCCTCTAGATGCATCCCCACAGAAGATTAGAGATCTACCCATGTAAAATAGTAGGAAATTAGTCCTTTAGTGAATAAAGTGCCGGTCTCTTGTGTGAAAGGACCAAACTTAGGGCTCATGTATATAAGTCACTTTGTGACTCTTTGTAAAAAACTTTTTGCCATTGTGAGAAGAGAGAGCACAGAAATTCGAATTTGTGTCTTCTTCACTCTGTATCTTCTTCTTCGTGAGCTTGTATGCATGTGTATTGCTTGGAAAGAGTGCTTGTGAGTGTTGTCTATCCATGAAAGTGTTTCTTGGCTGTAGGTAAGGTGTGTGCGAAGTGTAGGAAGTGTTGAAGTGTAGGAAAGTATTCCCGCGACTGAGTATTTCGCTCATAACTTGAAGTAGGAGCGTCGGAATTGAGTGAAACCACTTCCATTGATGCGTCTTCTCGAGAGCTTCGAAACGCATATGCTATTCGCTATATTTGGAGCTCGGAACTGGGAGAAAAGTCCAAAATACTGACGACTGCTGCACCAAGTATCGTTTCACCTGGACCAACAGTTGAAGCTTGTTTGGATAAGTCTTTGCCTCATTTCCATTCTTTGAGTAGTTCATTTGCATTGATCATCACATGATTGCATGTCCTCATACACTCGGCTAGGTTTGTATACTCTTTGGATTGATAATTAAAAGCGTGTATCCCCACTATATGCACTTGTGAGGGGATTGAGGTATAGTCTCTTTCTCTGCAAGTCCCTAAGTTGATACTTAGGTCAACACAGCTACACATGATGAGCTTTAGTGAAAAGCATAAAGCTATGATTTCCATCTTAGCTCTACAAAAAAGGTGCCAAATTCTTTGAAAAAAGATAAAGCAAAAAATTCTCCTCAATTTCTTCACAATGCACCCGCCAGGATTCGATCGTGGGTGGGTAGTATGATAGGCTTTTCACCTAGCCATGCTGTCCACTATGCTCTCTTGTAGGGAGATTGCTACACACTACAACATATGCTTCTAGTTGATGAGTTTTGGACCAATTTGAACATTTTTTCCAACACTAATACACCAAGGGTGCCATCTTTCTTGAGATGAGGTAACCATATGCTATTAACGTGAAGGTTTGTTTGATGATCAAGCTCGAAATAAGTCATATGATAGTGCTTTACTTGAGCAGCCACATCAAGCTCTAATCAACCATCACTTGACCTATTTATAGGTAGACAAAATAAGACATGCAAAATCTCATACAATACATAAGGATGAAGTATCACTTATGAAACATTATCTCCTACATGGAGTACCTAGAATAAATATATGTACCCAATTATATGACATCTAACAAGCATACCCTTTCCCAAATCCATTTGTAAGAAATGTTGTTTAAGTGTTACATGATATCCATTTCCCTAGAACTAGATAACTCATATCAAGCTCATGGGAAATTGTGGCATAATGTGGTCTCTACTCTAGAGAATCACCTTTCACCTCATACTCTTAAAGAAATTAAAAAGATGTAATCAAATAGTTTGGAAATCATGTCCACCTAGATGTGGTTATGCACGTTACATCGCCTTTGTGCATCACTATGCACACATGTGAGCCTAATACCCCAACATGTTTATCATTTGAGCATTCAAGACTTAAACTCAATGCCATCAAACTCAGAAGAAATTATGCTATCAAGCCTATGTAGCAAAGACAATGAGACCGCACAAGTCAGCATCAATCAGTACTATACCACAATTATAATCTTAGATTGCATGCCATATGCAAAATCTACATCATAGAATGTCCAAATAATGGTGACATGGAGACATAAGTCAAAGGGAGAAGTGATATGAGAGTTCTATTGTAAGTGTATAGATAAAGCAAAGATTGCTCATGTAGTGTAGAGGATGGATGAGACAGGAGATAGAAAGTATAAGTTATATATATATATATATATATATACATACATACATACATACATACATACATACATACATACATACATACATACATACATACATACATACATACATACATACATACATACATACATACATACATACATACATACATACATACATACATACATACATACATACATACATACATACATACATACATACATACATACATACATACATACATACATGCATGCCTGCATGCATACATACATACATACATATACATACACACACTATCATTATATATATATATACATATATATATACACACACAGAGGGAGAGATACATACATACATACATACATACATACATACATACATACATACATACATACATACATACATACATACATACATAAATAAATACATACATACATGCATGCATGCATGCATGCATACATACATACATACATACATACATGCATGCATGCATGCATACATACATACATACATACATACATACATACATACATACATACATACATACATACATACATACATACATACATACATACATACATACATACATACCTACATACATATATACATACATACATACATACATACATACATACATACATACATTTATGCATGCATACATACATTTATGCATGCATACATACATACATACATACATACGTACATACATACATACATACATACATACATACATACATACATACATACATACATACATACATACATACATACATACATACATACATACATACATATGTACATGTTGATTGGTGTCACTCTAGCACAATGGTGAGTACCAACGTGAGGATATCCACCTCGTAATTTTCAATCTATGGAGATGTGAAAATTGGTATGATGACCATGAGCAAGTGAAGTGCACAAGTGAGTGAGCATGCACACACATACACACATATGCGCATGTAAGGCAAGACCAAAGAGAGGAACAATGGAAGGATTTCAATTACAAAAGAACTCTATTACAAAAGCTTCAATCTCTACCAATACAACCTAAAAAATGAGATCTCTAGCTCTTTTTATAGTTTTTTACTAGCTTTGGCCCTGTTTAGATGCAGTGTCCTACTTAGTTAAAAATTAGGTTCTAGGGCTTATTTGAGGGCTCAAATGGAGTCTAAAAATCATGAAATTTGGTACATAAATACTTCTAATATTCCTCAAGGTTGAGGACTCCTCATCATGAACAAAATGGAGCATAAATACTTCTAATATTCCTCAAGGTTGAGGACTCCTCATCGTGAACAAAATGGAGTTCTATAAATGTGAAATGATATTTACAATGGTTCTTAATGATCAAAATCATTGTTTTTATAGGGATTTCTTTTAAAAATTTGACATATACTTCTTGGAGCTCTCTACATGCTCCCTCTTCTTGTGTGTCCACTTCTTTGATGCATTCCCACGCCTTGTGGTTGACCTTGAGTGCCAAAATTGATACTAGCACTAAGGATATTATATCCCAAGGAATTGAAGATAAATGCTTGTACAAGCTTTCTTCTTACTAAGGAGTGAATTTCAAGCCTATGGCTTTAGAGATATGGACACACATCTTATTTAAACAAGATTTGAGCATCTCAATTGGTTAAGGGCTTACCCAAAATTGGGCAATTGCAAGATATCTGCCAAGCTTGCACTCAAGGCAAGCAACATAGGGCTCCAATTTGCAAAGAGGCTTCCACTTGAACAAGGAATCATCTCCCCCTACTCTAGGATCTATGTAGACCAATGATTCACAACTTGTAGATCAAACTCCATCCGATTCACTAGACAAGTAAACCCCTTCTTGTATTAAAGATATTCTTTTATGTAATCCACACAAAAATAGAGATACCAAATATTACAAAAAATAGCAAATGATTTTGAGAATGATGCATTGGATAGAAGGGTTATATTAAAAATTCCTTAGCAAAAGATACTAGACCTTCTAACCCCATAACCACTTTTGTATGGGTTTATTTGCATACAAACTATCTTTGAGATAATGGAACAAACAAGACTTGAACCCGATTTGGCTTGTTAGTTTACATTTGAACAGATGACACACATCTCATACTAGCACATAGAGAAGGAAAATCATTAATGAGAATGAAAACTGCTTGCAAAGCATCCATTTTCACAAGGAACATGGGATTATGCACCCAAAAATTTCACATTCAATACTATGTACACACCAAGACCTAATGGGTAGACATCCCAACAATATGAAATCAAACATGGTTTGTTACTTGCATGTAAATTTTGGCTCATTTTTCCTACAATGGCTGCACCTCTGAAAGATGGCCCACAAACTTTGGAATACATGTTAGAGACTATCCAATATTGGGAAAAGTTTGACTGAAGGTGCCATATGCCACCAGTTGAATGTTCATCAAAATTTTGGAAATTTTGAAGGTTTGTCTCATAGCTTTCAATAAAGTAGATGCACCTCACCTTAAACAATTAGGCTTTCATCACAAAATCAAACTGCTATTGTATGATATGGGTCCAATACTTGACCTCGACACAATTATGGTGATCTTTAGTCATGTGATATACGTGTTGAGACACTAATTATAGACATTTGAAGAAGCTTGCTTTGTAGGAGTTTGGGACTATGACACTAAAGTCTTCCTAAAAAATACCTCCAATTTGGTTGGACGATTGATTGTATTGGAAGTTTAACAAAAACATCTCAGTATGGTACCATATATACTTACACCATGAACCACTTGATGGAACAAGATAATGCAAGATCTAGATCTATCTCATCATAATTGTGATGTTGCTACATGGGAAGGTGTCCTAGAACTCTCAAAGATAGAAAGGGCAATCACATGTCTCGCAAGGAAAATAGAGTCTAAGGGAGGGGAATTGTTTGAGGAAGAAGATGCACCATGGGGTCCCCTTTCCAGATGGACTTCCATTTGGAATGATTGTCAGATCACTTGGGTAAGAAGCCAAATAATAACACTTGGAGATAATTACTAAAGTTTAGGACAACCAAAGGGCAGCTCAAGATATATCAACCCAAATTTTGTACTTTAACATGAACAATTGTAGCATCAAAGCTCCGATTTGTAAAAGCCACGGAGTCCTTGAGCCTCAAGAGCACATGCCCTAACTATTTGATTATTTGAGTAGGATTTCACTCTAGAATTAGTGGTTTTTAAGTTTTGATGACTTTTTAAGCGGGACAAGGGTGATTTGTCTTGGTATACAAGACAATGGAACCCTAATTTAGAAAATATTCTGAATTTTGTTAATCTGATGTCCATGCTGATTATTCAAGAAAACAATCTTGGTGAGGAATCAAACTCCCAAGGAAAACCTAGTTCTGGGTAAGTATTCTACTCTCGTAGAGGAAGAGGCAAAGGTAGAGGCTTCGAAAGTGGAAGAGGACATAATAACCAAGACCAAGGTCAACAGTAGAATCATGTAAGAGGTAGAGGACAATTTGAAGGCAGGGGGAGCCAAAGAGGCCATATAAATTTCCAAAGAAATGATTTAGGTAATGAAAATAAAGGATGCTAGAATTTTGGTAAACTTGGACACTTTGAATGTGATTGCAAGTTGAAGAATCAAAATAATAGAAGGGAGCGAAATAGCTATGCATCCACAAGTGCAAATGATTTTAAGAAGATGTTCATGGTCCAACATCACATGATGAATACAATTTTTTGCTGATGTTTCAAAATCAAATGTTAATGTTTGGTCTGTTGATTCAGGTGCTTCAAATCAAATGACCAGTCATGTAGAATGGTTAAGTAATCTACAAAAATTACAAGTTCCTCAATATGTTGAAACAAGTGATGACACATCACACCCTATCAAGCAGACAAGAAACATAGCACTATCTATGGAGGATGGGAAGGTAAAACATCTTGTTGATGTGCTTCATGTTCCAAATATAACATAGAATCTGGTTTCTATTGGACAAATGGTTGACCATGGATTACAAGTCAGGTTCAATGCTGATGGGCTATATGTAGAAGAGTACAAAGAACTGGGAAGATTGATTGCCAAAGGAAAGAAAGTGGGTAGGATGTTCACCTTAAATGTGAAAATTCCTAAGATGAATGCAGCCATGTTTGCAAAAGGTATAGGGGTTATTGCCAATATAGAGATATGGCACAAACAAATTGGACATGCAAACTTGCAGAGGTTGAAATTGGTGCAGTCAAAGGATATTTTCAATGAACTACTAAATTTCAAGGTTTCAAAGATGCAAAAGGTATGTGCAACATGTCAATTTGGTAAATATTCAAGAGCATCATTTTTGCATGATAAGCATGTTAGTGAAAATGTGCTAGAAATAGTACATATAGATGTTTGGGGTCCTGCAAAGACCACATCTATGGGTGGTTGCATGCTTTATGTTACTTTCATTGATGACCATACAAAGAAAGTATGGATATATTTCTTGAAAGAGAAGAGTGAGGTGTTCACTCACTTCCAGAATTTTTAAGGCTATGGTGGAAAAGTAGACAGGGTTCAGTATTTTTGTAAAAAGTCATGGAATTTGATGATAGTTTTCATGCAGGTACACACCACAATAGAATGGTTTTGTTGAATGAAAAAATAGAAATATTTTAGAAATAGCAAGATCCTTGATGGCTGAGAAGAATATGCCTCATTGTTGTTGGGCAGAAGCTGTGAACATTGCTGTATACATCATGAACAAAACTCTGACTACTGATGTACATCAAGTTACACCTTAAGAGAAGTTTATAGGTAAAAATCCAAACTTATCGCATATGAAAGTATTTGGATGTGTTGCATATGTACATGTTCTAAATGAGTTGAGGATGAAGCTTGATCCAAAAGCAAAAAAATGTATTATCATCAGGTACTCCCTTAAGCAAAAGGGATATAAATGTTATGACCCACTCACATGATAGGTGAAGGTAAGCACAGATGTGGTGTTTGATAAGATGTCAAGATTTTATGCAGATGCCAATGAAGGGCTTAATCTTGACTCAAATGACAAAGGAAGTGTTGAAAAATTGTGTAGAATCTCAAGTTTTGAGTGGACCTGATGCACTATCAAGAAATAGTATAACTCAAATCCATGGAGTGGAAGATTGCATGGAAATTTCAGTCCACTGAATTCATCAAATACATCCAAGTAAGGAAAAGAGAAGCTTTCTGATGGTAGTAAAACATCTATAGGTTTTGAAGACATTGATGGAGATTCAAGCGGTTTAGAAAAGAATCTTGATGATGAACTTGGATTGCCCTCTCTGAAGAATCTAGGAGTGAGAAAGGCACATGCAAATGATACAAGGAGAAGTGAACTAGGACCAAGAAGATCTGGGAGGATGTGGAATTCAGTGCAATGATTGATATATGATAGTTACATGGCTCCTCATTGTGCCTACATGAAAAAGGTAAATAATAGATGTTGAACCCTCTTCTTTTGAAGATGCAATTGGGAATGCAGATTCAGAGAAAGCTATGGATGAGGAGATGGATGCACTTTATGAAAAAAAAACATGGAACTTAGTTCCATTGCCACAAGGAAAGAAACCTATAGGTTGTAAGTGGGTTTACAAGATAAAGCACAATGCTGATGGTAGCATAAGCAATCACAAAGCATGATTGGTAGCAAAAGAATATGCACAAACATATGGCATTGATTATGAGGAGACATTCAACCCTATAGCTAAAATGTCTACTGTCAGAACACTTGTTGCATTAGCTACAACAAAATGATGGACTTTGCATCAGATGGATGTGAAGAATGCTTTCCTACATGGTGAGTTACAAGAAGAAGTATACATGGACTAGCCATAAAGATAAGAAGATTCAAAGCACCCAAAATATGTTTACAAGTTGCAAAAGACTTTGTATGGGCTTAAACAAGCCCCTCGTGCTTGGCATGCAAGGATTGTTGACTACTTAAACAACATTGGATTTTCTATGTGTGATGCAGATCATTCATTATATGCAAGGAAAGGTGATGATGGCATCACAATTGTGGCTATTTATGTTGATGACTTGATTGTAGGAGGTGACAATGAAGCAAGCATTAAAGAGGTAAAGCAAATCATTATGCACGAATTTGACATGAAAGATCTTGGTATGCTGCACTATTTCTTGGGCATCGAGTTTATACATACAGAAATAGATATATGGATGTCGCAAAGGCAATATGCCTTGAGTATGCGACAAAAGTATGGTATGGCTGATTGTAAGCCAATTTCTATGCCATTAGATCAGAATCTTAAGTTGGATGCTACATCAGGTGAAGCATTGGAAATGCTACTATGTATAGGAAAATTGTGGCAAGTTTGATATATCTCACAATTATAAGGCCTGATCTAAGCTACATGGGTGGACTTGAATGTCAATTTATGCAGGTTCCCAGGAAGCCGCATGTAGATGCTTTGAGGTGCACTCTATGTTATGTGAGTGCTACTTTGGATTATGCATTATTTTATGAAGCTGGGGTAGATTTGCAGGTTCATGAATACACCGATGCAGATTGGGATGATAGTATTCCAGATAGAAGATCTACTGATGGCTTTCTATTCTCACTTGGGAGTGTAGCTATTATATGGAGCAAGAAGAAGCAGCCCATTGTTGCTTTGTCGAGTACAGAGGTTGAGTAAGCTGAAGAAGTTTTGAAAGATGCTTTGATTAGGGGACATGACGTTGACCTTGAGGGGGAGTGTTGAGATATCAAGCTCAACATATGATGATCGAGGATGACACATATCACTTTTTCATTTCTCTAACATGTATGGTGATCACATTGGTATATGTTAGGGATACTTCGTTGAGCTTTATTAGATTTACCTATAGAGAGTGATGCCACATTTGTTTTTTGCCAGCTCACTCATTCGCAAACATTAGGATTTTCCTTAGGTAATGTTCTTTATATATTGCACCAGATGTATTGTTGTATTAGGTCATTTTTCCTTGTACATTCTTTTTATGTAATAGAAGAAGAAGAAGATCGTTCTTCCTTGCCTCAATCTGTGTCTGTGCTCCTCTTTGATTGTGAGAGTGTGTGTGTGAGCTCTCTTCCTTATCTCCTTCCTTGTAACATTGGCATCAAGTTTTCCACTTGAGTTTTGGCTTGGAAATTAGCTTGCACATGTTCCTATTAATTATTTTATGTTGGATGAGCATGTTGATCATGAGGTGATGACCTATCTTGAACTCTACTTGGTGGCACACCTTGAAACCTAGAGTTTACATTCTCATCTTGATTTTCAGGTGGATTCTCAAAGGAGTTTGATTACGCATTGGTCTACACTGATCCCTTGCAAATTGGGATCATGGGTCCATTCCTACTTTGTGTGTAGGTGAAATCTCAAGAGGTCTAATATCATCATCACTAGTGTCTTCTTCAAATACAATCTTTCCTTTTCTATTTGTATGATATGTTCATGAGTGAGTATGTAGACTGTACCCTCACAATCTTCATAGTGGTCCTCACAAGACTCATGATAGGGTGAAGGTTAAACATAAAGTAATTGGAGTTTTTGAGCCTAACTACCTGGCAATTTATAATGGGGGATGATTCTAACACCCTGATGCAACAATGGAAGATGGCTGCCCTCTACTAGGTCCACAAACAGTGATATGTGCTCACTGTTCTAAAATTTTCTCTAAATCTGATAGAGACTTAAAATGAAATTTTGCACACTCAAACTAGACTTGGAGAGCTATCTAACAAGATTTAAGGCATCACAAATTTTCTTTGAGCACAGGTCATCTTTTGCATTGTTTTAACTTAGTAATGATAGCTCTCAAAGTCTTTCTTTCAGATCACAAAGTTTTATTGCATTTGGATTTTTCATTAGTGAAAAATATTCATCACAAATTGATTGTGTATTTGCATCTATTGCCTCTTGAAAAGTCCGGATCACATAGGTGATCTGTTAAATTGATTTCTCTTGATATAGTCGCTCATTTTCTTTGAAATAACTTCTAATCCGTGGCTTTGCTTCTAATTAGCCTTCTCTAAAAGCCCTCTAGTCAATTTTAATTAGAGAATCAGTACTGAGTGAAATACCAAATCTTATCTTTCAAAAATAGAAAATCTTTTCAAGTTGACCCTTGCTCAAACTTATCTGTCTTGAATCAATTATTTGTAAGTGATTCTCCGAAGTACATAAGACATCTAATACATCAATTTGCAAGCTAAAAGGGCCCACTACATATCCCTTGAGTCAATTTGGTTGGTGTAGTGTAAATTTTAGTAGCACCACTTCATCTTCAACACAGGCAATCCATATCACACAGTGGTATCAGAGCAAGGTTGGACAACATGGCAGATGGATTACCTTCATCAATTGACAAATTGGACAGAGGTACTTACTCAGCTTGTTCATTAAGGATGGGACCTTATCTTCAAGGCAAGAACTTATATGGTTATGTAGCTAGAGATGAAGCTATGCCAAGTTTCAAAAACAAAAGTTAATCTATACTAGAAGAGCAAGAAAGATTGAGCACATGGTGTTCCAAGGCTGCACTTGCAAGGTCTTATCTCGTCAACTCTATCTCAGATTTTTTGTTACCTCGCATTAGAGGTTGTGAAACCTCTTAGGAGGTGTGGAATGCACTTGAGGCCTTCTTCTCTTCAGATTGGATTTCACAACCTTCAAGAAATCTCCCAAGCAAAATGTGACTGATTTTGTCACAAAAGTCAATAATATTGCTGATCAACTAGGAAGCATTGGAGAAGGGATAGAGGAAGAACAGATTGTAAGGTGTTGCTCTAGCACAATGGTAAGCACCACGTTAAGAAGCTCCACCTCCTTAATGTCAATCCGTGAAAGAGATAGGAGTGATATGAAGATCGTGAACACAAGATGTAGTGAGAGTGAAGGTGAGAAGCATGGAGATGCACACACACATACACACACATGTAAGAGAGAAGCAAGACACAATGGAAGGTTGAAAGTAAACTCTATTGCTCAATAATACTCTTACAAACTCAAAATATCTCTAAGCTCTTCTCAACTCATAGAAGATAACCTAAAAAATGAGCTCTCTAGCTCTTTTTATGGATTCTAGACTACTTTTGATCGGTTTCACATCTAGTGTCCGACATAATTAAAAAATAGGTTCTTGGTGTGATTTGGAGGTATAAACGAGATCTAAAAATAGTCAAAATTGGTATGCTTGTTCTACCTAAGCCCCTCAAGCTTGAGGACTCCTCGGCTTGCACAAAATGGAGCTACTAATCACAAAACTGGGTGTTTCTATGATACATATGTTATAGAAGTGATAAAAATCATTGTTTGGGGTTTTTAGAAAGTAATATAAAACATAATTCAATGGAAAAATTGACTGGATGGTTCCCCATGACTCTTTGTAGTCTACATTTACATGCTTCCTCTATGTCTATGCCTTTGGCTACTGCTAAATCCCCCTCCCTCTTGCGTTTGTCATCCCCGACAGATCCTTGTTGTGGGGTCTACGTGATATAGTTTCGCAAGAGGTCGTGTGCGAGGGTGTGCTTCGTGATGTGAATTCCTTGTGCGAGATCAATTTCTAGTTTTTCCTAGTTTATGTCTTGAGGTTCATCGGGAGGTGGAAGGTAGTAGTGTGTTGAATATACCAGTTGTTCGCAAGCAAATAATTGAAGTAGATGTGTAGGCTTGCTGATAAAAAACTTTGGAGTAGTACTCCCCGAAGCCTGTCGTGGACATCTCTTCAAAAGTCATCTCATAACATGTGGGTAAGTACTTTATATGGCACTACCAAGCATAACACACCTGAAGTGATGGCATAATGCTCATATCGTATGCCAAGTCTTGGCTGCCATGCTCAAATCCTTGGGTGTTGACATGTGGTGCTTTAACACGGTGAAAGACCTTAAAAACGGTATGCATCATATCAAATATCTTGATAGTCATGTGTGCTACCACGTTGTCCATGCGGTGTAATCGGGGAGACGGTGGCAAATTGTGACCATCATATATCCAACTATAGGGGGCCCATGGGGTGGAGTGACATAAGGATAATTGAGCTAGTCCTGGCAATGCTTATTATTTTGAACCTTGATGGCGAATGCCTTGCAGGAGCGGCATCGTGGCATAGGAACCTAACACAGATTGTTCTTTAAGTGCAATGGTGCCTTGAACTAGGTGTGCATCATCTCTGGATATTCTTGTAGTAGCTCATTGCGCCAATTTGGTTGAAAAATTTTGCCTCAAGACACAATGGAAGGTTGAAAGTAGACTCTATTGCTCAATAACACTTTTACAAACTAAAAATAGCTCTAAGCTCTTCTCAACTCATACAAGCTAACCTAAAAAATGAGCTCTCTAGCTCTTTTTATAGATTCTAGACTAGTTTTGAATGATTTCACATCGTGTTTGGCATAGTTAAAAAAATAGGTCCTCGATTCTATTTGGAGGTCTAAACGAGATCTAAAAATAGTCAGAAGTGGTATGCTTGTTCTACCTAAGCTCCTCAAGCTCGAGGACTCCTCGGATTGCACAAAATGGAGCTAGTAATTACAAAAGTGGGTGTTTCTATGATACATATGTTACAGAAGCGATAAAAATCACTGTTTGGGGTTTTGAGAAAGTAATATAAAACATATTTCAGTGGAAAAATTGATTGCATGGCTCCCCACGACTCTTTGTAGTCCGCCTTTACAAAATTTGTATGCATCTATGCCTTTGGTTACTACCAACATAAGGCAAGTCATTAATGGCCTAAAGGTAGATGACAAGTGGGAAACCTTTACCACTATAGTGGATCTGTACATGGATATGCATGTACCAGACTTCAATACACTCATTGGACAACTACTTTCTCAAGAGGCCAAGCTTATGAAGAATGGAGAAGGTTCCAAAGCTAATCAATCTTATGCTTTGTACACTAATAAAAATAAATTCAAAGACAACAAAGGGAAAGGAAAGAAAGTGGATGATGAAGTAGGTACACGCCAAGCTAACTATGCAAGTAGAGGAAGAAATGATAGAGGAAGAGGTAGAGAAAGAAATGCTAGAGGAAGAGGTAGAGGAGGAAGACAGGCCAGGGGGAGAACTCAAGAGTCATGGAAATCTCAATCTTCTTAGCAAGGTACGCTATGTTCCTACCATTACTAAAAACTTGATAAATGTAGGGCAGATTGTGGAAAAAGTTTTATAAGTCAGATTCACAAGGAGAGGTGCATTTGTTGAAGATGCAAGTCAAGGATTCAGGAATATTGCAGAAGGTGAAAGACAAGTAGATTATTCACATTTGAATTACAAGATACAAGGAACATAGCTCTTTTTAATTATGGTAGTGGGACACTCATAGAATTAGAAGTTTGGCACAAAAGGTTAGCACATATTGGAGAAAGATCACTAAAACAAATATATAGAGTTCAAAGTGTACTTGGAATTCCTAATTTGGCAAAGCAGCATATGATTTATAAGTGTAGTGCATGCCGATTTGCAAAGTCTCATAGGTTACCATTCATGAAGAGAGGGTATATGCATGGAGACCTCTTGGAATTGGTTCATATAGATATATGGGGACCTAGCAAGGATGCATCAATCTTTGGATCAAGGTACTATGTCTCTTTCACTAATGATTGCAGTAGATGGACTATTCTATATTTTATGAAACACAAAGATGAAGTTTTTCATGCTTCAAAAAGTACTTAGCTCTAGTGGAGAACCAAATAGGTAAGACACTAAAGAGGCTAAGATCAAATGGAGGGGGAGAATATTTCTCCCATGAGTTTGATTCCTTTCTTCAAGAAAGGGGAATCAAGAGATAAATTACTACAAGGTACACTCCAGAGCAAAATGGAGTGGAAGAGAGAAGGAATAGAATAATTGTTGAAGCTGCAAGGTCTATGTTGGATGAAAAACACTTACCTAACTACTTACGGGCTGAGGCTGTATCTATAGGCACTTATTTGATTAACATGTTACCTTCAAAGTCTCTGGATGGTATGACACCATATGAGGCTTGGAATGGGAGAAGATCTATCTTGGATCATTGGAAAATCTTTGGATGTATTGCCTATGCTCATGTTCCTTCATAGATTAGAGGAAAAATGGATCCTAAGGCAGAAAGGTGTGTATTCATTGGATATGAAAACAAGAAAAAAGGCTACAGATTATACAATCCGAGCAAAAAAGGTCTTTTGGAGAGTAGAGATGTGTTTGATGAGAGTAGTTTTTGGTATGAAGATTCATGTAGGAAAGTCAACTTCCCTTATGATTTCGATGCAAAAGATTTGTTTCTTTTGTGTGAGTGAAGTGAGCACCTGCCCACCCAAGGCTTATGACTAAGGCAGTGACCAAGGCATAGACCTTGGCATACCTTATCAACGGGAGGTCACACATCCCACTACTGTTCCCCTCGGAGCTCACTTAACCGTGGCAATCTCTTGCCACTAAGCTACAATCTTGTGGTGTCTGAAGAAGGGGAAAGATTAAGGTTAACATTACCTTGAACATATTTTGGTCCCTCAAAGCTTCATTCTTTGCTTTCAAAGCTTATTTTTGAAGCATTTTTCTGGTGTCTTTTAGAGCCATTTTGAAGTACTTTCACACATAGTTCTCTTCACACAAGTCCAATAACATAAAAAAGAGTTTTCTTTTTACTTCTTCGATAATAAATATCAACCTTTGGGGTTGTGTTTTCAGCCACACTCATAAAACTACAATTTACTCGAAAGGTTTTCAGTTTTAGTGAGAGCAGTCGTTGCAAATTTATGCAAGTTTTTGAGCCTAAAACATCAGAGTTGACAGACACTTGTAGGCGTTGTTGGCTAGTTTTGGGTTTGTGCATTCAACCTTTTAGTGTCATTTTACTACATATATTGAGCACATACACACCATGCATGCTTCTGTGGATACCGCTTATGTACGTTCATGTGTTCATTTATATAGCGGTTACATTGCTTGCATAAAGGCTTTTCGTTTGATAATAAGGGTCGTGGTGAGGTTTTCTTAACTAGGAGACACCCATATGTCGAGCTCTCTTCGGTGATGCAGGTGGAAGACTTACCTAGCTTTGCCATAGGAGATGTATGATAAGTGTTCATAGGTGCTTGATAAGCCTAGTTGGATTCTATTAGGTAACTGATTAATTGCAATGGAGTTAGTGATTCATCATGCAAGTAAACATGTCAGTACTTGTAGTTTTATGATATTTTGACACTGGTCATATGGTCATTTGTAGAGGATACTCTAGCAAAACTTTTCTAGTTTTTTGGTTTTGTCAACTATACAGTGGTCGATTTACTCCTTGATACACTTATTCATTGGTCATTTGGAATCTTCTAGCTCCATTATCATTCTATTCAGTTCTCTACCATCATGGCATCAAAGGTCTCAGGCACATCTGATGGATCAGGGTCTAGTGCCAGTGTTCCGAGGAGGAACTATAACTTGTAGGGAAAAGACCTTTGAGATCCGAAAATTTGATGGCACAAACTTTGCTCTATGGAGGAATCAAATTACAGATGTGATGATTCAAAGAAGACAATGGAAGCTAGTAAATGGGATTTCAAAGAATCCTATTGACATGGATGAAGATGATTGGGATGAGTTAGATGAAATGGCCAGGTCTACCATTCACTTGCACCTGGTAGATAATGTTTACTTTACAATATTAGACTGTGAAAGTGCAAAGGAGCTTTGGAAGAAGTTATGCAATACATATGAAAAAGAGACGGCATCAAATAAACTATATATAATGAGAAAATTATATGACCTTCACATGAAGGACACAGATAGTGTTGCTGCTCATCTAAATGAGTTTGATGCTATATTCTCCTAGTTATAGGCTAAAAAAATGGATATGGATAATGAAATGAAAGAAGTATTGTTGTTATGCACCTTGCCATCATCATGAGATACATTTTGCACAACTATTAGCAATAGTGCACTTGGTGGTAAACTCGTCTATGACATATGTGGAACACTCTTGAGTGAGGAGATTTGTAGAAAATCTATGGTTGGCACTCAGAGTGGAGATGCATATAATGTTCGTGATTCTTACCAAGGAAAGAATCAACAATGTGGCAAGAGCAAGAAAAAGGAAAAGAATGGTCAATGGAATAAGAGTAGAAGTAAATCAAGGAAGAGGGCTACCGAATGCCATTATTGTCATAAGAAAGGACACATGAAGAAAGACTATTATGCATTAAAGAATGCTAAAGGTAAAGGAAAAAATGTTGATGGGCATGTTAAATAGTTAACTGCACCATCTACTTGAACTGTGAATATTGAAGAAATTAATGCTGTTTTTGATGATGTTGATGTGTTGACACTTGATAGTACTATGCCAACGGAGGCTCTTATGACTGATTCTCTTTCCCACACATGCCTACTCGATTTTGGTGCTTCTTTCCATGTGACACCACACAAAGAATGGTTCTCTAATTATGCAACAAAGTCTCTTGGTACCGTGAGACTTGGTGACTCTTACTAGTGTGACGTTGTGGGGATTGGAGATGTGCTTGTGTAGTTCATTGATGGTTCAAAATTTACTATGCATGATGTATGCCATTTACCTCAGTTATCACGCAATTTGATGTCAGTTGGTCAACTTGATGGCCTTGATTACAAGGTGGCCTTCTATTCTCAGTCCTTTGATATATGAAAGGGCAATATGGTTATTGCAAAAGGAAGCAAAGTTGGATCACTTTATCCTTTATCTGTATCACACAAAGAACACTTGTTAGGTGTTACTGAACAACCTATGGCTTGTATTTGGCATGGTCATTTGGGCCATATATCTCATAATGGAATGGAAAATCTTTCTCGTTCTGGCTACTTACCTATGTTATCTTTCTCTGATTTTTCATTTTGTGAGCATTATCAATATGGAAAGCAAACCAAAACTGTGCATAGAACACACATTGAATCTTCACTTAAACCTTTGAATCTCATTCATACAAATGTGTGTGGTCCTATGCCCACTAGGTCCTTAGGTGGTTCTCTTTACTTTGTCACTTTCATAGATGATGCTACTAGAAATGTCTGGGTATATCCTATCAAATGGAAGGATGAGGTATTCCCTACTTTCAGAAAATGGCTTGCTTTAGTTGAGATTGAAAAAGGAACTAAGCTTAAGGCTTTGCATTCAGATAATGGTGGTGAGTATACCTCACATGAATTCAACCTTTTATGTCAGTCTAGAGGGATTTGTAGAGAGTTTACAACTCCTTATACCCCATTTGAGAATGGTGTAGCTGAAAGGATGAATAGGACTATTCAAGATAGAGTAATTTTTATGTTGCATCATGCAAAACTATCACAAGGCTTTAGGGCCGAAACAATATTGACTACAGTTCATGTGACTAACCTTTCACCTAGTACTTCCAAAGGTCTGAAAGTGGCACAAGAGTTATGGACTGGGAAGCCACCATATTATGAGCATCTTCAAGTTTTTGGGTGTGAAGCGTATGTTCATATACCCAAGAATCGTAGACAAACGTTGGACCATAAGTCAAAACAATGCATTTTCTTGGATAATGTTGGAGAAGGACAATTTGGATATTTCTTATGGGATCCTGAAACACAGTCAATGATCAGAAGTAGTGATGTCATTTTCAATGAGTGTAAGATGCATAAAAAACCGTTAAGCAGGTTGAAGTGAGAAGAGTGGTGTTTGAGGATAGTAGTCCTCCAGTTAGCAAGAATAAAAATGCTGCACATAGGGACATTCAAGAGAATGTCTAATCAAATCAGTCTGCACGTTCCTATTTAGCAACCATTGAGATGCCCTGCACATGTCTCACATCTACCTAATAGATTTTTTCCAAGTTTAGATTTTGTTATGCTAACAAATGCCGGTGAGCCTTCTTGCTACAAAGAGGCTATGCAGACAGAGGATCATGTCAAGTGGGAGCGTACCATGAAGAGTGAATTGGATTCTATTCACAAGAATGGTACTTGGGATTTAGTACCTTTTCCAAAGGGCAAGAAAGCTTTACCATGTAAATGGGTGTATAAGCTGAAATTCACATCAGATAGTGCTTCTCCAAAGTATAAAGCACAACTTGTTGCAAAGGGTTTTAAGCAACAACATGGTGTTGGTTTTGAGGAAATCTTCTCTCCAGTGGTCAAGATGAGTACCCTGTGCATGTTGCTTGGATTCAATGCAATGCAATACTTAGAGCTAGTCCAAATGGATGTGAAAACTCCTTTCTTGCATGGAGATCTTACAGATGAGATCTATATGGAACAAATAGAGGGTTATGTAGTTCCTAGCAAGGAAAGTGTAGTTTGCAAGCTCAAGAAGATCTTGTATGGACTTAAATAGCCCCCTAGACAATGGTACCAAAAGTTTGATGCTTTTATGAAGTCTCAAGGCTATTCTCGAAGCAATGAGGATCATTGTCTCTACACAAAGAGATGCTCAGATGGCAGCTTGATATGCTTGATACTTTATGTCGATGATATGTTGATTGCTGGGAAGTCCTCTTATGACTTGTTAATTCTCAAAAAGAGGTTGATTTAGACATTTGATATGAAGGATTTGAGGGATGCAAAAAATATTCTTGGCATGTGCATTACTCGTGATAGGAGTAAAAGATGCATACATTTGTCTCAAAGTGAGTACATATCCAAAGTACTTCACAGGTTCAATATGCAGGGTGGAAAGGCATTGAGTACACCTTTACCCACATATGTGAAATTGAGCAAGGATGATTGCCCCAAATCAAATGAGGAAAAGGAATTCATGACCAAAATTCCCTATCAGTCTGCTGTTGGTAGTCTCATGTACACTATGGTAGCTACGAGACCAGACAATGAATTTGCAGTGGGAGTTGTGAGCAGATATATGCCTAATCTTGGCAAGAAACATTGGGAAGTAGTCAAGATGATTTTGAGATATTTGAATGGCACTAAGGACAAGTGTCTATGCATAGGTAGAGGGAAAACGAGGATAAGGTAAACGTAAGAAACAAGAAGAAGAGGCTAGTACCTCTCAAGCTAATTATGCAGGAAGAGGAAGAGGTGCTAGAGGAAGGGGTAGAGGAGGAAAACAAGGTAGGGGGAGACCCTACAACATATGTGGTCTCAACAACCACATTACAGAGGAATGCTAGAGAAATACAAGGAACCAAAGGGGAAGAGGCTTCAATAGAGGAAGCTATGGAAAAACTAGAGGGAGGCACAACAATGGTGGAGGCAACTACATCCATGAGTACAATCAAGGCTACAACAAAAACAATTATCAAGGAGGCTTGAGAGGAAGAAGGGACTTCAACAACTATACTGAAGATCAAGAAGACTCTCTACTCATCATGAACATGACATCCAAACAAGGTAAAGATGATGCGCATCTTTTATACATTGACTCAGTTTGTTCCAATCATGTGGCAAGAAATATAGCTCTATTATCTGATCTTGAAGAACCCAAGGGGAAGCATGAAGTACAAATAGGTGATGACACTAAACACTCAATCAAGCAAGTTGGAAATGTCAAAACATCTGATGGTAGTATGAACCTTTTGAGCAAAGTTTTGTATGTGCCTATTATAAACAAAAACCTAATTAGTCTTGGGTAGATTGCAGAGAAAGGTCTACATGTTAGATTCATTAAGGATCAAGCATATGTGGAAGACCCACAATAAGGCTTCTAAAGGATTTCCAAAGGTGAGAAGTCACGTAGATTGTTTACTTTTGAAATTGAAGACACAAGGAATATAGCACTATTCAGTTATAGAGATCAAACCTTATCTGAGTTGGAAATATGATACAAAAGACTAGGGCACATAGGAGAGAGAACCTTGAAGCAAATTTGCATGGATCAAAGTGTGCTTGGCATTCCCAATGTGACCACGTAGCATAGGATATGAAAATTTGGAGCTTTCCAATTTGGAAAAGCTCACAGGCAACCATTCAACAGGAAAGGATACATCCATAAAGTCTATTTGGAGTTTGTTCACACTGATGTGTGGGATCCTAGCAAAGATCCATCCATCTCAGGCTCAAGGTACTATGTCTCATTTATTGATGATTATAGTAGATGGACAATCCTCTATTTCATGAAACATAAGGATGAGTTATTTACAGGTTTCAAGAAGTATTTGGCACTAGTTGAAAACCAAACAGGAAGGAGCTTGAAGAGAATCAGGTCTGATGGAGGTGGTGAGTTCTCTTCACATGAGTTTGATCTATTTCAACAGAACAAAGGCATAAAGAGGGAAGTAACAAACAGGTATACTCTTGAATTGAATGGAGTGGCAAAAAGAAGGAACATGTTAATTGTTGAAGCAGCTAGGTCTATGTTAAATGAGAAATAAATACCTAATTATTTATGGGTAGAGCCTGTATCCACAACCACCTACTTGGTCAATAGGATTCCATCCAAATCATTGGATGGTATGACACCATATGAAGCATGGAATGGCAGGAGACCCTCATTGGATCACTGTAAAATATTTGGGTGCATTGCCTATGCACACATCCCATCACAAATTAGAGGGAAGCTTGACCTTAAGGCTGAGAAATGTATATTTATTGGGTATGATCAGAATCAAAAGGGATATAGACTATACAATCCCACTAACAAGGCATTCATAGCTAGTAGGGATGTAGTATTTGATGAGAATAATTCATGGTTTGAAGATGATAGAAGAAATTCAAGTTACCATTTGATTTGGAAAATGATTTTTCCAACCCTTACTAAAGAAGATCAACACCAAGCAGAGGACATCAACTCAGAAGATGAGGAACACATTGACTTCAAAGCTTGGAAGTCAAGAGGCAAGTTCAAATACAAGCAATTAGAGGATCTACCGGAGTCTTCCAATCAAGCTTTAAGGAGATCACAAAGAGAAAGTAAGAAGACCATAAGGTATGAATATGATACATCCTTAGTCACACAGCACTCTATGTACATCACTAAAGATTCTATGGAAGAAGGCATTTGAAGAGGCTAGGAAGAAGAAAGATTGGAGAGAAGCCATGCAGGAAGAAGTGTAAGCATTGCAAGAAAACCACACATGGGATCTAGTTCCCAAGAAGCCAGATATGAAGGTAATAGGTTCAAGGTGGATATACAAAATAAAAAAGAACTCTGATGGTTCTATAAATAGGTTCAAGGAAAGGTTAGTGACAAAGGGATTTTCCCAAACACATGGAGTAGACTATTAAGAAACATTTTCACCTATTGTTGAGGGAGAATCAAGCAAAAAGAAGAAAAGAAGAAGACAACGAAAGAAGCTTCACTGAAAAGATCATATCCGAAGATACATCTCTGCACAGAGCCCCGTAGGGGCACATATCAAGGAAAAAGAACGTAGGTGGAAGGAGGGCCAGGAAAGTATCCATGAAGAAGTGCAAGACGATATCCAGCGGTTCTGAAACCACAAGAGGGTGCTTCAACCTCTTGATCTTTGGAAGGTCTAGATCGAAGGCTGAAGCATCACATCCTCATACCTTCCACTGGTGGCGTGCGTGGCAACCTGACTTATTAGGCAAGACAAATGCATTAGGCCCAGAGGATGTAAAACAAGAATCAAGAAGAGGCCATCAAAACTGAACACCTGTTTAACAAACAGGCAAAACTGACCAAGGGTTGCGAGCGATGAAAAGAAAAAGAACAAGCAGTACAAATGCATCAGGCCGAGAGGATGTAAAAGAAAAAAATCAAGCACAGGACCATTAAAACGGAATGCCAGTCCAACTAGTAGGCAAAACTTACCAAGGGATGCGTGCATACAACAAGGGAAAGACAAGAAGTAAAGCCTGTCAAGGGACGATAGAGACAAAGAGGGGCAGAGTGTTGCAGAGCAAAGAGAGCACAAGGCAGAGAAAGAGACGGGCCCCAAAATTTTTTCGATTTGGACACCCAATTTTTGTATTATAACCATTCTTATTTTCCGATGTAAGTGCACTAGAGGAGTCCTCTAGATACATCCCCATAGAAGATTAGAAGCTTACTGTACCTCAGTGATGAGTAGCACCTCCTTTAATGTCAATCCGGGAAGACGTGAGGATGGTATGAAGACCTCGAGCAAGTGGAGGCACAAGTGCGTGAGTGAGAAGCACACAAGCATGCACACACATACACACACACGTGCACACACGGCAAGACAAAGAGTGAGAAGCAATGGAGTTCTTAGATTACTTTCAAAAAGCTCTTACAAGTTCGTTTCAACAGGGCCAAAACTTAGCCAAAAACTATAAAAAGAGCTCTCTAGCTCTTTTTATAGTTTTTGGCTAAGTTTTGGCCCTGTCCAGACCTAGTGTCCGGCCTAGTTAAAAATTAGGTCCCAGGGCTTATTTGAGGGCTCAAACGATATCTAAAAAATACGAAATTTGGCAGGTAGATACTTCTAAAGCTCCTCAAGCTCAAGGACTCCTTGGCTTGCACAAAATGGAGCTACAAAAAGATGAAATGATATTTACAATGGTGTTTAGTGATGAGAATCACTTTTAATTGGTGTAGAGGTTTTGAAAAATTAAGGTTGCCTTAGTGCTAAATCTGCGTGAATGTTCATAAGTGCTTCTTCCTGAAGAAAATTGTTGGCCTATTTGCCAGATCTTCGTTGACTCCCTTGTCTGCTTGTGCCTTCTCTCCCTTGTCCGCTGCTAACACCCCCCCCCTCTCTCGCGTCTGTCGTCCCTGACAGACCCTTGTTGAGAGGGTTTTTGGATGTAGTACTCGACGACGTCCTGCGCTAAATGATCTTCAGCAATTCGCAACCCTTTGGCCAAATCTGTCAGAAGAGCATCCCTGTCTACCGGCCCAGGAACCTCTGGATGTGGCATACGTAGCTTTTCGGAATGGAGAGCTTGTTCCACTGCAAACAACTGCAAGAGATGGGATGGTCTGGGAATGAATATCTCGGAGTGATATTCCCAGAATCCCGTGACAAACATCTCTTCAAACGTTTGTTTGAAGCAGGCCGGTAGATATTTGATGCGAGCGTGCCATGCATACACAACATTGATCGATGGGGTTGTGCTCATATCGTATACAAGGTCCTGGTTCCCTTCATTAAATCCTAGTGCTGAGAGATGCGGTTCCTTGACATTTTTGAAGGTCCTGAAGGTGACCAGCATAAGTTCGAAAATTTTCAGGCACATCTGAGTCATGATATCAGGTACATTCTTGAAATGGACCCCCCAATGTCGAATCGTTGAAATCATATATCCAATTGTAGGTGCGCCCTTAGGGGGTGCGAAGTACACGTAATTTAGCCACTTCTCACATCCTTTAATCGTCAGCACTGTTTGTGTGTACTCCGGCCATGATCTCCTTCGAAATACAGGGCAATAACATGGATTATATTTGATGTACAATGGCATGTTGTTCCATGTTCTTACCATTTCCGGGTAGGTTTCGAGCAGCCGAATTCTCCACGTTGGTTGGCGAATATGTCCTTGCTTGGCACTCTCTGGGATGTCATCAGGGGCAAATTGGGTGGCAGAGGTGGGTTCCCTTGAGGTGTGGCGCTTGATCTCCGCATTATAATCCGCCATTAGTACGCAAAAAGGCACATACAGATCATCCGATGGGCCGATCCACCTATGGTGTGAGAGATTCTGAAAATAATCGGATTTTATTACCACCTCTTCCAATTTTGACATCAATGCGATTTGGACTGCCACCCTGTCATCATGCGTCGTGGCTACTTTCTCTAACTTTTGCATCCATTCAGGTGCCTCAATTTCAATTGTGTCCATGCCCTGTTCTGTGCGCTTACCTCCGAGTGTTGGCATCGGGACATAGGGATCCTCGAATGTTTCTTCTACTTCAATTGGCACCAGATCAGGCTCGGGCTCTACCAGAGGGGAGGGCTGACGCTCATATTGCATGACCTTGCTGCGTAATTCCTCAAGTTCGGCCCGGAGTTTAGTGACCTCTTCAGCTGTTTCTTCTGCGGTTATGCTCTGGCTGGGTTCTGTCTGTCGGGTGGCCAACTGTCTTCGTAACTCATCTCTCTCTTTTTCTAAAGCGGCATGGGCCTCCATTAGATCTGCATGAGTTTCTAACACCACCTTCATATTCTCAGAGGGAATGGCCTTAAATCGCTCTGGGTCAATTTCCTGTGGGGAACCCTCCATGGCCGCCTCCAAATTTTCTTCGTTCTGTTTCTGTAATCTTTTATTCTCCTCTAGCGCTGTAGACATATGCTTGCGGAGAAGGCCCAAGTTCCGTCGAAGTTTCAGGTTTTCCGTGATCTGAGAATGTAGCAGCTCGTCCATGTGTCGTCGTTCTTCATCATCTGCTTGGGGTGGGTTGGCTTCTAGTTGTGCGTATTGCTCCTGTAATGTCACGTGCTGCTGTTCTAGTAGCTGCTTCTGCTCTTCAAGATCCCTACATCGTGCTTGGAGATCTTCGTGGCTTCGGAAGAGCCTTGTATGTTGGTTGTCCAGGTGTTGGTAGTGTTGCTGAAGTTGGGCCATGCATTGATGCATATTATTAAATAAGTTACTGAGAGGAATGGTGTTGAATGCAGAGGGGAAGGGAAAGGGAAAGGGGATTGTGGATGCAGTACTGGGGACGGGTGAGGGGGGAGGTGGGGGAATGGGAGATTGTGGGTAAATGGGGGGTGGGAGAGGTGCAGAGGTGGGTGACACCTCCATGAAAGTGGGGGTCGTGGTGGGAGTGACTGTGAACATGGGGATTGTGGTAGCGGTGAGGGTTGTGAATGTGTATAGAGGTGTGTGTAATTGTGAACTCCTAGGAAGTGTGCTCGGGGTAGTGAGGTGTACCGTGGCTGTAGTTAGACTTATGTTTTCAGTGGAACTAGAGTGTGTGGGTTGGCTGATGGTTTGTGCGTTGGTGTGTGTAGTGGTTTCAGAGGTGGTGACAGTGGAGGTTACAGTGGTAGAGGGAGGTGAGTGAGGTGGATGTGGGGGAGAAGGTGGCAAGGGAGGTGATGGGGGTGCACTCGATGTGTGGGCTTCCTCGGTGTCGTGAACTGTGTGTGCTGTGCCAGTGGTTGTGGGGGTGCCTTGTGGTCCTGATCCTAATACATTCATTCGTTTTCCCGTTCGTGGGGGGCGTCTTCCATATCTTCTCTCTGTCCTTCGTGATTGCGCTAGTGCGGTGTGCACCGTTTCCGGTACTCCCAAAGCATCTGATATCATTTCCAGGGTGGCACGGTATTGCTCGTCCACGCCTTCCTCCTCCAGAATCTGGTTCATGAGGGCTTTACCTGCAGCTAATGATGGCCTGTGTTGCTCTTGGACTCGGTTCATCGTATCGTAGAGCTTCTTTAATGCGTTAGTATAGGCGGGGGCACCTTCCAGTACTTGTAGGGCTTCTTGATCATACTCTTGTTCTTCTGCTTCTGATTGTCCACCCTGTGCCTCCTCATGAGCTTCTTCTTCATCGTCCACATTGACTACGTCCGGTTGGCTGGGCTGGGCTTGCTCTTCTTCAACTTCCGCGTTTACGGCTTCGATGATTCTTGCAACTTCTTCGTCCATTAGATCCTCCATAGTGAACCCATGCGGGAATTCCAGATCAGTCGGTACTGGTGGAAACACAAGATTAGGGCCATCTGTGCTGTGCCTGGGTAACCTGATAGTAAATGGTTGCACTCGTCGGGGAAGTCTTGGGGTTGTCTCAGGCGTCAGGGTTGCCCCGCGAGCTTGTGCACAAGGCATCTGGACGGCGCCTCTCATCTTCTTTGAGGGAGGCCCTACAGCTGACAATCTGCGTTGAAATTCCTGTGCTCTGGACCAGATCAGAGCCCTCTGCACCGGTACATCATATGCGAGACATCTGTATACAATTCTTGTGAGTGCACAGCAACCATACAACACAGATTTTTGCTTCTTATACCATCTTTGATGAGCCATATGAATCTGGTCGATAATTCAGTGGGGCATATTAATGGTCAACTCAAAAGCATCCGCCAGGTAGAGGCTAAACCAGATCTTTTTGGGAGGCATTGTGAACCTCTCCTGTGCGGGGAAGGCGAAATGTTGCATGACCATGCGTAAATGGATGGCGATCGTGGGTGTCATTGCAACCATGTCCTTCAACTTCGTCAGGTTCCTGTTCTTCATGTTGTCTGGAACCATAGTCTCTTTCTCTGTTGGAATGTGCATACCAGTCATGTCGAGTGCTTCTCTTACCAGGTTGATAGTCAAGCGGAAACGCTTCAACTCGTTGCCCCTTGTGAGTGATGGGAGCACAAAGGAGCTGTATCCTTTCTTGTCTTTGCTGGGGGTGAGGGTACTAATTAGATATGAGCATCTTAGGAAATCTGGCTTTGGTAGTTGGAACTTGAAGTAGTCATAAAGCCCAGCCTTCTTCCATATCGGCTTCAGTCCTTCGTTGTTCTGTAGCTTTTCAAACTCCCTGGTAAAGAAATGGTATCTGCCCCAACGTCCATTGAATTCTACCTCGGACTCCCACATATATGTGCCTTCACCCAGAGGGCCAGCAACGTCACTGAACCAGTGTGAGGTTTTGCCCACCGGCATGGTATGACCCTATGGAGGATTCTGAATTGGTATGGCATGTAATGCTCGTAATGCCGCTGGTCTTTCCTTTAATTCCTCCTCAACCGGAAGGCTTTCGATGTCCACCACTTGGGGGCTGGTGCCTGCCTGGGAGCTAGTTCCTACTGTATCTGCCATTTTACTTCTTGCTGTCTGTCTCTGTGAGAATATACAAACATGTGTTAATATTGTATAGGACAAGGGAGGACCGTTGTTATTCCCATCACAATATTAACATGAGGGTCGGGAGCGAATAATGGGTTAGTAAGTGTTCGGTGCACGTGTGTGTAGTTAATGCTTGGGTAGTCCTAGGAGACTAATGAAGTTAGTAAGTGGGGATGAATTTACAAATTGGGGTCGGGGGATTTATTACAGGTCTTAGGCTGCCAAATGCAATGGATGGGCTTTGTTTTTGGTTTCGTAGAGACTCAAGAGAGCTTTATCGGTATCTGGGTTTGAAAATGAGGCCTTTTAGGGACCCATTTACAATTGATTATATGCATGCTCATGGGCCTTGGTGTGTTCCTGCGTGATGAGAACGAGTGAATACTGGCCGCACGAGTCGATGGGTTAAGCTGTATAGACTGTGGCCTCGGCGTCGCTACTTGCGCCCGCAAGCAAGCCTTAGGCACCCAAATTTGTCTTGATTGTGGGCTAGCCTTCATCGACTTTTTGGGCACCCAAATAGATTTCACTTTAGCAGAAGAATTTCTGACAGACTTCTTATTGGCGTCACGTTGTTGGTTACTAGTAGGAGGCTTTGCCCGTGTGGTTGTCGTGAGTGCAACAGGGTGTTCGCCTTTCCGCACCCACACTTGGTTTACTTTCTGGGACATTCTACTGCGCAGGTACTTTTGATCTCGGACATAGGTAGTACTCTGCTTCTTCTGCCTTTGATCCACCTTTGGTTGCTGCCTCCTTCTGGCCTTTGGAAAAGAAGGGAGTTCCGTTGCATCCCTGACTCCTTTTTTGCAAATATCATTCCTCTGCAACACATAGTTTTGAACAAGAACAGCATGGTCATCTTCATGTGTACCCCTGGAAGGACCAGGAGTCTGTGCCTTTCCTAGTTCCTTGAGTGCTCCATTGTCTAATTCTACTGTAACTCGACTATGATTGACCCAAACCTGGAGAAGTCCACTTCTTAGGTTTAAATTAATTGCTTGGTCATAGATCCAATCTTGACCCAAGACAAGGGGTTCCGTGAGGTCCTCATCTTGACACACTAGTGCTTTAACTGTCATTGCCTCATCATGAATGTAGAGGGGAAGTTCCACCTCTCCCATGCAAGGGGTTTCCACTCCTCCCAATCCTATGAGATATGCTTCCACAGGATTGACAGTTAACTGTAACTCTTGACAGTAAGACACTCTAACAGCACTAGTGGCTGCGCCTGAGTCAATCAAGGCTCTTACGTTCCTTGCACTCTTTCCTTGTCCTATATCTAGGGTTATGAAAGGACGTCTATCAATTATCCTATGCGAGCTTGTTCCTGCAACTTCACACATGGCCATAGGATATCCTTGATCTGCATAGTCATTCGCTCTAGGCTGATCTCTTCCTTGCCTTCGTAACTTCATCCTTCTGATGCGTTCTAAAGCTTCTGCTTGAGCCTCTTCTCGAACTCGCTTTTCTTCCTCTTTGCGTTTCTTAGCAGTGTTGAGTCGGCTGAGCATTTCCTCCGTGAGGGGTTCCTGATACAACTTGACTCTGCAACCGCTAATATAGTTTGGGAGAACATCACCTTCTAACGTGGCTAATTGTACTGCTCCACTCGTGGAGATCCTATTGATAATCATAGGTCCGTAGCCTCTCTTTTCTAGCTTCCTCGCGTGTTGTTTCAGTGTATAGACTAAAACTAGATCTCCTGCTTTCAAACCCTTATCCTTCACATGGGCATCAAAGTATGCCTTCTGTCTCTTCTTGGCTGCATATATTCCTGCAGCGGCTCTCAGTCTTGTTTCCCCTAATCGTTCAAGGTCAAAGATCATGGAGGAGAGCTCATGACCTGTCCATTCGTGCTCTTGTGCTACTCTCAATGTAGGAATCAAGAAGTCCAAGGGTAGCACAGCGTTTTGGCCAAATACCATCTGAAAGGGAGTGGCTTGGAGTACCGTTTTGTAGGCAACTCGGTATGCCCAAACAGCATGGTGTAGCTGTTTGTCCCAATCAGAGCATTTAGTGTTCACTAATTTCGTCAGTACAGTGCATAAGATCTTATTAGTGCTCTCAGCTTGTCCATTAGCTTGAGGGTGATAGGGGGCAGACTTCTTGTGTATTACCAAGAATTCTTGGAGTAGATTTTCAATCACTTCGTTCAAGAAATGAGTGCCTCTATCACTTACAAGCTCTATAGGTAGCCCATATCTCGTGAATACATTCTCAAACAAGAATTTAGCAGTTGTTTGAGCATCGTTCTTTGTCATAGCTTTTACCTCTACCCACTTAGTTAGATAGTCTGTTGCAACAATGATGTATTCTGCATGAGAACCCTTAGCTGGGGGATTAATAGGGCCTACGAAGTCTATTCCCCACTTAGAGAACGCACGTCCACCCATCATAGGTTTCAGTGGCATCTCATCTTTGCGTATAGGATACTGAGTCCTCTGACAGACATCACACCGTTTCACATAGGTATGTGCATCCATGTGAAGGGTAGGCCACCAGAATCCCGCAAATAGTATTGCCTTGATCACCCGATCCGGTCCAAAGTGTCCGCCTGCTACACCTTGGTGAGCAGTTTCCAAGATCTTAAGATATTCACTTTCATGGACACATAGCCTCAGGTAACCATCTTTACCACGCTTGTATAGATTATCACCAATAAGTGAATAATCCAGGGCTTCTTGTTCTAAACTCCTTTTCCTAGCCAGAGTCATGTCTGGAGGGAATGCTTTCGTCCTTAGGAAGGATACTAGTGGTTCACTCCAATCTGGCACAATGGATACTTGATACAGAGTGGCGTGTTCCACTGGTGGTTTAGTGCAACAGATTGGGCATTCCTTGCACAACTTTTGGACATCCGCTTCCATAGTTGGCCAATGCACTCCGAATCTCTTTAGAGTCTATAAAGTTTGTTGCTTTGAATGGTGTTGCTCTAGTGCACCTACATGTGCTAATTGCAACCATTTAGAGTACTCATCCTCTTCTACGCAACAAGCCAAGATCCCTTGATCTGTGTGCTTGTACATACTTCCTGCCATGATGTGGTACTTTTGGGCTTTTACAACCTCTCTATTCCGTGTGTTTACCACTGGATGGTTAGGCCCGTATGTCAATACTGGTACCAATGGCTTAGCCCACTGCGGTACAACTTCCAAATTAAACAAGTAAGCATCAGGAAGGTCGTCTGACACTCCTTGTGGGGCTTCTCCCGATGTGAGCCTAGAGAGGTGATCTGCTCTCAAGTGAGTCCTCCCTTTTCTTACCACAACCTCAAAGTCATATTCCATGAGCAAGAGAAACCATCTCACTAATCTTCCTGTATTGCATGGCTTGTTTACGAGGTATAGCAATGCCTGATGATCAGTAAAAAATTTAAACTTATTTGCAAGCAAATAGTGTCTAAATTTCTTAACTGCATATACCATGCCTAAGCCTTCTCTCTCCGTAGTGGTGTAATTCCGTTCAGCCGCATTCAATTGTCTACTGGCATAGGCAATTGGAAGATCCATATTACCTTCACCAGTAGGTTGTGCAAGCACACATCCAATAGCATAATTGGATGCATCCACATGAACATGGAATGGCTTATTCCAATCTGGTGTGGTCAAGATTGGTGCTGAACATAATCTTCGTTTAAGCTCTTGGAAGGAATTCTCACATTCATCCGTCCACTCAAAATTAGTCAGAAGTCCGTACATGGGCTTTGCAATGACAGCATACATGTGTATAAATCGTCGGTAATAACCACAATGCCCCATGAAAGCTTGTACTTCCTTGACATTTTTTGGCCTAGGTAGCTCTGCTATAGCTCTCACTTTTTCTTCGTCGGTAGATATGCCATTCTTTGACACTATGTGTCCTAGAATCTTGCCTTGCCTGACCATAAAAACGCACTTTTCTGGGTTCAGGCAGACTTGATATTCTCTACATTTGTCAAAGATTTGTCTGAGTTCAGGAATATGGGTCTGTCTAATATTGGAATGAGCACAAAGATCATCAACATAGACTTCTAAACTCTTCCTCAGGAACTCCTTAAACACATGGCACATCAGCCTCTGGAAGGTAGCTGGTGCATTGGTAAGCCCAAATGGCATTACTCTAAAGGCAAAAATGCCCCATTCCGTGGCAAAGGCTGTCTTATGCTGATCCTCTGGAGCTATGGCTACTTGATTGTAGCCCGAAAATCCATCAAGGAAGCTGTACACTTCCTTGCCTGCCACTCTTTCTAAGAGATGTTCTGTGATGGGAAGCGGATAGTTATCTCGAATTGTGGCTGCATTAACCTTCTTCAAGTTAATGCACACGCTCAGTTTGCCATTCTTCTTGGGCACCACTACGATGGGGGATACCCATTCAGTGTGCTCAATTTCATAGATAAATCCAGCTTCAACCAGTCTATCTATCTCTTCTTTGATCTTAGCAGCGTAATTATCGTTATATGTGTAGGGCTTTTGCTTAGAAGGTTTAGCATCTGAGGTCATGGGAATGGTGTGTGAGCATATGTCCGGGTCAACACCTTTCAAATCCTTGTAACTCCAAGCGAATATATCTCTGTATTCTCTTAGCAAGGCAATCAATTCGTACTCTTCTTCTTCTGTTAGGTCATGACCTATGTACGTACATCTCTCCTCTCCTTCTTCTAGGGCCACTACTATTTTCTTGGTGGTTTCTTTGTTATCATAGGCCTCTCCTGCTTGTGCCTCTCGTTTAGGCATTCTTATCATGACTCTCCTGTCATCTATCTTATATTTCCTAAAATTTTCAGGGACCTCAAACAAAGATTCTTCCTCTTCTGGTGAGGCTTCTCTCTTCTTTCGTTTCTTTCCTTCTTCCTTCGGGGTTACATGTGTTGCTAATCTTACGTCATTTGTAACCTCTCCATGCCTCTGGAGTTGAAATTCTACTTCATGGAAGTATTCTTCATCTGATGCAAATGGTGGGTCCATAATGATAGACTCGAGATCGGAGTCATTTGCATCCTCAAATGCATCAGGGCTAGGTTCGCATTCTTCTAGAACTGCCTCTCCCATGATTGGCTCTATGGAGAAGACTGAAATGTCATAGCCATCCTCATCACAGTGAGGTGTCCATTGTTCTTCATTGATGGCCACGTCCATTGTTGCTAAGATTTCTGCCCAGCCATGGGGTTCAAATTCCTCATCAGGAAAAACTACAGGTGCATAGGCTGGGTCTTGAATTGATCTATGTGTTTCTTTTGCACCTACCTCTCTGGCTTTCTCTCTCTTCTCTTCTTCTACTGCTACCTTGCACATCCATAAGTGAGTGTCTTCATGCATCCATGAGGATCCTGACCCTATGGAATGCACTGATTCTGTATCATCTTTGGCTCTATGGATGGGATTCCACTGGATAGGAGGGACATCTCTATGAGAGTAATCTTTGAGATTTACTTTGGTTGTAACACCTAAGTGTTGCAGGTACAACGAATTGGTTCCCCAATCCTGGACCACTTGCAATTGTCGCATGAAGGGTCTTCCCAAAATCATCTCATAGGCATGATTTTTGCTAAAGTCACATATGGCAAATGTATGCTCAAACTCGACACCACAAGTGGTGAGAGTTATTCCTTCTAACAATCCTAGAGGTCTCTCTATGTGACCATCGGCCATCTGCAATTTCATTCTCGTTGGCCTGAGTGCTGGCTTGCCCCAACGCTTCCATAGGGAAGTAGTGGCAATTGCAACTCCTGCACCTGAGTCCAAAATTGCCTTGGTGGTGTACTCCTGGTAGGTGATGGGAAGATAGGTGTTCCCTTCTTCGCCTTCACACATATCTCCTATCTTATCCAAGGGAATTTCTGGCACTGTCCTATGGGATCCTACCCGGGAACGTGGTGTTGCAACTTCAGTTACTTGACTGGCTACATAATTCCGCGCTTCTGGTCTATCCTTAGGCCGTTCTTCCAAAGTGAGATCACGCTGCACCTTGGCGTTCTTTACTACCTCCGTGTTCCTAGGTATGACTGAGTCGTCGTTCCTTACCATGACTGTGGGTGCTCTCATACACGTGGACTTTGCTTCCCATGGGCCTGTGAAGTGGGGTAGCTCTTGTATGGAATTAGACTCAAAGTCCAATCTCTCGTGCGATTGAGTACTCTCATGTTCCCCGTAAATAGATGGGATGTCTTGTGGGAATTGATCGTGTGCATCATCCACAAGTTCAAAAGGAGGGGCGACTTCACTTTCGTTATCCCATTTGTCTTCTTGAATCTCTCGTAGGAAGTCTGGTGCAAACCGATTCATAGAAGAAGAAGTGTCTGGCTCCGTAGAATTAGGCACATAAGCAACCTGGGAAGGAGGGCTTATTCTATCGTTGGCTCTCTCCTCGTTCTCATAGATGGCTGGAGCACAAGCTTCTTGGGGAGGATTACTTATTCTATTACTTTTCCGAACAGGCTCATACGCTCTCTGAGAAGGAATGTAGGCCACCTGTGGAGGTACGTAAGCTTTCGAGGGAGGCTCATGTGCCTTTTGGGGGGGAAGATAAGCTTCTTGAGGAGGCACATGGGCTTCCTGAAGAGGCTTGCTTATCTGTTCTCTCGCCCTTTCCTTTCTTCGAGGGGCAGGTTCCTTCTCTGATTGTGCAATTAGCCTCTCTATTCTTTCTAGCAGTCCATCAAAATGTAACTGCGTCTTAGCTGAGCTAGAGATGTTAAAGAGGCGGCTAGCTTCGAACATGGCTTGAGCCAATTCCACCATCTTAGCACAAATTTTGGTTCGTTCAAGCTCTAGCTCGGCTCTAGGGTAGCATTTTTCATGATCAGTTACGTTTGGCCCTTCTTGGAGTCTGGCCTGATATGCTTTAAGCATCATATTAAGGTCTTCGGGAGTGGGGTCTGCTAGAACTGATCCTACTCTAGGGGGTGGTGGGTTTAGGTTAGGCGGGTTGGAAGGTGGTTGGTCGGATGGCGATGGGAATGGTGGTGGTGGAGTCGTGTGAGAGGGAGTTTGAGTTGTGAGTTCAGTTATTCTGGCTCTTGTTTCTCTTACGCTTTCCTCGAGTTCACTCATCTTTTTTGCCCATTGCCTTTTCATTCTTTCCCGACTATCTTTCCAAGCTCTAGTCCTTTTCTTGGTTATGCTCTCAGTTTCACTAGCCTCTGGGCCCTTTTCCAGGCTTGTCTCTTGGTTTTGCTGCAATGCTTGAGCTCTAGTGACTACCTGTACTGGTGCAGTGGAAGTCACGCTCCCTGTGGAGTCTACCACTAACCCAACAACGTTGATAGGAGTGATTTTTGGCATGTTATTGGGGTTCTTTGGGCAATCTCGTAAGAGATGCTCTTTTCCACAGTCTTGGCAAAAGCCTTGGATCGTCACTGACTGGGGTTGTGTAGGTGGAGGCAAGGGACAATCATGAATGAGGTGATCTCCTTGGCACCTGTAGCACGGTCCTCTTGGGAATGGAGGTCTTACTTGCCTAGGTTGAGGCCTAGGGTTGGGGTTTGCATACATGACGTTTGTGTAGTCTGACTCCCAACTAGGTTCACTCGGTTCTTCACTATAGTAGGACTCACCATGTTCTGGAGACTGCATGTAGTAAGCCTGGGGACTATCGACATGTGTAGAATCAAAGCTATGGTCACTTGGATCACTTTCTGAGATCAATGGGGTTACTGGTACTATGGCCCTATTCAGGTTTTCTTCTGCAACAGCATACTTTACCGGAATCACATTAGCCGGGTTTGGAGGCTGTTGAACTAGCACTGGTTGGGGTCTCTGTTGGGCCTGATATTGTGGTTGGTAGGTTTGTTGGGGTCTAGCATATTGTGGTGGTGGATTTTGGTTCTGGTATCTGCCTTGTTGGTAGGGCTGCGGGTAGGGTTGCCTAACTGCCTGCTTGTTGTATGGGCAATCTTGTGCGGTGTGATTGGTGTATCTCCGTTCTATGGTGCAGTACTGGCTACTAGGATTTACTTGGGGCTGAGCCATAATAGGGCAGACATTCGCCATATGGTCACCACCGCATGTATAGCACCTTTTCACAGGAGCAAACCTTGGGATTTGTTTGCTAGTTACTCCTAGTTTCTGAGCTACTTTCTCTGCAAGTTCCTCAATTGATGTGGATTGCGTGGAAGAGTGACTAGATGCACTATCTGAATCTTTGTAGATTTTGGAAAGCTCTAGTTCTTCCCCTAGGTTATCTTCAATGTCAATGCACATGCGTACACACTCTTCTATAGTCCTAGGGTCCTTCAGATACACATAGGATCTCAATTTCATACTCAGCAATCCATCAAGGAATAAGGCTACTTGTTTTGCAGGTGTGGGTAGCTCCGAAACAGGGCACCTTTCAAGATATTGTCTAAATCTTCTTCCTGCCAATCTGACAGTCTCTTGGGGAGTCTGTTTGAAGCTGTGAATCAATGATGAGGTATTGTGTCTTATGCCGCTCTTAGAGAACTCTACAATGAAAGCCTCTAGGAGTTGGTCTATGCTCCTGAACTGCCGCTCATCCAATGGCTGAAACCATGTAAGTGCTGTGTTCCTAAGGGTTAGACCGAAGGCATTGTACTGTGTGAACAGATCCTCCACTTGTTCAGCTCTCAAGACTTGCTTGAACTCCGCCACATGATCATAGGGATCTCCTGTGCCGTCAAAGTAATTCTTCATGGACTTAACCAGCTGGGTGGGTCTCAAAGTTCTTGTGTGCTCTCTAGGCCTCGACAGAGGGAATCCATCTACATTTCTTTGGTTCCTGTGAGCTCTAAGCATCTCAGGTTCTACCCTATTCGTCTCTGTCCTCGTTCTTTCTCTGCCCACTGGGTTGGCAAAGCTTACTTCTGGTCTATCTCTACTTCTGTCTCTTTGCATTCCATGAGCTTGGGATGTTCCAGCCCCAGGGTGACCATAGGATACATTTGATCTTGGTTGGGGAAAAATGAATTCACCCTTCCAAGTGTAAGCATGCCTATCATTTTCTGTCACCACAAAGATCCTTTCCGAGGTGTGATCTAAGTAGGTCACTCTACCTGGGCTATCCGGATCCTTAAACTCATAGATCATGATATTTCCTATATCAGTTGGCTGATTAGATTTATACCTCCAAAAGGCTTCGTCAGTTTCTCGATTGAGGAGTAGCTCTATGCTCTTGTTGTCTTGGGGAACCCACTCAGGCGTGATAATCCTAGTGAGAACTGATTTACCTCGAGGGGTTCTAGGTTCTACACCCATGTTTCCTTGTTCCAAGTCACCTAAGTCCGCTTCTGAGATTACATTCCCAAATTCATCTATCCTATCTGGGTGACTGGTGACTACGTATATGGTTCCTTCTTTGTCCAGGTATGCCCCGTTTTCAAACTTGACTGCCGGGTGCTCTAGTCCAATGGATTGGTCAGGATTTTTAATCTGGACCACGGATCTTCCTAAGCCGTCCTCATAGATGCTAGCACCTAATCGGTTGGTCCTAAGGTATTCCAACTGTGTTTTGTAAGGGCCTTCTACCCTGTACAAGTATGGCACTCCTGAACTTCCCGTAGGTCTGTCCATGCCTTGAGACATCTCTGACTCACTGGTCTCAGAGCTAGGGTAGTACGAGTGGTGGCTCAACTGCTGGGCCCAAGACCTAGCAGTGTGGTTAACGCTAGCCTCTGAAGACCTAAGGCTTTGTCTCTCCCTTGCTAGATGTCGTCCTGATCTAAGGTTCATATGCCTATCTAAGTAGTCCAATTCCTTGTCCAGAGTACAACCTCGTTGCTGGTTACTTTATATTAGTCACTTGATTCTTTTTAGTTATTTCTCGTGTTTAAAGTCTTGTCTGATATTACGTCGTCAGGAATACTTGAAGGTTCTTCGTGCTTTCAGGTTGATCGTTCCACGTTAGGTTCTTTTCCTTTATGTTATCGACAGTACAGAGATTAAGTTTTTAACTTGAACTTGAGTTTTTTAGGTGGTCTTCAACTTGATGCCTGCCTATCGTCGCTCTGAATTACTCCTACCTCTCGTCGTTCTTAGCCTAAACTATGAATTGACAGAGGAGGTTAAAAATTTCCAACCTTTTGTATCCTGCTTGGTTGCCCGTGAGTACTCAGGAAGTGTGTTCCCAAGCTTGCACTTACACTTGCTTAGACGCCTTTCGGTACTCTCAATAGATCTGTAAGAGTTCCAAAGTTAGCTTAAAGGTTTAAATTCCAAAGACAGAACCAAGTATTTTCATTCCTGTAGCACAAACACAAACTTGCATCATGATTTTTAAGAAAACAATCCTAAAAGCCCCTGACTTTGATCCCCCTGGGTATGGTCAACTTCAAAATACCCTATCTGAAATTCAATGCATTATCTTTATAAAAAACAGTTGAGGGCGTGTAGTACATGCCACGAGCTTTCCAACAAGCCCTAGAGCTCAAAAAATTGATTTCGGATGAAGAAGTTATGACTGTTCAGGGTTTAGGGGGTTGAGACAGGCTTCAAACTGGCTGACTGATCCTAGGAATTTCTCCCAAAACTCAAGTGTAGGCACCTCAATAATGCTAATGGATTGACCAATATGCCACAAAATTTTTCCCAAAACTTGAAATAAAAATCCCTAATTTTTTTGGCCGAAAAGCCTGTCAATCGCGATCGACAGGTCTGTCAATCGCGATTGACAGAGGTGTCCGTCGGGGCTGTCAGTCGCGATCGACAGTGTCAATCGCGATCGACAGAGTCGATCGTGGCTGTCAATCGCGATCGACAGTATCAATCGCGATCGACACGGTTTCCGGTTTTTTCGCCGAAATTTCAGTCAATCGGGGGCCTATCAGTCGCGATGGACACGTGGCTACGCGTAAAAGTCAATCAATGGTGGAATTTCAGTCAATCGCGATCGACGGTGTCAATCGCGACTGACAGAGGTGTCGGTTGTGGCTGTCGATCACGATCGACGGTATCAATCGCGATTGACAGGGTCCTACGTGGCAGTCAGTCGATCGTGGAGGTCTGTCGATTGCGATTGACAGAGTCTGTCGGTCGCGATTGACAGAGTCTGTCGGTCGCGATTGACAGGGTCTGTCGGTCGCGATTGACAGAGGCTGTCGGTCGCGATTGACAGAAAACCTCGGAATTTTTCTACTGTTTTTAGTGTTTTAGGATGTGCTCCTTGTGCTTGTTCTAGTGGTGCACTCAATTTTGTAAAAGATCAAAAATTTCTGTCAGTCACGATCGACAGAAGCCTGCGACCGCGAGACAGTTGCGTCGAGTTTCGTACCTGCGCAGGAAGCTGGGGATGATGATACGGCAAGAACCTGCAATGAAACTCAAGAAACATGCAAAATCCACACACACAATATCGCTCTCTCGCTCTCTCTCACAAGTGAAATGAGGGAAATGAGGTGGGGAAGGTGATATGATCAAAAAACAGAAATTTTCGCGATGATGGAAATGAAGATGGAGAAGAAAGTAAAATAAAATCGATGAGAGTGAAGAAAATACCTACAACTCCAACGCGTCAACTCTACGTCTTACCATCACACGCTCGTCCTCAAAGCTCGATCCCCGGCAACGGCGCCAAAATTTGGTGTAGCTCAGTGATGAGTAGCACCTCCTTTAATGTCAATCCGGGAAGACGTGAGGATGGTATGAAGACCTCGAGCAAGTGGAGGCACAAGTGCGTGAGTGAGAAGCACACAAGCATGCACACACATACACACACACGCGCACACACGGCAAGACAAAGAGTGAGAAGCAATGGAGTTCTTAGATTACTTTCAAAAAGCTCTTACAAGTTCGTTTCAATTACAATCCCCCCTCAAAAATGAGCTCTCTAGCTCTTTTTATAGTTTTTGGCTAAGTTTTGGCCCTGTCCAGACCTAGTGTCCGGCCTAGTTAAAAATTAGGTCCCAGGGCTTATTTGAGGGCTCAAACGATATCTAAAAAATACGAAATTTGGCAGGTAGATACTTCTAAAGCTCCTCAAGCTCAAGGACTCCTTGGCTTGCACAAAATGGAGCTACAAAAAGATGAAATGATATTTACAATGGTGTTTAGTGATGAGAATACTTTTAATTGGTGTAGAGGTTTTGAAAAATTAAGGTTGCCTTAGTGCTAAATCTGCGTGAATGTTCATAAGTGCTTCTTCCTGAAGAAAATTGTTGGCCTATTTGCCAGATCTTCGTTGACTCCCTTGTCTGCTTGTGCCTTCTCTCCCTTGTCCGCTGCTAACACTTACCCATGTAAATTAGTAGGAAATTAGTCTTTTAGTGAATAAAGTGCCGGTCTCTTGTTTGAAAGGACCATTTTTAGGGCACAAGTATATAAGTCAATTTGTGACTCTTTGTAAGTACTTTTTGCCATTGTGAGAATCAACGGCATAGAAATTCGAATTTGTGTCTTCTCCTTTCTATATCATCTTCTTTGTGAGCTTGTGTGCATGTATGTTGCTTGGAAAGAGTGTTATGAAGTGTTGTCTATCCATGAAAGTGTTTGTTTGTTGTAGTTAAGGTGTGTGTGAAGTGTAGGAAGTGCTGAAGTGTAGGAAGGTCATTCCCGCGACTCAGTATTTTGCTCATAACTTGAATTACAAGCATCATAATTGAGTGAAAATACTTCCATTGGATGCGTCTTCTTGAGAGCTTCGAAACACATATGCTATTTGCTATGTTTGGAGTTGAGAGCTGAGAGAAAAGATCAATTTACTGTTGGCTGCTGTTCCAAGTATCGCGACACCATGATTGACAGTTGAAGCTTGTTTGGATTAGCCTTTGCCTTGTTTACACTCTTTGAGAAACACATTTACATTGATCGTCATTTGAATGCATGTCTTCATACACTCGGCTAGGTTTTGATACTCATCGGATTGATAATTAAAGCGTGAATCCCCACTATATGCACTTGAGGGGGATTGAGGTATAGTCTCTTTCTCCACAAGTCCCTAAGTTGGTTCTTAGGTACACACGTTTTTTGTACCTAAGAACCAACTTAGGGACTTGTGGAGAAAGAGACTATACCTCAATCCCCCTCAAGTGCATATAGTGGGGATTCACGCTTTAATTATCAATCCGATGAGTATCAAAACCTAGCCGAGTGTGTGAAGACATGCATTCAAATGACGATCAATGCAAATGTGTTTCTCAAAGAGTGTAAACAAGGCAAAGGCTAATCCAAACAAGCTTCAACTGTCAGTCATGGTGTCGCGATACTTGGAACAGCAGCCAAAAGTAAATTGAGCTTTTCTCTCAGCTTCAAACTCCAAACATAGAAAATAGCATATGCCTTTCGAAGCTCTCAAGAAGACGCATCCAATGGCGGTATTTTCACTCAATTTTGATGCTTCTACTTCAAGTTATGAGCAAAATACTGAGTCACGGGAATGACCTTCCTACACTTCAGCACTTCCTACACTTCACACACACCTTAACTACAACAAACAAACACTTTCATGGATAGACAACACTTCTTAACACTCTTTCCAAGCAACATACATGCACACAAGCTCACAAAGAAGATGATACAGAGAGAAGAAGACACAAATTCGAATTTCTGTGCTCTTGATTCTCACAATGGCAAAAAGTACTTACAAAGAGTCACAAATTGACTTATATACTTGTGCTCTAAAAATGGTCCTTTCAAACAAGAGACCGGCACTTTATTCACTAAAAGACTAATTTCCTACTAATTTACATGGGTAAGCTTCTAATCTTCTGTGGGGATGCATCTAGAGGACTCCTCTAGTGCACTTACATCGGAAAATATATTACAAGAATGTTTATAATACAAAAATTGGGTGTCCAAATCGGAAAAATTTTGGGGCCCGTCTTTTTCTCTGCCTTGTGCTCTCTTTGCTTTGCAACACTCTCCCCCACTTTGTCTCTGTCGTCCCTTGACAGGATTTACTTCTTGTCTTTCCCTTGTTGTACGCACGCATCCCTTGGTCAGTTCTGCCTACTGGTTGGACTGGCGTTCCGTTTTAATGGTCCTGTGCTTGATTTTTTTCTTTTACATCCTCTCGGCGTGATGCATTTGTATTGCCTATTCTTTTTCTTTTCATTGCTCGCAACCCTTGGTCGGTTCTGCCTGTTTGTTAAACAGGTGTTCAGTTTTGATGGCCTCTTCTTGATTGTTGTTTTACATCCTCTGGGCCTGATGCATTTATCTTGCCTAACAAGTCGGGTTGCCATGCACGCCACCAGTGGAAGGTATGAGGATGTGATGCTTCAACCTTTGATCTGGACCTTCCAAAGATCAAGAGGTTGAAGCACCCTCTTGTGGTTTCGGAACTGCTGGATATCTTCTTGCACTTCTTCATGGATACTTTCCTGGCCCTGGTTCCTCCTTCCACCTACGTTCTTTTTCCTTGATATGTGCCCCTGCGGGGCTCTGTGCAGAGATGTATCTTTGAATATGATATTTTCAGTGAAGCTTCTTTCGTTGTCTTCTTCTTTTCTTCTTTTTGTTTGATTCTCCCTCAACACTGCCCCCCTCTGAACTCTATCGTCCTCGACAGGCTTTGAGAGTCGACGGGAGTATGTTCTATACACTTTTTGCTCTGTTCATTAAGCAGATTGGCTTCACGTATCATTAGCAGCTTCCACTGTTCAGCTTTCACACCGTTATGTGGCGGTTGTCTATGATCGGCAAAGAAGCTTAGCTCATATGCCACTAATCTGGCATTCAGGTTGGATGACATCTTTAAAAAGATTTCTAAATCAATTTCAAAAAAACTTGTGAAATAGGCTTCTTCGAACGTCTGCATGTATGTACTTGGCAAAAACATGAGTCTAGAATAATAGGCCATTATGGTAGGGCGGCTAGGCATAATAGACAAATAAAAAACAAGAATGTTTGTTCCCTGATTAATGCCAATGAAGTTAAAAAAATGTATATGCCGCATGTTTGAAGACCTTCAATACTGTGAGTATCATACTGAGTATTTTATTTGTCATTTTGATAGTTAAATCGGGTACTGTTGCATAATCCTGCAGCCAAAATTCGATGGTCTTTACCATATAATCCTCCGTTGGTAGATAGTTATGCGGTGGACTTGGAAGTAGTGGATAGTTTAGCCACTGTTTATTGATTACACCGGTCTTTTGCATATCCAAAAATTCTTGTGCTTCTCTGCGCCATGGTGTTGGACAAAAAGAAGGATTTACCTGTAATAAATATGGTGCCGCTTGCCAGTGCACCCGTAATGTAGGATGTTTCTCCAAAAATTTTCTTCTCCAAACAGGCTGCGCCGCTTCAAATTCTTCTTGAGTATAAGTGAATGTGTCATGTTTGAAGTGCAGCTATTCGTCTGGATTTTTCTGTGTGATCTTTTTGATGTATTGTCTTGTTTTCTCTTTCATGAGTTCGTACGGAATGTTGAAAGGCTTCATGATCTTCTCTAAGTCTTTACCTTTAATCTTTGCTTCTTTCATGACTTTGATGACTTCATCTTCAAAATTTTCTGTCAACCTGGACACCAATAGTGCCCGTTCCTTCTGACTTATTTCTGCAGTATATGGCATTGGATGAGATAGACGACGTACCTCTACCTCGTCAGTAGGATTTTCTTTTGTCGGCTCTACTGGTGTCCCGATTGGTGTTGGCTCTATTTTGGTCTCTAATTGGGCTAAGCGCTCAGTCTTCTCTTTTACTTCTTGCATTGCTGCCCGTAGTGCTTCCTTGATAGCTAGTAACTCGTTACCAATCTCTGCTACATGATCCATATTTTCACTATAACTCGCTGCAAGTTTTCCATGGGCTGTATTCAACTGCTTTTTTAGCTCATATGTTTCTTGAGTGTACTTACGTTCCCATTCTTCTCTCAATGCTTGCTCTTGTTTCAGCAAATCTGCATATTTCTCAATTTGAGCGCTTACTTCTTTTTGGTCAATATCTGTTGTCTCTTGTTTTTCTATAGGTTGGTCATATAGCAATGACTTCATCAGTTCTTTATTTCGGTTTCGTAAATTGTCATTTTCCTCCATATACACCTTGAGTTGTGTTTCGAGTAAGTTGCTTCTAGCCTTTATCCTCTCCTTATCTGCTTCACTAACTTCATGCTATTTTTGTAACTCCGTCAGTTGTGTTTGTAGCTGATGATGCTGGTTCATCAATGTATCACATTGTGTTTTGACTGTGTGCAACTCCGTTCTTTGGTTGCAATTTCTTTCTGGGCCTGGATGAGTTGTGCAGATAGTTGTTCACTCATAATTTGAAACTGATTCTTCTCCCTCATGGCCTTGTCGTAATTTGCATCTGTATCCATCATTTGTTGTTGTGTATCCATGGCCGTTTGGATCATTTGTTGTTGTGTATCCATGGCCGTTTGGATCATTTTCTTGACAACAGGTTTTAATTGAGTGACATCCACATTTAACCAAGTGGTAGGTATACTAGGTTCTGCTCCAGTTGTCACATCTTTCCCTTGTGCCACGTGTAATGTAGTGTCATGTGGCTGCCTAATATGAAGTTGGATCCTTGGCTCAGCCTCCATGTGGTCAATCTTGCCTTGAGGTGTATCATTTGGCACTTCAATCATAGTTGGCTCTTTGTTTTGTAGTAGTCTTGAGTGCGCGCTCACTGGAGTTTGTATTTCTTCTTTGAGAGGTGGCATGGGAGCTTGATTTGTTACGAGCACTTCTTTCACACTTATCTTTGATTGGTCATTCAGTTGAATCACATGCACGTTGTCACGGGGTTGTTCTATGTTCTTTGCTTGCGACTGTTGGTTGTCCGGTGTGACTTCGACTTGATTAATTGCTTTCCAATCTTCATTGTGCGTTTTGGTTCTTATGTCAGTGTCCAAGGTATCTTTCTCGTGACTGGATTTTGCATCAGAGCTAGAATCTTCTAAACCTAACTCTTTGTATCTGGCCACTTGTTCAGGAGTCTGTTCTTTATCTTTCATTCTCTTTTCTTTGCTAGCTTGCCTGTAATGGTGACCTTGGATATTCAAATTTACTTGCCCCCGCATATACTGATGTGTTTCTTTTAGGGCAACGGAGAGATCTCTTTTAGTAATTGGTTGTTGGGTCTCAGGAATTTGTGGCAATGTGTGTGTCCTCTTTGATTGGGGTGTAGCCTGGGCTTCTTCCTCCCTAAGACGCTTTGTACCCCTCATGGGTTTCTTTGAACTGGTTCCTGCTTCGTCAATAGAGATGGCTATATTCTTTTTCTTAGGAACCGTCGCTGACTTGGCATATTTGGCGAGCTCTGTTGATGTTGGCATCATGCGCAAGCAGTTCTTCATATCCAGTGCCTCATAAATAAGTAGGGTCAAGGCCGAACTACCATTCAAAAACTTTTTCTGATCCCACTTCTTCTTTGCTTCAAATAAACGTTCTTGAACATATGGAGTCATATTTACTTGATTGCCGACTTGCCTCATTGCATGTGAGAGCAGTTGCACCACGATCTTTTGAGGTGCTGTATATCTATGCATGCTTGGAAAACAAAAGTGCTGGTGCACTAAGCGAATAGCATCTTCAATATCCGTTCTGTTGATGTCCAAAAAGGATCTCTTTTTCGGATCATGACATTCATCTTTGATATTTGTGAGTCCTTCTTGATTCCATCCAAAAGCCTTGTTAATCAGATCATGAGTGAATTGAATTGTCTTCCAGGCACCAACTTTATCCAATACTCGTGCCTCAGGAACTGATATCTTATTCGCTGCCGGCTGAAGTGTATTCATCACTTGCGTACCCCTCTGGAAATCTGGCAGATAAATAGGTAGTCTGAGAAATGCATCTATTCCTGCTTGTGTCCAGACATCCATCATGCGCGGTAATCCTTGTATGATGGTCTTAAAGTCTTGGGACATGATAGGGAAGTAGTGATCCCTGTCCATGATTTTGATAGTGACCATGAAAATGAGATCCGATACTGGTTGGTCCTCCAGAAACCAATGGCCTCTTGCTTTTGTTATAGATTCTAATGGAAGAAGCTGAACCTCTTCCTCTTGCATCGCTTTGAAATTAGTAGATGCCATCTGCACTCAATATAGAGTATGAATTAGTGGCAAGATAGTATCAGAAATCCTCCTTCATTTTGTCTTTCGTAAGATTGACATTGCTCCGCGTGAATGGTGTCATCCCTTCCCCGTGGGTGTGAGAAAGGTAATACCTAGGATTTTTTCCTAGTTTTAGGTATTTTTATGTTTTTGTCTGAAAGAAAAACAGAAAGGTTAGTTCATAGTCGAAGCGGTTATTAATTTTTTAATAATTTTTTTTGGTTATGTACACGTGCTCTCCTATTTCCCAAGAGGAAAATGTGCTTCACTATCCTGAAATAGAAGAATAGCGTGCCGAATGCTTGGCCTTGTAATGTGGCCCTATCATGCATACTTTGGGTTCTGGTAACTTCATATGTGTGCAACTCAAATTAATTGGTTGATGCATACAGCTAATCTTGCTTTTCGGCATCCAAATCTTTTTTACTCTGTTGGGACAGTTTGTATTTTCAATATTCCTAATGAATGTGGTGCTTCTCATGTTGTACACCTGCTTTTGCTGATGTTTGAACCTTGAAATGGTTTTTGATGCAAATGTATACTCCTGCTCTGTCTTGTAGCTCTTCATCTTTGGATGTGTTGCCCTTAGACTATGCTGATTTTTCTTGAGCATTGACTCTTTCTTCCTGATGATTGTCCTTTGAGCACGTGACTTGGGAATCCATATTTGTGTCCAGTCCGACTGGGTGGCTACCATTTTCTTTGGAATCCATACTTTAGAAATTCTTTGTGGGGCTGAATATCCCGAGCGATTTACATATTGGTTCTGTGGGTTCTTCTGATGTAGCAAGTAGTTCTTTTGTTGAAGATATGCAGCCATTTGGTCCTTCGTTATCCAAGCTTGTGGAGTGTAAGGAATGGGTTATATTCTAATAGGTGCAGACTTGGGATTTCTTGGAGAACTATTCTCTCTTGTGCATGGTTCTTCACTAAGGCTGTTTTCAGATAGAATGACACTCTTGTGACTTGCTAGATTAGAAAATGGCGTGCAAGTGGGCTTCTGTGTATCCTCACATGAAGTACTTGATGAAGGGGTTTCCATAGTGCTAATGAACATACATGCATCACTGTGTTCATTTGAGTGAGTTTTTGGTTCTATACTTGCGGCTTTGATTGGTCCTTCGTCTAGCATACTGAATACTTCACGATGTCCTATCTTGGCCGAGATGTATCCTAAGGCCAATTGAATAGTTACTTCATATTCGTATATCCAATCTTGTCCTAACACGAGCTCTTCCAATAAATCCTGATCGTGACATACTAAGAGTTTTTGTTCCATTGTGTTGTTTCCTAAGTGTAGAGGCAAGATAATCTCTCCTATACACTTGGTGATCTTTCCTCCTATTCCAATCAACTGTGCCTTTGATGGACGTAATTCTTCCTTGAGTTGCTGAGTCAATGAAAATTTGATGCAGCTTATAGCGGCTCCTGTGTCAACGAGAGCATCCACTAAGTGGTACTCCGTTTTTCCGGCTCCCAAATTCAAATATGGTTGTGTCCTTTGTTGACCTAGGTTTTCAGTGGCTCTAAAATTAGCCATTGGGATGAGTTCCTCTCCTTGGCGATATCTCTCATCTCTCTCTCTCATCCACTCTTTTCGTTTCCTAATCCGCTCTAGTGCTTCTTGTCTAGCTTCCTCTCAGTATTCTCTCTTTCTCTAGATGTCTATTTTTACCCGTTATCAGTCGTGACATTATTTTTTCAGTCAGTGGCTCTAAATATTGTTTCACTCGACATCCACCGATATAATTGGGCAATACTTCTCCATCTAGAGTTGCTAAGCTGATGGCTCCGCTGGTGGATATGCGATTGATGATTAATAGGCCATATCCTCTCTTTTGCAGTTTCTTTGCGTGTTGTTTCAAAGTATAAACCAACACTAAATCTCCTTCCTTCAAATTTTTATCTTTAATATGAGCATCAAAATATGCTTTCTGTCTCCTTTTAAGCTATTGGTGCAATTAAGCCCAAGCCTACATACTTGATCATCTGACATACGCTTGATGTATTGACATTACACTTGGTAGGCTTCATATGTACAACCTCTTGTAACTTTGCTTCACAATTACCCATTGTAAAAGTGGACTAAAACCACGAGGAGTTAGGAAGCATATAATCTCGTATCACTTGGTAGTTAAGTCAAGAGAGAATCAATCCTATACTTTAGGATTCACTTTTAGGTAGAGATTTGAATTTGAATTCAAATCTTTGGCTCCAACAAAGAATATAAAAAGAGGATATGAAAGGCCCACATCCATCTTGAGGTTCACAGATCATATTCATGTACTTTCATTGAGAAGAGGAGCTCAGCTCATAGCTCACTCATTTCTCACTCATTGAGCAACAGTTTATTGCCAATAACATTGTACTTTTACATGATTTCATACATACATGATCATTACTTATTACTCTCATATATTTGTCATACTCCATCAGAGTAGTGAACTTGTCAGAGCTTGCTCTCACTGTATAGTTGATCATTTCCTATGATTCTGTTGGGGAATTCTTGTGCAGAAAGGGGTTTGATTGTTTGTAGGAGAAGGGAGAAATACAAGAACAAAGATACAGACACGGGAAGCTTATGCAAATTGATTATAAGGAAAAAAGTACAATGGAGATGTACAATACAATCCAAATGCCCTATGTGCAAAATCCCCAAGTGTGCACAATAAACAAAGTTACAAAATACCCAAGGTTCTTGTTGCCACCGACCTCTGCACCAGAACTCCACCTTCTCCAAGCTTGCACTTGTGCACACCTTGCACTCAAGATTCCAATAGGGGGAGGGATGGACACCTTCTGTCGATGCACGTACAACCTCAATGGAACCTTGTGACCTTCGCTTGCATGGCTTAGCCCTCTCTTCACACTTCTAAGTCACTCTCCTTGCACACCTTGCACTTCACTTCTCTACGTCGCATGCACTCTCTGAATGAATCTTGCTCTTCCCTTGCTTAGTCTAGCTAAGCTCACCTTGCTTAGTCCTCAAGAATAATGCCTTGCCTTGATTTGAGTGTTGATTCAGGTACGCTCCTAACTGCTAGAGTATCTTGGTGCTCACTTTGATGTCCCAAGATTGTCTCCAAAAGTGGCCAGCCAACGAGTCCCTATTTTGTCCTATAGTGACTTTAGACTAAAACAAAAATTTTAATTAGGGGGCCATACTTTCACTTCTGCATACGCTGCCGGTTCACATACCTTCAAGTTTTTCCTTTTAATTCCTCAAATGTGCACCTAAGAGAGGTTCACCTAGACCTTCCAAAGACTTTAAAAACACTTTTGAACCTTAGAGAATTACAGAAATACCTCTCCAACCTGCAATCAACTTTCTACAATTATAGCCTTTATGAACAATTAATTGTGTACTACCTGTGCACCTTGACACTCGAACTTTGAACATTTTGACTTCACCCATGTTGACTTTGACCTTGAACATGTTGACTCTCATTGCTTTGACTTTTACTATGGTTGACTTTAACCAATATGACTTTTATGGGCTCAATAGTTGCCATTAGGGCAAAAAACGGCCGAAAAGGGGTTGTTTGCTAATGAGAGATTAAGGAAATTGACAAATAGAGTCTTTCCATGTGTACAAGAATATAACATTGCTGTCTCTTTTAACCGTATGAAGAATTTCTTTTTTTAATACATTTTTTTCTAAAAACGCCACTAAAGTGATGAAGAGTCTCGTATTCAGTGTACAATTTTTCGGTTTGGTGCAAAAAAGGCTCAAGACATGCCTTATTCATTCTGGGCAGAAGCAGTCAATACAACAGTCTACATTCTCAATCAAAGCTACACAAAAGCACTGAAGGGGATGACTCCTCAAGAAGCATATTCTGGTAAAAAGCCTTCAGTTTTGCATTTTAGAATTTTTGGTTGTTTCTATTATGCACATGTTCTTGATTCAACAAGATCAAAGTTGCATATTCTCGAATTTTGATTGAATACAACTTCAACCACCACAAATTTGTGGGATTTGGGCTCTATCTTTCTACCTTTACATGTGTAAAGCTCAAGGCTTTTACAACGGTAAATGAACCATCAAAAATCTCTCAAAAAAAATACAATAAATGAGCATAAGAAAAAGAACTCTCCAAAGGATATTCTTTCGACACGATAGCCTTTGATGTAGATCAAATCCACCTCAAGCATAGTGTAAGCTTGATGTTCCAAGAGATCCGCCTCAAGCTAAAGTATGCTTGAGTCTTCATTCTCTGATAGGTTGAATACCTGCCATAGCTTTGAATCTACAAAGCTTTATTCCATCAAGTGCCTTCGTCATCATATCTGTTACTTGCTTTTCAGTTGGAACAAAAGAAATGTCAATCTCCTTTTCCATGAGCTTCTCCCTGATGAAGTGGTAATGGAATTCTATGTGCTTGGTTCTCGCATGGAAAATAGGATTTGCTGCTAGATGCATTGAACTTACATTATCTCTAAATATGTGAGGTTTGGAACTCACAAGTCCCAAATCTGTATACAATGCTTTTAACCATATTGCCTCTTGAGTTGCTATGGTCAAGCCTTTGTACTCTGCTTCAATTGAGGATAAAGAAACTGTTGGTTGCTTCTTGGAACTCCATGACACTAGCTTCGAACCTGCAAATGCTAAGTAACCAGATGTACTTTTTCTATCATCCTTAGCTCCTGCCCAATCTGCATCTGAGTAGATTTTGATATCCAAATCTGAAGAGTAAGGATAAAATATACCTTCGTTGATTGTACCTTTGAGATACTTAAGTACTCTCTTAGCCGCATCCATGTGTGGTCTTCTTGGTGAGTGCATGAACTGACTAAGCACTCCCACACCATATGAGATGTCTGCCCTTCTATGAGTAGCATATATCAAGCTACCTACCAAGCTTTGATACTCTTTAATGTTATCAATTTTCTCACCTTCATAAACACTTAGTTTATGATTCATCTCCAAAGGTGTACCTGCAGGTTTAGTGTTCTCCATTTTGAACTTGAGAAGAAGATCTTGAATGTATCTTCTCTGAGTCAAATACATTCCTTCATTTGTATATATCACCTGCATACCTAGGAAATATGTGATCTCACCTAGGTCACTGATTTTGAACTCCTCTTGCATGTGTCTCTTGATCCTTTGAATGCCATTTAGATCATCATGTGTCACAATAATATCATCTACATATACACATAGATAGGTAACCTCATTGTGATCCCTTTTTATGAATAGAGAAGGATCTGAGCTGCTAGCTTTGAACCCTTGATCTTGAAGATATGTAACCAACCTATAATTCCAAGCTCTAGGAGCTTGTTTCAATCCATACAATGCTTTCTTAAGTCTGCAAACATAAGATGGATGATTAGGGTTTTCAAAACCTAGTGGTTGTGACATGTATACCTCTTCACTTATCCAATCATTTAAGAATGCATGTTTCACATCAAGTTGGAGGAGTCTCCAATTCCTTGCAGCAGCTACACTTATCAATGTCCTGATTGTAGTCATCTTTGCAATTGGTGAGAATGTTTCCTCATAGTCTATACCATGAGTTTGTGAGCATCCTTTGGCAACTAATCTTGCCTTGTACCTACAAACTGATCCATCTGAGTTTCTTTTAACTTTATATACCCATCTGCAACCAATTACCTTTTGATTCAACGACATTGGAACCAATTCCCAAGTGTCCATCTCCTTTAATGCATCTATTTCTTCGTTCATGGCCTTTTCCCAATTAGGGTTTCCCTTTTCCTCTTCATAGGTTGAGGGTCCCTTTGAAATAGAGTTTTTTTCCAAGTATATTGAATGCCTCATAACAAATGTGGAATCATATCCATACCTTTCTAGTTGCTTCTTCTCTCTTGTTGATCTTCTAGGTGCTTGTTTGGAGCATTCTCCAATCTCTTACATCTTTGATTTGCCTCTTGACTTCCATAGCTTGTAATCCTTTTCTCTTTCATCTTCGTCATCGTCTGTATCACTTCTTGGATCTTGGACCTATGTATCATGCTTGCTTCCTGATTGATGAGAGTCAGAATCAAGATCATATGGTAGTGTTACCTTTTGTTTGTCTTCATCATACCAAGACCTGTGTTCCTCAGACACAACATCTCTACTTGTAGTGAATTGCTTGGTTGAAGGATTGAAGAACCTGTAACCCATGTGAGTTGAATCATATCCAATAAACACTGCCTTTGTTGCCCTTTCATCTAGCTTACCTCTTATTTGTGATGGTACATGAACATAAACTAAACAACCAAAAACCTTGCAATGTCCAAGACTAGGTTTTCTTCCATGCCATGCTTCATAAGGAGTCATACCTTGAAGTGATTTGGATGGTAGTCTATTGACAAGGTACACAGAAGTTGAAATAGCTTCTGCCCATAGATAATGTGGCAACTTCTTCTCTTCAAGCATTGTTCGGGCTGATCCAACCAATGTCTTGTTTCTCCTCTCTGCAATTCCATTTAGTTGAGGAGAGTACCTAGTAGTCACTTCCCTTTTGATACCTTTGTCCTGCAAGAACTCATCAAACTCTTTGGAGAAGTATTCTCCCCCTCCATCAGATCTGAGCTTCTTTAGTGATCTACCTGTATGATTCTCCACATGTGCAAGATACTTCTTGAAGCAATCAAACACTTCATTCTTACTCTTGATAAAGTATAGAACAGTCCATCTACTATGGTCGTCAATAAATGAGAAATAATACCTTGATCCTGCCAATGAAGGTTCTTGACTTGGTCCCCATACATCTGTATGTACTAAGTCCAATAAGTTGTTGTGGATGTAGCCTTTGTGGTTGAATGGTTGTCTTTGTGCCTTCCCAATCTGACATGCATCACACCTGTTGATCATGTGTTGCTTTGATATGTTCCGTAGTCCTAGAACACTTTGATCCCTGCATATATCCTTCAAGGTTCTTTCATTCACATGAGCAAGTCTCTTATGCCACACTTCAAGCTCACTTAGGGTTTGAGACCCATAGTTGAATAGAGCTATATTCCTGGTTTCTCCTACTTCAAAAGTAAAGAGCCTACCATGCTTCTCACCTCGGGCTATCTTTTTGAAGCCTTGACATGGATCTTCCACAAAAGCTCCATGTTGGGTGAACCTAACTTGCAAGCCTTTTTCAACTATTTCGCCTACACTTATTAGGTTTTTAGTGATAGTGTGTACGTAGAGAATCTTACTTAGAATGTTTGTCCTGCCATTTGAAGCTTTGACATTACCAATCTTCTCCACATTGTGCTTTGTGTCATCCCCTGTTTGCACTTCATGTCTATGCTTTAGACTTTCCAAATCAAATAGAAGAGCAATGTTGCCTGCAACATGATTCGAGCATCCTGAATCTATGTAGAACAAATGATCATCTTCTTTACCTTCTTTATGGCTTAGATTCATAAGAAGCAATGAGTCTTCATGTGGTTGATCTTTTGAATAATTGTTGTAGTCCCTTCTATTATAGCTTCTATTGTTATTGTTGAAGTTGTGTCCACCTCTGCCTCTATTGTTGCCATATCCACCTCTTCCACTTCCTTTCTGGGTCTTCCCATTGAACCAGCAATTCTGAGTGGTGTGGTTGGTCTTATCGCATATGGCACAAGGTTGAACATTCTGACATTTGGCTTTGTCTTGCTTTGGTCCTTTCTTCTTCCCTTTCCACTTGCTCTTGCTTGGGAAGTTGGCTTGGGAGGTCTCTTCTTCATCTTCTTCCTTCTTCTTGCCTTTTTGCTTCTTATCCTTCTTATCTGCATATAGAGCACTAGTTGAATTACCATGATAAGAGTTACCTTCCTTTATGCTATTGTTGGCTTCTTGATTGAAGAGTTGTCCAAGCAAGATGTTGAAGTTTGGAGTTTGCACATCCATGATGAGATCATAAGCCGTCGTGAAGGATTGCCATTGCTTATCACTTCGAATGCCGTTGAGAATTTGCCTCATGATGACCTCTTCTTCAATCAGCTCTCCAATGGATGCTAACTGATTCGCAACCTCCTTGACCTTAGTAACAAACTCTGTGATGGTTTGTTTAGGCGTCTTCTTCATTTGGTTGAACTCGTTCCAAAGATGATTCTTTCTTGCTTTGGTACTACCAGAAAAGAAAGTCTCGAGGGCATCCCAAGTCTCTTGAGATGTCTTGCATCCTCTAATATGTGGTAATAGAAAGTCAGAGATAGATTTTAGTATATAAGACCTTGCTTGAGCATCCCTTGCGCACCAAAGTGTGAGCTTATCTGTCTCCTCTTGTGTAGGTCCTCCTTTGCATCTTGGAATAGGCATAACTTCATCACCTGCTACAATTCCATAAAGATTTCTACCTTGCAAATAGGCCTCCATTCTGATTTTCCAAGCCGCATAGTTGTGTCGATCAAGCTTCTCGATCATTGTGGGAAAGCCGTCACCCATCTTGATCTAGCTCTGATACCACTGAAAGAACTTGGAGAAGCTTGTAGAAGGTAGAAAAATGCGTTTCGAAGCGATGAAGTTTGGTCTAGCCAACCGGCACAAGACTAGCCCTTGAGCTTATGGAGACTCAAATAGACCTTATAAGCATGTGATAAGTGCAAAGAAACACACCATGTACTTTGGAGCATCAAGAAGAATGAGTCGATGCAAAACAGATAGGTTCGTGGGGCGACTAGCTCAAAAAACTTACTATCTATGGAAGAGACAATGTACTTCAAATGCCCATAGGGACCAGCGTGATTACAATTAGAAAAAATCCTTTTATGGGAGTGATACACATAGGCTTGAGTGTATATAATGCACAAAAGTATAAAGAATAAGCAAAATATGCTATAGGAATGAATGCGACATTCACGGGTGGTACTTCCTATTTTTCTGGAATATGTAGAGATTGTCCCCAAGACAAAAATACTCAGATTTCTCCCAATTTATTAAACCCAATGCTATGAAAATTTATAGGCATAAACTACACACTAATAACTTTCCAATGAGCCATCTTGCATTCAATTTGGAGCTTTGGAGAGAGAGAGCAGCAACCTCTGCAAGATTACTATTGGCGAAGAAGATGATGCAGAGAATTGAAGGAGCAAGACAATGATGGTCACGTGTATGTATATTGCTTCCATGTAATTTACAAGTGATTTCAAGTCTTTATATAGACTCTAGGAGTGTTCCACGACTTCTACAAGTGAAATTTGAATTCAAATGAAGGTGGGAATGGTTGTTGGAGGGAATCAATTCACTTTCCTACAATCTAGGAAAAGTGAAGATCTAGTTTGATCTACTTTTAGGTGATTGATTGCTTGATTGAATGAAACTTCAACCACCACAAATTCGTGGGATTTGGGCTCTATCTTTCTACCTTTACATGTGTAAAAATCAAGGCTTTTACAACGGTAAATGAGCCATCAAAAATCTCTCAAAAAAAATATACAATAAATGAGCATAAGAAAAAGAACTCTCCAACGGATATTCTTTTGATGCGATAGCCTTTGATGTAGATCAAATCTACCTCAACCATAGTGTAAGCTTGATGTTCCAACAATAGCTACTTAGTAGAAATAGCTAACTAGTAACACGCTAATTAGTAATAGCTGATTGCTAACAACTAACTAAGAATCAACTACTAGTAAAACTAACAAGTAACACACTAATTACTAACAACTAACCAAGAACCACATATTTAGTAATAGCTAACTGGTAACAAGCTAATTAGCAATAGCTATTTACTAACAACTAACCAAGAACTAACTACTTAGTAATAGCTAACTAGTAACAAGCGAATTTGTAATAGCTAATTTGTAATAGCTAATTACAAATAATTAACTAAGAAAAAACTACTCATTAATAGCTAATGAGTAAGAAACTAACTAGTAATAGCTAATTACAAACAAGTAAACAAGAACCAAATACTTACTAATAGCTAAGTGGTAACAAGATAATAATTAATAACTAATTACAAAAAACTAACCAAGAACCAACTACTTAGTAATAGATAACTAGTAACAAGCTAATTAGTAATAGCTAGTTACAAACAACCAACCAAGAACTTGCTACTTAGTAATAGCTAACTGGTAAGAAGCTGATTAGTAATAGCTAATTACAAACAAGTAACCAAGAACCAACTACTTACTAATAGCTAATTGATAACAAGCTAATACATAATAGGTAATTACAAACAATTAACCAAGAACCAATTACTTATTAATGGCTAATTGGTAACAAGCTAATTAGTAATAGTTAATTGCAAAAAACTAACTAAGAACCAACTACTTAGTAATAGCTAACTGGTAAGAAGCTAATTTGTAATAGCTAATTACAAACAAGTATAACCAAGAACTAGCTACTTACTAATAACGAACTAGTAACAAGCTAAGAAGTAATAGCTAATTACAAACAACTAACCAAGAACCAACTACTTAGTAATACCTAACAAGATAATTAGTAATAGCTAATTACAAACAAATAACCAAGAATCAACTACTTAGTAATAGATAACTTGTAACAATCTAATTATTAATAGCTAGTTACTAACGACTAACTAAGAACTAGCTACTTAGTAATAGTTAACTAGCAACAAGATAATTAATGACTGCTAACCTGTGTAATGTAGATGGAGCTATTTATATGCTTCAAACAAATCCATCAAATGATAAGTATCTGACTTTGAGAGTTTGAATCATTGAAGCCATATTTTGTTAGAGATTGAAGGATAGATTCACATGTTGCTGCATTTATCACATTCAAATGTCACACCTTAAAGATGAAATCAATTTTCTATGTCAATCAAGCTCTATCGTGCATAGATGTCTTTGCAATTGTGACTACTTTATTTTTCAAGTAGGGTAGACATCAAGCTGGAATGCTTCAACAACTACATTTAGATCAATTAGCAGCATAATAGAGATTATTCTATGTCCATGCCAAAATAATGCCATATTCCACCAGTACAAATGTGTGATGGGTGAGTGCTCTAATTATAGAGTACGACAATTGAAGTGGTGTCTGAGAGACATTAGCATTGAGGAATATCATATTCTTGTTAAAATAGTTGAAGATGTCGAGTCAACGTATGAAGGAAAAGTGTTAGCTCATCAAATTATTGATTTTTTTGCACTGATGTATTGCATTTTGTAGATCACATGCTGATTCCAGGTGTCTTGCAAGGAGAGATGTTGCTCAGCAGCGATAAATTCAATCGAATGTGGTGACATAGAGAAGCTCTCCATCGACCATAAATGCCTTGAAGAATACAATCTTGTTGGATGGGTCAAGCCAAGGATAGTAAGGAAGGGTATTCATGCTATCATAGATCCACGTGTTATAGAGATAGCTAAAGTCTATGCACATGTTATAGAGATAGCTATGGACTGTACTGCTTTTGAAAGGGATGATTGGCCCACAATGCAGGCTGTTGCAAGTAAATTGGAGAAATTATTGTCAAGTTTAATACCTCCCCAAGAACATTATGTGCATACACCGTTGCAGTCTGTACCATCATCAGAAGGAAAAGAGTCCAGCATTAGAAGTGGCGTTTCATGGGAGGCTTTGAGTGACGTAAAAGTAGAGCTTGGGGATACTACAATTGCACCTCATTGAAGAAAGGCATTGCTCTTATCTTGCCATCAGAAGGGCTTTGCTATATCTGTTCTCAAAATTCTGAGTGACTCCCAGTAGAATATAACGTTTTGGATTTTTGAAGGCACTTTTTACTTCATGTTTAGTGCATAATTTCACCAATCATCTGAATCTCTACAATCTGAATCCCTACAAGAACATCAAGACAATTAATAATGAGGCTCCAAAAAGGACTGCTCTCTCTCTTTAGGTTTTCATTTTTTTCATTTCATTGTAGGTACGGGAGCTCTCAGCAGACCGTGGAAGAGGAGTTGAGCTCCACAATCGGGGAGGAAAAAGGGGGGCAACAGGCGGGTTTTTCACTCTCTCTGTGTGTGCAGGCATCGAGAGGTTTGATTCCATTGGAGGAGCACCGAGTGGGGGGACGAGCTATGCTCCTATGGCTGAGAAGACAGGCAGAAAACGAGGCCAACTGGGAGCATGGTTTGTTTTCCCCCTCTTGTTTTTGGTGTTGGCACGGGTGGCACAAGGAGAACAGAGAACGATGGGGGTTAAGGGAGGAAGGGTCTCACTTCTGACGGGGCTTTTGTGGTGCCCTCAATGTCTGAAGGGACAATAGGGGCTTGGAGGCTCCTGTCTAGTCGAAGCCTATGGGTTTGCTTCTGTGTGTTTTTGGGGCCTCGGTCGAGGTGTCGAAGGGTGTGGGTGCTCTTGCTTTTCTGCTCGAAGATTGTGGGAGGAAAATGAAGAGGTGTGGAAGTGGAGACCTCTATTCTCGTGGGTGTGGCATGCATCAGAAGGGGGGACAGAAGGCTGGAGTTGCACTCGGGAGTGCTCTGTGTAGCTCAGAGAAGGGTACAGGTGTACAGGGTGGTTCGACATACTTGGGGAAGAACGGAGCAATTTTTCGGGGCCTTCACAAGTGACGAAGGGGACCTGGGAAAAAAGTACTTGGGGAGGAGGATTTCTTTGGAAGTTCTCTTCTTTGTTTTTTGGGGTCCTCTTGGGCTGTCGGCTACTAAAGGAGTCCTTGGGATAAGTTTGGGAGGAGGCATTCCTTTTTGCTGCTTGTTCCTTCTCAGCAGGTGATAGGGGGAGTTGAAGGACCAAGGACACCCACTTGTTCAGTGTTTCAAAATGGGGGGGATTCAGAAGGTCGATCGCAGGAAAGTATGGTTGAAGGCCAACAAAGGGCCGACTTCAGATGCAATGCGGGCAACAAAATGCACCCCAGTGCAAGGACGATCTGACATTCACATGATTCCAAGGGATTGCTGATGTAAATCCTCCTGTTCTGCGAGTGATCGCCCTGTCAACAGAGGAAACCAAGAGAGCTGTAGTGACTGGTAAGCAACACGCTTCTCCTTAAGTTGGATTTTCTAGTTGTGATGGTTGTAAGCTGCAGACCTATCAGTGTAATTCTTGTAGTTGCATATGCCTGAGTTTCTTTTTCTCCCCCACCTGGCGACGACAGTTTAATATATGTCACAAAGCATGGTTACAAATGTCTTCGTTAACATGATTTCTCCGAGTAAAGATGTACGATTCTACTTCAACCACTCACAAGATTGTACTGAACTGCTTGCTTTGTGACTAAGACATATAAGTTGCTCTTGCTCTATAGAACCTTCAGCGGGTGAGTTTTTGAGGTTAACGTAATTTTTTTTTGTTGCTCATGCTACACTTATACTGAATGTTGAAGAAAAGGAGACAGCGAGGAGGTATGGATAGGCATTGATGATGTTTCCCTACAGTGTAGATGTATTAACCTCATTGCATAGCACGTTCTCAATGATACAACACTTTGTATTTATGTTTACATTTCTATAAATGCACCTTGAAATGGAAGTGGAGGTTCTAGAAAAAGTTTTTATATGGGTGCATTCGAGCTGAACAGAGGTGAGAGATGCATTGTTCATCCATGTGCATATGGTTTCTCACAACAAGATAATGGTACAAGGCTGTAAAGCTTTAAATGAAGCAACAACATTGCGAGGCTGGAAGATAAGTGAAGCGAACGGACATAATGAAATCAGGGCAGCGGTGTTTTGAAAAGTTCAAGGCATGAGCTGAAGAGTAGAATAGGCATATCACTTCGAAGGCAACTCAATGCTCTGTGTGAAATTCTGCTTGTCAACTGTTGTGATCTTATTAAAAAAGAGTTTTGATCCCTGCTTAAAATGACAACCATATCTTAGGAGGAAGAATTGTATCTTAGGAAGAAGAATTGTGCACATCTGAATTTGTATGATATATGATTGCATATATTCGTATGGAAATGCATGTGAAATAAGGGAATGTAAATCAACTTCTTGAATACTTACACCTTCAAGACATTATCTATAGTGCTTTTCTTGGAGAAGTTTGCGAAGGTGTGTATGATAGAAGATGAAGGAAGGGGTGACCTTGTATGCATGTATGAGTAAGGCAATAATTTTTGTGTTGAGAGAAACAATGCACATAATTTGACAATAGAAATTTGTTCTCACTTTTGGGAATGCTTATGAAAGGTGGGGTGTGTGTGTGTGTGAGAGAGAGAGAGAGAGAGAGAGAGAGAGAGAGAGACGGTATAAGAGAATCTATGTGAGTGAGCTTGTGTGTAGAGGGAAAGGGAGAATATGGGTGTGTGGGAGTGTATGTGCAAGCAAGTGTGGGTATGAGTGGAAGAATAAAAGAGTGACAAAAGGGAAAGTGGGTATGTGAGAAAGGACAAAGGGAAGAGAGTGATTTAGACCGTGTTTGTGAGTGCATGAAACAAAAAGAGGATGGAATGGGGTGTATGTGTAAGGGTGCAAGAATGACGTTGTGTGAAGACATAGGTGTGTGTGAGAGAGAGAGCATAAGTATGCGTGAGTGAGGAAGTGTGATTGAGTACGAGAAAGGTAGAGGACAAGAAATAAGTGGAACGAGAGCACATGAGTAAGGGGAGGCTTGGGGTACATTCAAGTACTATTTGGTGACTTAACGCAAAGAGAATGGACCGATTCCGAGTGAGCTAGACAAAACATAAACATATATTTGTATCTGTTTCCTTCGGTTATAGGCTCTACATTTTGGACATCATACTGGGGATCCCAAAGGAGGACACATTTGGGGGCAATCGTGGACTCGGAGTGAGGAAAGGTGACATAATACAAGGAAAATAAGCAAAATACAAGCGTGTGTAAGACACTTTCCCTTGGGTCTAGAGACTTAACATTTTGGTGCGTTTGCTAGGCATTGGCTTAACACATCTCATAGAGATTTGCTACGAGTTCCCTTGGTGCCCCAATCGTGTGGCACAACCATTCTGCCCCACAATTGTCTTGGTTCTTGTGAAAGAGATGGTTCAGAGAAACGCAACTCCTCTTGGCGACTTTGCATGCTTTCTAGGCTCCTTTGATGAAGATCCCGATGTCCGCATTCAATTATTTGAGGTGATATGTGGCGCGCATGAGATTATGGATGAGGGTAGGAAATTGCGTATACTTCCTGCAACATTGAGAGGTGGTGCGAGTGAATGGTATGCAAACTTGGGTGTGCAAGACAGAACGACTTACGAAGACCTGAAAACTAATTTCTTGAGGAAGTTTAGAGGTTTGGGTTTTGAAGAGAAACTAGCAGAGAAATTAGACCACTTACGACAAGGGGCCAATGAGAGTATCGATAGCTATATTGGTCGAATGGACACCATTGTGAGGAAGTTGGGAAATAGTGCACGTGATAGAGAAACTTTGAAGAGACGATTCTTAGTAGGCCTTCAAGATGAAAAAGTTGAGGAATACATTAGGCTAAAGAGGCGAGCTAGTTTGGAAGAGGCAAAGCATGAGGCGAGGGTTTGGGAAGAGGTCCAATATGTGCTTCAAATGCATAGAGATAGATTGATCTCACATTCAAGAGGCGTAGTAGAAAACCAAGAGTGCTCTAAGATAGTTGGGATCACTGAGGAGAAAGTATTGGTGCTCATAGACAAGCTAAAAGCTGACAACATTGCAAGAGTGGAACTCATTTGCCCAGTGAAGGTGAGAGCAGTCGAGTGTTCTCAAGAATCGTGTACACTACAACCAAATGGTGAATGGCAAAGAAGGGGGGTATGGTGCAAATGATTGGAATGGTGTTGTACGTCAAGCCCATCAAGAAGATGGAATATTGAAAAGAAGATTGAATTGGAATCCAGGACCACATGTACAAAAAGTGCAATTTGACTCAATGGGATTAGCCTGTTGAACTTGCAATCAAAGGGGACATATGGCTAGAGAATGCCCAAGTTTACAAGGATCAAGGAATGATACTCCTATGAATAGATATGATGGGATAAGAGGACCGGAAAAGGATAAGTACGTTGCAAAGGTCGCAAAACCCACTAGAGGTGATATATCCCTGAGCCCTTGTTTTAGTCCAAACTTCATGGAAGTCGAAGGTTTTAATGATCGTGGACCCAAAGTGCAATCAAAGCCATGAAGAAAGATTATTTTTAACCAAGGTGTTCCAAGGGTAGGAGTGGTACCTCCAATTCAAACAATGAGATCCGAAGGAAGAACGAGTGAAGACAAGAGGCCTAAGAGGCTCGAACCCGTACTTGTAAGGGAGAGAGATCGGCACAAGAATGATGTGATTTTAATGCCTAAAATTGTTGATGCAATGGAATGTGACTCTCAAGAACATGGCGGGTTACAATGCAAAGTCTAACAATTAGAGCATGACGTGGAGAAGATAAGAGATGTGGTTTCCCACCTAGAAAGCGAGTTGGCACAGGAAAAGAAGAGTAGGATACAACAAGAAGAGAAAGTGAAGGAGATAGAGAGAGCGACATATGAGTGGTTCAAAGAAGCAGAAGACGTTAAGGATAGGGAAAATAAAAGGATAGATCAATTAGTGAAGGAGAATAAAGGTTTTCAAGAGTTGATCAAGAGGTGGGAAATTGATCAAAAAATCCAAAGAGAGAAAATACTGAATGAAATGGAGAAATGTGGAGAATTAGAAAGGAAATTTGAAGTGCTGATGGGAAGGGTAGAAACCTTGGAGAGGACCAAAATAGGCAAACTCATTTCAAAAGGAAAAGAAGAGAGATTGGGTTCTCGACATGTTGAGATTGAAGGATGTAGGACTAAGAAAGAAGTAGAAACGAGAGTGAGAGTTAGTGGAGAGCGAGTGGAGGTGAGCCAAAAAGGAAAGGGAAATGGAATTGAGATAGGAAAGGAAACTACCATACCAGCAAAGAGAAGCAAGGAAAGCACGAAAACACCAATATCGAAGAGGATCCTCAAGAAAAGTGAAACTAGAGACTTTGGGAAAAGATGCAAGGGCGCATTAGGTGATGGCAAGGAGAAAAGGAAAGGAAGTTTGAAGATTCTTGCTGAAAAAATAGATCATAATGAGAGAAATGTGTAAAGCAAGGTGATAAAGAAATTGGTGAGGGAGATTCTCTCACATCGGATCAAGGGGTCGCAAGGAAGGATAAGTTTTCAAAATGGGTGAATGCTTTGTATGAGGAGATAGAGAGAGAACGTAAGGGTGTAGCAAAATGTGAGCAGAAATGTCATGATCTACATGATGTAGTTAACAACTTGGAAAAGAAGACATTGAGGTATATGTGGTTGTGTCGTATGAACCCTTGTTTTGAAAAAGATGAGCACTTTGAAGTAGATAAGCATTTTTAGGGAGTTGTGATTTAGGGAGGTTAAGTGACAAGGATTGAAATGATGGGACTAAATAAAAAGAGAATGAAGGATAATTGATGAGAAGTCAAGGAGTGTGTCTTCCTTTCGACGACATGTTGATGTTGCAACACTAGAGGAGGAAGGATCGAGTTGTAAGGGGTGGATATGAGAGTCTTGTGAGGCGAGGATTTTGGGTTAGGGGTGGTTTTGGGAGAGGTTTGGAATGGGGTGGATTTGAGGAGAAGTTAGGGCAAGGGGTGGTTTTTGACGAAGAGAGAGATAAAGCTCGAAAAGGGGTGGGATCCTTTCTAGTGTTTGCAAGCAAATGTCCTGTTGGGAGGAATGAGAAAGGAAAGAAGCGAAGACGATGAGGTGAGGATTGAGGAGGTCGAATCTGAGTCGAAGAGATGAGAGTAGATGGAGAAAAAAAAAAGAGAGCGAGCATTAGAAAAGATCAAGAACGAATACAAGTGGAGGGGAGAGTTCATTTAGAGAGTGAAAAGCTTAAGAATGGAAAGAGATTGAGTGAAGAACTTGAGAGAAAAAGAAAAGTGGATTCATGGTAGTATGTGTTTGACTAGGTATGCCATTGGCAAGGATAGCTTAGGTTTGACCAGGATTGGCTTCATTAGAATTGCAAGTATGAGGTGTGAGGATAGACAGATCAAGTTGTGTTGCAAATGTAGGAGACCAAGTGACACTTTCTGAGGTTGCAAATTGATGAGATGGTTAGTATGTGTAGGTCTTAAGGGAAAGAGTTAACCATAGAGTGTAGTGGCTTGATTTTACCTCGAGTAGCGACAGAGAGATGATATGCTTCATCAGGATGTCCATGGGGGGTTATATGTATGTACGTGATGTGTTGGGATGGTTGGGAAACGAATCCCTTTCTTCTGTCTCCTAATTCTTGAGACTTTGGAACTGAAAAAAAAAGAAGAAAAAAAAAGAAAGAAAAAAGAAATAATTGTGTATATGTGTGTGTTGTCGGTGCGCTGCAGTGGGCTAGTATGCGGGTGGAACAACCTTGATCGGGTGATCGAGGCCACGAGCTCACGCTAGTTTCGCTGTAGGCCCGACCTGTATGTAGTTGTGCACCTATGTAGGCCGATAGGTGGGTGGAGTCACTTTGGTCGCGTGGTCAGAGCCATGAGCTGACGTCGGTTTTGCATAGGGCTAGCGTTGTGCATCGTGCATAAATAAACAAATAAAAGAAAAAAAAAAGAGGAAAAAAAATTCCTCTCTCGAGGGGGGACAGAGGAGAGGCGAGAGGGCATGATGCCTGGATGGGTGTGTGTATGTGTTATGGGGATATGGGCAGATGTGGACTCCTGATGAATGCATGTCAAATCAAAGCTCAAGCTTGGCTGAAATTTAGCTCGTTATGCGTCTATGAAAGACTTGGACTTGTTAGATCTAATTGTGCTAGTTATCTTGTTTGTTTGTGAGCCTCTTGAAGGTCGTGCACTTCGACTCTTAGTTTGTGCAACAACTTGTGAAGTCTTGAATCACTGACGATGAACAGTTTTGTGAAAGTAAACCCAAGGTTAGACTTGAGAGGTTCTTGTCGATGCATGTGCATGGTGAGGAAATCTTGCGAGAGAAGTGAATGAATTAGTGAAGATTGAAAAGTTGGATTTGATTGATGAAGAAGAGAGAGTGAGGAGAAAAGAAAAAGAAAGTGGGGGAAGAAGACATAGGTGGAATGGGAGTGAGAAACATGAAAGAAATACCTAGGCTAGAGAAGAAAAGGGAGATGGATCAGTGAGGTATGATTGTGCATATGGGAGAAGTATATAGATGGGGAAAAAAAAATACAATAGAAGCATATGTCTACTTTCATTGTTTATGCTTGATGTGATTCGTGAGGTGCATTTGATATATCTCTCATTGATATTTTTGATATTACTAACATTTGTTTGTTGAGAAACAAATTCTATGTAGCACCAAAATTTCCTCGAGTGCCTCGAAGAGTGAAGTGGAAGCCCGAAAAGGTAAGGTTAATAGGATCGCAGTTTTTTGTGCACATAACTTGAATGTCTTGCAAGAACATGGAAGTGCAAGACATCACTCGTCGAGGATGACTTCGCAAATAAGCGGAGGGGAGTATGTTAGCTCATAAAATTATTGATTTTTGTGCACTGATGTATTGCATTTTGTAGATCACATGTTGATTCCAGGTGTCTTGCAAGGAGAGATGTTGGTCAGCAACGATAAATTCAATCGAATGTGGTGACATAGAGAAGCTCTCCATCGACCTTAAATGCCTTGAAGAATACAATCTTGTTGGATGGGTCAAGCCAAGGATAGTAAGGAAGGGTATTCATGCTATCATAGATCCACGAATGGGGACAAATTATCCAGCTGAAGTCTATGCACAGGTTACAGAGATAGCTATGGACTATACTGCTTTTGAAAGGGGTGATAGGCCCACAATGCAAGCTGTTGCAAGTAAATTGTAGCATTATTGTCAGGTTTAATACCTCCAAAAGTGTTGAGAAAGATGGATGGATCCTTCAGAAGATTGAGTAGGTGCTGCTAATCCTGCTTTGCACCAGCCCTCAGTGACTCCAGCTATGATTAGTAGACACCCTTAGCTTCCAAATGATACCAAGAGATCATATATGTACTTTGCAAATGATGTGTGTAGTGATCAAATCAAAACAGACTACTTGATACTTCACAAATCTAAGAAAACTTGCTATTTTGGTATTGACACCTGCTCAGTCTTTCACTCAGTATGACCAGTACACTTACAATTGGCAAAATTCCTTCTAGAGGTATTCTATTAGCTTAGTAAGCTACCATTTGCAAGTAGAATGAGATAAAATGATAAACTATACTAAGAGAAATAACTTTAGCAAAATTATGGACACCCCCGACTTTTTAGGAAGTATGCAGACAAATACCAGTGAGCACTTCGACCGTGATTTCCCGAAATTGGCTGAACCAAGTTGCTTCAAACTTTGTATGCTTGTAGTATGCTTTGAGCTGGATCTACCAAGCTTTGAATCACTTGATTTGGTGCAGTAGGCACTGAGATATGCCTCTTTGAAGTTGACAGACTTGAAGTAGTATACTCAGAGAACACAGAAGTGATAGGTGTAAATATATGTATTAATTCACATTGATGTACATTCCCATTGGCATGATAGACATTGCCAAATGGTACTCAGAGGTGTAGGCTATGGAGTAGAGCTCACACACTTAATACTAGCAGAAATGAAGCTCGGGATCTCTCTCACTCAACCCGCAAGTTTTCTTCTCACTTTTATATGAATTGGAAGTTGATTTGAATTTCAAATTCAAATCTAAGACTTCCTATAATCACTCCTCTAAAAGTAGGGAGATATTCTCTCAACTTATACCATCTAATTTTCCACGAATCTATTAGGTAAGTGATTACATAAGAATGCCAAGTCATTTAGACTTTTACAAGAGATAAAATGGTAAGAACTTATAAGCATAAGTTCCTATGATCCTTCCTTCAAATGATATCTTCATGAAGTAATCCAAGCCAAATTGTGAAGGCTTGAATTGCACCAACAGCTCCCCCTCAAGCCAAACATTTTGGCTTAAGTCTTCATCTTCATTCTTCAATCACATCCTGCAATCCAATCATGTTTTTGAATTTGCATAATTTGTTTCCATCCAAAGCTTTAGTAAGTAAATCTGCACATTGCATATTAGTAGACACATAAGTCAACTGAATGTCCTTGCTTAGTAACTTCTCTCTCACATAGTGGTAATGAACCTCTATGTGTTTTGTCCTAGCATGATATATTGGATTAGCTGCAAGGTGAAGAGAACTTGTGTTGTCTCCAAAGATAATTGGGGGCCTAGTGTATAGGCCTAACTCTGTATACAAAAGCTTTAACCAAATAGCTTCTTGAGTGGCATTGGCTAGCCCTCTATACTCTGCTTCAGTGGATGACAATGCCACTGTTGGTTGCTTCTTGGCTGACCAAGAAATAGGTTTATCACCTGCAAAAGATAAGTATCCTGATGTGCTCCTCCTATCATCCTTGCATCCTGCCCAATCTGCATCTGAATATACTTTAATATCAATATCTGATGTATAAGGAAAGTACAAACCATGGTTCTCAGTTCCTTTTAGATACTTCAAGATCTTCTTTGCAGCCTCAAGGTGAGGTACTCTTGGTTTGTGCATGAATTGACTTAGCACACTAACTCCATATGCTATGTCAATTCTGGTCAAGGTAGCATAATTCAAACTACCTACCATACTTTGATATCCTGTAATGTCTTGGACTTCATCCCCTTCATGAACACTTAGCTTTAGGTTGACCTCCATTGGAGTACTTGAGACTTTTGCATCCTGCAAGCCAAACTTCTTTAACATGTTGTGCACATACTTCTTCTGAGTGATATATATACCTGAATTAGTATAAACCAATTCAAGTCCTAGAGAGTATTTCAATAATCCAAGATCATTGATCTTGAACTCCTTCATCATCTGATTTTTGATGCTTCTGATTCCTTGGACATAATTACCTGTAATGATGATGTCATCAACATAAACACAGAGATAGATTACCTCTGAATTGCTCCTTTTGATAAAAAATGAAGTGTCTGCCTTGCTCATAGTAAACCCTTGGTCTTGGAGGTATGTTGTCAGCCTGTAGTTCCATGCTCTAGGTGCCTGCTTCAATCCATATAGAGCCTTCTTCAATTTACAAACATAATTTACCTTCTTGGGATCTTCATAGCCAGGTGGTTGTGACATGTAGACTTCTTCAGATATCCATCCATTCAGGAAAGCATTCTTGACATCTAATTGGTACATGTTCCAATTCTTGGATGCAGCTACACTCACCAATACTCTGATTGTTGGCATCTTAGCCACAGGAGAAAATGTCTCCTCATAATCAATGCCTTGGGTTTGTGCAAAACCCTTGGCTACCAACCTAGCTTTGTACTTGTTGATTGTACCATCAGAGTTCCTCTTTAGTTTGTAGATCCATCTGGATCCTATCACTTTCATAGAGTCCTTCTTGGGTACCAAGTCCCATGTGTCACTCTCCTTGAGAGCTTCTATTTCTTCATCCATAGCACCTTTCCATTCTGGTTTGGTGATTGCCTCTTCATATGAACCTGGTTCTTCACTTAACAAGTCCTTTGCAAGATAAATTGAATGCTTAGTTACAAGAGATGTATCATACCCATATCTGATAGGCTTCTTACTTTCTCTCTGAGATCTCCTCATTGCTTGATTTGAAGATTCTGGTATATCCTCAAGCTTCTTCATCTTCATCTTTCCTCTGGACTTCCATGCCTTGAATTTTTCAAGATTGATTGTGTCATCATCTTCTCAACTTGAGTCTTCCTTCTGGATTGATTCTTCCTTTGAGAGTTTTGGAAACTCCTCTTCCAAATCATAAGGTAGACTAACCTTCCTGCATTCATTCTCATACCATGAGTCATTCTCATCAAAGATGACATCTCTGCTTACCTTGAACCCTTTATTGGTTGGGTTGTAGAATCTGTACCCTTTTTGATTCAAGTCATAACCAATAAAAATACATTTTTCTGCTTTAGGGTCTAGCTTTCCCCTTACCTGTGAGGGAATATGCACATATGCTACACAACCAAAAATTTTGCAATGATCCAATGATGGTCTCTTACCATGCCAAGCTTCATAAGGTGTCATTCCATCAAGTGACTTTGATGGCAACCTGTTTATGAGATAGGTGGCAGTAGATACACTCTCTTCCCAAAGATAATTTGGCAACTTCTTTTCATTAAGCATAGACCTAGCTGTTTCAACAATTAGTCTATTCCTTCTTTCAGCTACCCCATTTTGTTCAGGTGAGTACCTTGTGGTTATCTCCCTTTTGATGCCTCTTTCCTGCAATAAATCTTAAAACTCATTGGAGAAGTATTCTCCTCCTCCATCTGACCTTAACTTCTTCAAGTTCCTTCCTGTTTGATTTTCAACTAGTGCAAGATATCTTTTGAAACAATTAAACACTTCATCCTTGTGCTTCATAAAGTATAACACAGTCCATCTACTATAATCATCAATGAAAGACACATAGTACCTTGATCCTGAAATGGAGGGATCCTTGCTAGGTCCCCAAACATCTGTGTGCACCAAGTCTAGGTAGTCTTCATGCATAAAACCTTTCCTTGAGTAGGGAAATCTGTGAGACTTACCAAACTGACAAGCACCACATTTGTAAATCATGTGTTGCTTGGATACATTAGGTATCCCAAGCACACATTGATCCCTGCACATTTGCTTTAAGGTCCTTTCACCTATGTGACCTAATCTCTTGTGCCATATTTCTAATTCTGAAAGTGTTTGATCCTTGTAATTGTATAAAGCAATGTTTTTTGTGTCTTCTAGCTCAAAAGTAAATAATCTACCTGATTTGTCTCCCTTGGCTATCCTTTTGAATCCATTCCTTGGGTCCTCCACATATGCTCCATGTTGAGTGAATCTGACCTGCAAACCTTTCTCCACAATCTGACCAACACTCATTAAGTTTTTGGTAATGGTTGGTACATAAAGTACCCTGCTCAATAGGTTCTGGTTACCATCACAAGTTTTTACATTTCCAATCTTTACTACAGAATGCTTAGTATCATCACCTGTCTGTACTTGATGTTTGCCCTTGGGTTCCTCAAGATCAGAGAGTAGTGCCACATTGCCAGCTACATGATTAGAACACCCTGAATCAATATAAAACAGATGATCATCATTGATACCTGACTTGGAAGTTATATTCATGATCAATAGGGAGTCATCTTGCTCCTCTGTGTAGTTGTTGTAGTCTTTCCTATTTCTGAATCCTCCTTGGTAGTTACCATTATGGTTGTTGTTGTAGTTGTTGTTGTAATTATTGTTGTAGCCATTGTAGCCTTGGTGTTGGTTGAACCTTCCTCTGCCTTGAGAGTATCCACCTCTTGAGTAGCCTCTTCCTCTCTGATTTTTGTAGTTTCTGTAGCACTCATCTGTGGTGTGGTTAGACAATCCACAAATATTGCATGGTGATGAATTGTAGGGTCTCCCCCTACCTTGCTTACCTCCTCTGCCCCTGCCTCTTGAAGATCTACCTCTCCCTGCATAGTTGGCTTGGGAGGTTGACCCTTCATCCTCTTGCTTCTTACCTTTACCTTTGTCTTTAAACTTTTTATCAGTATATAGGGCAGAAGGAGTGTTACCTTTAGATGTATCTCCAACCTTTGTGAACTTTGCTTCATGTGTGAATAGTTGGCCCATCAGAGTTGTGAGATCTGGGGTATGCATGTCCATGTAGAGATCCATTGCAGTGGTGAAGCTTTCCCACTTATCATCTGCCTTTAGTCCATTGGTTACTTGCCTTACTATTTGTTCCTTTTCAATCTCCTCTCTTATGCTTGCTAATTGGTCTGCCACATCCTTGATCTTGGTCACAAATTCTGAGACTGATTGCTTTGGTTGCTTCCTAACGGTTGTGAATTCAATCCACAATTGATTCTTCCTAGCCCTTGTATTAGATCAAAAATATGATGACAAGGTTTCCCAAGTTTCTTGGGAAGTCTTACAATTCCTGATGTGAGGTAAAAGGAAATCAGATATAGAGTTAAGAAGATAAGACCTTGCCAATGCATCTTTTGCACACCATGTATTAAGCCTTTCTTGTTCTTCCTTGGTGGGTAGACCCTTGCTTTGAATGAGGGCAATTCCTCATCTCCTGAGATGAATCCAAACAGACTTCTTCCTTGTAGATAGGTCTTCATCCTTAGAGACCAAGCTTGATAATTGTTCCTGTCCAATTTGTCAATGAATGAAGGAAAACCATCTCCCATGTTACCTTGTTTGGTCTGATACCACTGTTGAGAAAGATGGATGGATCCTTCAGAAGATTGAGTAGGTGCTGCTAATCCTGCATTGCACCAGCCCTCAATGACTCCAGATATGATTAGTACACACCCTTAGCTTCCAAATGATACCAAGAGATCATATATGTACTTTGCAAATGATGTGTGTAGTGATCAAATCAAAACAGACTACTTGATACTTCACAAATCTAAGAAAACTTGCTATTTTGGTATTGACACCTGCTCAGTCTTTCACTCAGTATGACCAGTACACTTATAATTGGCAAAATTCCTTCTAGAGGTATTCTATTAGCTTAGTAAGCTACCATTTGCAAGTGGAATGAGATAAAATGATAAACTATACTAAGAGAAATAACTTTAGCAAAATTATGGACACCCCCGACTTTTTAGGAAGTATGCAGACAAATACCAGTGAGCACTTCGACCGTGATTTCCCGAAATTGGCTGAACCAAGTTGCTTCAAACTCTGTATGCTTGTAGTATGCTTTGAGCTGGATCTACCAAGCTTTGAATCACTTGATTTGGTGCAGTAGGCACTGAGATATGCCTCTTTGAAGTTGACAGACTTGAAGTAGTATACTCAGAGAACACAGAAGTGATAGGTGTAAATATATGTATTAATTCACATTGATGTACATTCCCATTGGCATGATAGACATTGCCAAATGGTACTCAGAGGTGTAGGCTATGGAGTAGAGCTCACACACTCAATACTAGCAGAAATGAAGCTCGGGATCTCTCTCACTCAGCCCACGAGTTTTCTTCTCACTTTTATATGAATTGGAAGTTGATTTGAATTTCAAATTCAAATCGAAGACTTCCTATAATCACTCCTCTAAAAGTAGGGAGATATTCTCTCAACTTATACCATCTAATTTTCCACGAATCTATTAGGTAAGTGATTACATAAGAATGCCAAGTCATTTAGACATTTACAAGACATAAAATGGTAAGAACTTATAAGCATAAGTTCCTATGATCCTTCCTTCAAATGATATCTTCATGAAGTAATCCAAGCCAAATTGTGAAGTCTTGAATTGCACCAACAACAAGAACATTATGTGCATACACCCTTGCAGTCTGTACCATCATCAGAAGGAAAAGAGTCCAATATTAAAAGTGGCGTTTCATGGGAGGCTCTGAGTGACGTAAAAGTAGAGCTTGGGGATACTACAATTGCACCTCGTTGAAGAAAGGCATTGCTCTTATCTTGCCATCAAAAGGGATTTGTTGTATCTATTCTCAAAATTCCGAGTGACTCCCAGTAATATAACGTTTTGGATTTTTGAAGGCAGTTTTTACTTCATGTTTAGTGCATAATTTCACCAATCATCTGAATCTCTACAATCTGAATCCCTACAAGAACATCAAGACAATTAATAATGAGGCTCCGAAAAGGACCGCTCTCTCTCTTTAGGTTTTTGTTTTTTTCGTGTCTCTGCAGGTACGAGAGCTCTCAACAGACCGTGGAAGAGGAGTCGAGCTCCACAATCGGGGAGGAAAAAGGGGGGCAACAGGCAGGTTTTTCACTCTCTCTACGCGTGCAGGCATCGAGAGGTTTGATTCCATTCAAGGATCACCGAGTGGGGGGGACGAGCTATGCTCGTGTGGCTAAGAAGATAGGCAGAAAACGAGGAAAACTGGGAGCATGGTTTGTTTTCCCCATCTTGTTTTTGGTGTTGGCACCGATGGCACAAGGAGAACAGAGAACGATGGGGGTTAAGGGAGGAAGGGACGCACTTCTGACGAGGCTGCTCTGGTGCCCTCAGTGGCTGAAGGGAAACCAGGGGCTTGGGGGCTGTTGTCCAATCAAAGCTTGTGGGTTTGCTTCTGTGTGTTTTTGGGGGCTCGGTCGAGGTGTCGAAGGGTGTGGGTGCTCTTGCTTTTCTACTAGAAGGGTCTGGGAGGAAAACGAAGAGCTATGGAAGTGGAGACCTCTATTCTCGTGGGTGTGGCATGCTTCAGAAGGTGGGGGACGGAAAGCTGCAGTTGCAATCGAGAGTGCTCTGTGTAGCTCAGAGAAGGGTACAGGTGTACAGGGTGGTTCCACATACTTGGGGAAGAACGGAGCAGTTTTTCGGACCTTGACAGGTGACAAAGGTGACCTGGGAAAAAAGTACTTGGGGAGGAGGATTTCTTTGGAAGTTCTCTTCTTTGTTTTTTGGAGTCCTCTTGGGTTGTCGGTTACTGAAGGAGTCCTTGGGAGAAGTTTGGGAGGAGGCATTCCTTTTTGCCGCTTGTTCCTTCTCGACAGGTGATAGGGGGAGTTGAAGGCCCAAGGACACCCACTTGTTCAGTGTTTCAAAAGGGGGGGATTCAAAAGGTCGATCGCAGGAAAGTATGGTTGAAGGCCAACAAAGGGCGGACTTCAGATGCAATGCGGGGAACAAAATGCACCCCAGTGCAAGGACGATCTTACATGCACATGATTCCAAGGGATTGCTGATGTAAATCCTCCTTCCGTTCTGTGAGTGATCGCCCTATCAATGGAGGAAACCAATAGAGCCGTAGTGACTGGTAACCAACACGCTTCTCCTTAGGTTGGATTTTCTAATTGTGATGGTTGTAAGCTGCAGACCTATCAGTGAAATTCTTGTAGCTGCATACGCCTGAGTTTCTTTTTCTCCCCCACCTGGTGACGACAGTTTAATATATGTCACAAAGCATGGTTATAAATGTCTTCGTTAACATGATTTCTCCGAGTAAAGATGTACGATTCTAGTTCAACCACTCACAAGATTGTACTGAACCGCTTGCTTTGTGACTAAGACATATAAGTTGCTCTTGCTCTGTAGAACCTTCAGTGGGTGAGTTTTTGAGGTTAACGTAAATTTTTTTTCGTTGCTCATGCTACACTTATACTGAATGTTGAAGAAAAGGAGACAGCGAGGAGGTATGGATAGGCATTGATGATGTTTCCCTATAGCGTAGATGTATTAACCTCATTGCATAGCACGTTCTCAATGATACAACACTTTGTATTTATGTTTACATTTCTATAAATGCACCTTGAAATGGAAGTGGAGGTTCTAGAAAAAGTTTTTATATGGGTGCATTCGAGCTGAACAGACGTGAGAGATGCATTGTTCATCCATGTGCATATGGTTTCTCACAACAACATAACGGTACAAGGCTGTAAAGCTTTAAATGAAGCAACAACATTGCGAGGCTGGAAGATAAGTGAAGCGAACAGACATAATGAAATCAGGGTAGCGGTGCATTGAAAAGTTCAAGGCATGAGCTGAAGAGTAGAATAGGCATATCACTTCCGAGGCAGCTCAATGCTCTGTGTGAAATTCTGCTTGTCAACTGTTGTGATCTTATTAAAAAAGAGTTTTGATCCCTGCTTAAAATGACAACCTTATCTTAGGAGGAAGAATTGTATCTTAGGAAGAAGAATTGTGCACATCTGAATTTGTATGATATATGATTGCATATATTCGTATGGAAACGCATGTGAAATAAGGGAATGTAAATCAACTTCTTGAATACTTACACCTTCAAGACATTATCTATAGTGCTTTTCTTGGAGAAGTTTGCGAAGGTGTGTATGATAGAAGATGAAGGAAGGGGTGACCCTGTATGCATGTATGAGTAAGGCAATAATTTTTGTGTTGAGAGAAACAATGCACACAATTTGACAATAGAAAGTTATTCTCACTTTTGTGAATGCTTATGAAAGGTGGTGTGTGTGTATAAGAGAGAGAGAGAGAGAGAGAGAGACGGTATAAGAGAATCTATGTGAGTGAGCTTGTGTGTAGAGGGAAAGGGAGAATATGGGTGTGTGGGAGTGTATGTGCAAGCAAGTGTGGGTGTGAGTTGAAGAATAAAAGAGAGACAAAAGGGAAAGTGGGTGTGTGAGAAAGGACGGAGGGAAGAGAGTGATTTAGACCGTGTCTGTGAGTGCGTGAAACGAAAAGAGGATTGAATGGGGTGTATGTGTAAGGGTGCAAGAATGACGTTGTGCGAAGACATAGGTGTGTGTGTGAGAGAGAGCATAAGTAGGCATGAGTGAGGAAGTGTGATTGAGTACGAGAAAGGTAGAGGACAAGAAATAAGTGGAATGAGAGCACATGAGTCAGGGGAGGCTTGGGGTACATTCAAGTACTATTCGGTGACTTAATGCAATGAGAATGGATAAATTCCAAGTGACTTAGACAAACCATAAACATATATTTGTATATGTTTCCTTGGGTTATAGGCTCTACATTTTGGCCATCGTACTCGGGATCCCAAAGGAGGACACATTTGGGGGAATCGTGGACTCGGAGTGAGGAAAGGTGACAGAATACAAGGAAAATAAGCAAAATACTAGCGTGTGTAAGACACTTTCCCTTGGGTCTAGAGACCTAACAAAAAGCTTGTGAAAGGAAAGAATTGCTAAACAGGGAAATCAATCATAAAGTTGTTAGAACATTATTTGAGAAAAAGTGTAAGAAATTTATCAAGTACAATTTCATTTATTTATGGAAAACAAACCAATTTAAGATGTGTCTCTCTGAATTTCTAGGTGATGTTCTAGTTTCAGTGGTTGATTTTGCAAAAAAACTATACATTTCATGAGCAAAATGAAATACAATCTATGCATTGGATGTCTGTCGAAATAGCTATTTTTATACATATTACATATTTTTGTATGGAGGGCATCCCTAAAAATGTAATCCTTTCTTCATATCCGATGACAAGAAGCACAACATCCTTTTTGTACAACATTGTTTTCTATTAGATTGGCAATGGTTGAGAGAGCTAAACCTTGACTTTAGCCAACATTGGGTATGATCATATGGGGCAACTTGTCAATTTAAAGTTAAACATCCATTTTAGTTCATAGGAAGATATCCAAGGCTATCCGGAATGACTACGATATGGAACTTCTTTTAGTTAGGGCATGAGAAGGGAGAACATGATGTTGTAGGTGTAGTTGTGAAAAGGGCACTAACCCTTGAACAACTTAAACGTGATGGTGCAATGTTGAAGTATGTTCTAGATGTTGTGGAATTGATTAGATGACATTTGTCAAGGTCAAATAGAGATATGTCACATGAGTATTTTTGGAAGTGAAAATTGACAGAGTGAACAAAGGAGAAGGCTTGGGATTATATGGGATATCTCAAGCCTGGTCCTTGCATTTGATTTGTGGCTATTCAAAGCTAGATGGATAGCACATTGATGTTAAATAACTAACATGTTATTGCTTTTAATTGTATTCAGGGTCAATTGAAAAGATGCATCAACAAATGCCACGTTCAAAATTAGGCGTACCATACTTTGAATTCTATCAGTGAATCAAATGAACCACATGAGATTGGTTTTCAATTTTACATTTGAAGGTGATGGAAACTATCTATCAAATGCATTGGTAGTGGATGATAACTTTGCATTCAACGTAGAAGAGAAGAATGATGAAGGTGCATATTTCTATTTATTAAAGTGCACACAAGGTAAACAATTCACTCTAAAGGATCTAGTGGATGCTTGGAACAACCTGACAGCTTCAAGAACATACTATGTGGTGGGTTTATTTTGTGAGAGACTAGAAGAAAATTTGTACATGTTGTTACAAAGAAGACCACAACTTAATGTATTCCCATCTTGTAAGATGCATCAAAATACCTATGTCACCAGTCCATGATTGTTCAGACTTATTTACCATTAATGGTGATGTCTACGAGGTCATGTACAATAGTATGCCCTAGGATTTCTAATACCTGTGTGATGATGGAACTTTTTTTAGTCTGGCACTATGTAGTACATGAATTGACTACCAGATAATTATTGAGTGATTTCTTAAGTAAGCGTTTTGTAAAATTCTGTAAGTGTACATGGTGTGACAAGCAACAACCAATGTGTGATGACTAAGATTTAATGGTTAGAAGTTGTATGTGAACATGTTTATGGAACATGTTACAACTAATAGCTAACTGGAAGTTAGTAAGTTACAAATAAAATGTAAGAGGAAGTAGCTAATGGCTAGCTAATTGGTAAGTAGCTAAATATCAAGTAGCTAGCTAGCAAGTAAGTAGCTAGCTAGCAAGTAGCTAGCAAGTTATAACTAACAAATAACATGAAATCACTATTTTCTAAATTAAATAGCTAATAGGAAGAAGCTAACATGTAGCTAATTGGTAAGTTACAACTAATCATTAACAAGATGTAGCTAACTCTTAGCTAATCGACAAGTAGAGAACTAATTGGCAAGTATAGCTAACTATCAATTGGATAACTAACAAGTAGCTAGCTAATAAGTTATAACTAACAACTAATAGGACATCACTAATTGCTAATAGCTAACAGGAAATCACTAATAGCTAATAGGAAGTAGCTAACATGTAGATAATCGATAAAATACAACTAATAGATCATGGGAAGTAGCTAACTCTTAGCTAATATGTAAGTAGATAACTAATCTAGAAGCATAACTAACTATCAAGTAAATAACTAACAAGTAAGTAGCTAACAAGTTGTAGCTAAGAACTAACAAGAAATCACTAATTTTTGATAAATCGACAACACGTAGCTAACAAGAAATCAATTAGCTAATAAGGAGTAGCTAACATGTAGCTAATCAATAAGTTACAATCAATAACTAATATGAAGTAGCTAACATATAGGTAATTGGTAAGTAGTTAACTATCAAGTAACTAAGTTAAAAATAAGTAGCTAACAAGTTACAACTAATAGCTAACAAGAAATCACTAATAGCTAATGGAATCACTAATAGCTATAAGGAAATAAATAACCATAGCTAACAAGTTACAACCAACAACTAACAATAAATAGCTAATATGTAAATGACTAACATGTAAATAGCTAATATGTAAAATATTAGACTATTAGGCTAGTTTAAGATAGTGTAAAGGTGCTTGCCATGTTCTGTGTAACCTCCATATGTCAAAAATATGACAGCTCACCCCCTTTGGAACAAACTTGCACCCCCAAAACACATGAAATCAATAGTTATAAAAGTTTTTTCTTTAAATCCAACAATCACAATAATTTAGCATTTGAATTCCAATGAAACAAGTGTGAATCAAGAGGGTGGAAGCACGAGTGTGGAAGCAATGACCATCTATGTGCCACTAGAATAGTTTGAATCCACCTATAAATTTAAAGTACTTACCATTTAAATAGTTAACAGTGAACGAGATAGCTAGCAGTTGATCAACATAGCTAATAATCTTTATAAGATCAAAGTATTTAACATGTCTATAAGAATGATTGTACACAATGTTTTAGTTATCTGCACACTCAGTCTCTTCTTCTATGATCTCAGCATATTCTATGATATATAGTTAAGCTCTCTTGATCAAGAGGAATAGATTGGGAAATAATATTTTCTTACTCAATCCAATTTGGGGCTATTAAGAGTTTCAAATTTGACCATAGAGATTCTCAAAAAATTAGTTATGTCTTTCATTGATTGTCAACTTTAGCAATGTGAGATAACATCTTCTAATGTTCTTAAATAACATGTAAGCAACAGTATTGTTGGCAATACAATAGGTAGTGGCCACAGGCACACGTGGAGAGGTAGTATATGAAAGGGGAATGCAACAAGTTTATGGGCCAAACACATTAATTTTCCAAGAAATATGTTTTAGAATACTTTGTTCAAAACCTCAAACAGTGATTTTCATCATTCTTATAACATATGTATTATAGAATACCCAATTTTGTATCAAGCAACTCTATTTTGTGCAAGTTGAGGATTCCTCGACCTTGAGGAGCTTACGTAGAATGCTCACACCAATTTTGGTAATTTTTAGACTTCATTTGGACCTCCGAATGACCCTTAGAACCTAATTTTTAACTATACCAAACATTAGGTTTGAAACCTGCCAAAACTAATCTAAAAACTATAAAAAGAGCTAGAGAGCTCATTTTTTAGGTTAGTTTGTGGCTTGTTTGAGGGTAGCTAGTGTAAGTGAACTAGTAAGAAGTATTCTTGAGTAATAGAGTGTGATTCTCACCTTCCATTGTGTTCCCCTTATCTCTACCGTGTGTGTGTGTGTATGTGTGTGCACTTGTGTGCTTCTCACCTTCACTTTCACTCGCATCACTCATTCACAATCTTCATATCACCATATCTCTTCCATGGATTGGCATTTAAGGAGGTGAAGCTTCTTGATGTGGTTCCTATCCTTACCTAAAACAACACCAAATTTGGCATTGTTGTCGGGGAGGATCTCTAGGACAAACATGTGATGGTAAGAGTATACTGAGAATTGGCATCGGAAGGTAATTAATCTCAATTTTGTTGTTGTTTTTAGCTTCTTTCACCTCCCCTATACTCATCTCTCATGTCTGCATCATCTTCTTTCATCTCCAAAAATTCCAAAAATTCCAAAAATTCACCATATCCATCTTCTCACCTCATTTTCTTCATTTGCAAGAGAGAGAGAGAGAGAGCTTGTGAGCAAGTGCATGTGCATATGTTTTTGAGTTTTTCTTGTAGGAAAATTCTCTAGTACAAGATACAACTATGAGAAGGTAACAACTCTAACTTTTTTCCATATCTACCGAGTGCCTCAGACCATCATGATGGTATGAGAAGTTCAAGATTTTGAGTTTGCATCATGTGCATGGTGTAGAACATAATAGCACTTACATGAGTCCATTGGTGCATTTGCAAAATTTGCATTTTGGTGAACCATCATGATAGTGCATCACCATCACGACAAGGCATCACCATTGCGATTGGCTCACACCATCACGACGAGACCAAATCATCATGATGGGCTCACGCCATCAAGACCGTTCAGAACCATTGCAATGGGCAAAGATTGATTCATACCATCGCGAGAGTTCAAGACCATTGCGCTTGGATCATTGCATCACGTCCAAAGCACAACATCATGATGAACTCCCTCAATCAGACCATTGGGATGGGCATATGCCATAGTGATGATTCACTTGAGCTTTGACCATCACGATTGGCTCATGCCATCACGATGACCTTAGACCATCACGATTAGACCACGCCATCACAATTGGCTCATGCCATCGCGACGACCTTAGACCATCGTGATGATTCCCCACCACGCCATTGCAATTGTGTAAGAGCATCGTGACAGTTCATCACCATTGCCATTGTGTACGACCATCGTGACGGTCCGATTGAAACACAATTTTAGATTTTGTGTTTTTTAGCAAATTTAAGGCTAATTTGGGTGATTTTTTGTGCATTATGAAGGCCCCTAGCTTATAATTGAAGAAGTCACGTTTTCTCATTAACAAAAGTTCAATCGAAACTTGATTTTTTTATAGATTTTTAAGATCATCCAAGGTAGGTAAAGTGCAAGGCAAGGCAAAGCGCTTGGGAAGCATGTCTTTGTGGGCACAAGGGAAATCAAGAAGGCATTGGACTTGAGGTTGGAAGATATCTCAACCCTCTCAATCAATTTCTAGTTCAAGCTAAGCGCGAGCAGTGTTATTGATTGAATTAGGGTCACAATAGGAACAATTCAAGTACAAGAAACGTTAGTCACTCAAGTTCAAGCTCAAATTAAGACACCTAGACAAAAACATAAAGAGAAGGAACATAGTTTTAATAGTGTAGCAACTTAAACACAAAATGAAAGAACTATCCATGACATACATAATTGACAAGATGAGAGATTGAAAAGAGTAAAAACAAACCAGGTAGTTGAGAACAAAGGATTCGTGGGACGAGTTATCACATTGAGTGCATGAGGGAAATAAATTCATGAACCTCAGATCACGAAAGCACATAGGAAAGGAAGATGGACATAGTGTTAGGTCATCCGAAGCAAGTGTTAGAACCACAACATGATCTTGGGCTCAATAACTCAGTGGTTGCCCTTATGATTTGAGCTCTGAAACAAGTGAGTTAGAAATGGCTTATAGCATGGAGAGACCAGAAGGAGGTTTAGGGGTAGCATATTTAGAAAGACCTGAAGTTTAGGCGCTCACTCCTATGAGGATGGTTTGGGAAGGTCGGTTGTTCAATTGAGAAACCCTAACCAACCCATTGGATTTGAACATCGAGTGGTTCAATTTGAGAGGGATGCATACATAGACAAGGAGGGGACAATGTACATTATTTCCAATCAGCCTAACTACACTAATGAATTCGGGTAGTAGTTCTCAAGGTGAAAGTAGGAACCCAAGAACAAGAATCATTAGAGGTTGAAGCTAGGACACCAAGCAAGAAATGAGTGTTGACATGAATGCTAAATCTAAAATGGATCCCTCAAGATAACAAAAGTATTGAGTTATTTCTCAATAAGGATACAGATGAAGTATTTTGCACGTATAGGATGGAGCAGCCAAGCGAAATAGGAACCATGACAATATATGAATTCAAGGAACCTGAGATACCTGGAAAAGAAGTGTATTTAGAGAACACATCAGAACACGTTTTCATAGTATTTGAGCATGGGAGACATGCCTATACATGGAGGGGCGAATTGCTTTTCCCCCCACCATGAGCTAATGTGGCCTTTAGCCACCAAGGAGCAGGGACATCCATGGCTCATGGTTCACAAAGAGAGAAAGGCAAGGAGAAGCCAAAAGTGAGCTTTGCTCACACCCTAGGAAGAGACCAATCAATACTGGAAACAGATAGAATGGAACATCGAGAGAACCGAGACTACAAGGTGGTAGAGATGACTTTCCGCTACCTAGACCCCAAGAGCACCCAAGAATACTGAGGCCTATGCAGTTAGTGAAGTTGATGAAATATTATTTTGATGGGACAAGATATCCCTATGACCATGTTGCTGAGTCCAAACAAGTGTTGCAAGCCGAACAAGTGGAGGATATGTTCACCCAATACAATGCATTTGGACTCATGCTGAAAAACATGGCCTTAACCTGGTTCCAACCTTTATAGCAAAGGAAATTTAGGGATATTCATCACTTGCTAGAATCGTTCATCACTGAATTCTCTAAAAGTGGGATCAAGCACAATACTTCTTTGTTAATCCATAGTTTCAAACAGACCCCCCGAGAGACAATCAGGCTAGTAGGATGTAGATTTAGATAGTATATCAATAGATGCCCAATGCCATAACTACCCACTCAAGCCAAGCACGTATCTTTGTTTTTGAATGGACTCTTGAGCTCTAAACTACAATCCTACCCAAGTGGGAGAGTCGAGTAAGAATTATCGCAGAGCATACCTAGAAATAAAGAGAACTAAGCTCTGTATGAAAATGGTAGAATTAGCACATGCAATGTTCGAAGCATCTCAATATGTTAATTGGAGTAACCTAGCTAAACCAGAGATACACCTTCAAGGATTACTAAAGAGGTTAGAATACTTGATTTCTACCAATGAGAAGAATAATCTTGATAGGATGTATCTTGTCCCTATGGCACAAGAACACTCCACACCTTCCTTGTCATAAGTACCTAATACCACGAACTAGGAGAATCTGTCTTCAATACATAGGTACTCACAAGGATTTCTTAGAGAGATTCAAGAAGAGAAATAGAAGAGGGAACAAGGATCTCAACCCCCTACTCAAGAGAAAGACGATTTACACGAACAATTTCCCCAGGACATACCCTCTATCTATGATGAACTAGAATAGGAGAAACCTAGTGGACAAACAAATTTCGAATCTAATTCGTTACAAGAATTACCTCAGTTCACTGTACCTTGGGAAGTGAGGTTGATTAGTATGAGAGCACCCACTATACTAGTCAGGAATGAGGAGTCAGTAATTCCTAGGAACACATATGTAATAAAGAACACTAAAGTGCACTATCACCTCACTTTAGAAGAACTACTGAAAATTAAACCCAAGTTGTGGAAGCAAGTAGCAAATCAGTTACCAAAGACAGATACTACCCACTTTCAGGAAGGTTCACACAAGAGAGTGCCAGGAATACCTGTTGAAAGGATTGGAGATATTAGTGAGGGAGAGGAAGGTAATACTTATCTTCTAATAACCTACCAAGGCTACACCACCAAAGTAATCCTAGACTCAAGTGTTGGAGTAGCCATTGCCACCTTTTCCTTATGGAAACGTTGGGGAAAGCCAACATTAAGATCCATGAGAATGAAAGTATAGATGGCTGATGGTCATATTGAGAAAACCTTAGGGTTATTGGAAGGAATATCTCTCACCACTTGTGGTGTACAATTTGAGCACACCTTTTCCATTTGTGAGTTTGGAAAGAATCATGCTTACGAGATGATTTTGCGATGTTCTTTTATGTGATAGTTGCAGATTGTACAAGATTGGGGAGCTAACTCTTTGTACCTTCAACATTGAGGAGTGACTACCAAAGTCAAACTTAAGGACTATTCCCATCGTGATGTACCCCCACTATAGTGGAATGTCATCCATAGGACATCCAAGGAAACAAAATTAGTGCAATCCATAGAATTAGATCCTTCATGGTTGCATGAGGACACTCATCCATGGATGTGTAAGGTAGCCAAAAAAGAAGAAGAAAGATTAAAAAGCTAGAACTTTAGGCTCCAAATGACATCCATGTACCCTTCAAGATCTTGTGTATGCACCTATAGTGTTCCCAGATGAGGAATTCGAGCCTCACAGTTAGGCAGAGATATTAGCCACTATGGACATAGTAGTAAACAAAGAAAAATGGACCCCTCTCTATGATGAGGACAGATACGACATTTCCATCTTTATGAAAGAACCCTTGGAAGAAGGGCCTATTCTAGAAGAATGCACGGAATTGACTCAAGAACCAAGTGAGACAAGTGACGAAGACTTAGAATCCATTATCATGGAACCCTTCTGCTTGTCAAAAGAGGAATATCTCTATTTTTTAGAAGCCCTCACCTCTAAGGTAGGAAAGCAGAATCAAATTGAACAACCCGAATCATGCATAGATAACAAGGAGAATACACACACAAGAGAAAGAAAGAAGTCACCTAGGACAGAAGAAGAAGAATCCCTAATGGAAGTACTAGAGAATTAAGAAAATATGAAATAAAAGATTGGTGGATCATGGTACAGATGCCTAAATGAGAGGTAAGCATAGGAGAAGCATATGATAATTGAGAGAAGAGTAAGAAGATAGTAGTTATGATTGAAGAGGCAGAGAAGAAATGCACATATATAGGGCATGATTTGACAAAGGAAGAAGAAGAAGAGCTAAAGCCCTATTGCGAGAATATAGAGATGTGTTTGCATGGAGCTACAAGGATTTGAAAGGAGTGGACCCAGATATATGCGTCCATAGAATTCTCATGACCCAAAAGCCAAGCCTTTAAAACAGAAACCATACACGTATAATGATAATTATGCTGCCAACATTAAAGAAGAGATAAATCGCTTGATAGAAGTTGGACTCATTTATAAGATTGAGCACACCGAATGGGTATCAACCATTGTGGTAGTGCCCAAGAAGAACGCAAAGCTACATGTTTGCATTAACATGAAGAAGGTTAATGTAGCCACTATTTGAGATAGTTATCCGCTTCCTATCACACAAAATTTGTTAGAACGAGTAGCGGGCAAGGAATTCTACAACTTCCTAGATTGGTTATCAGGCTATAATCAGGTAGCCATCACCCCTGAAGATCAACATAAGGTAGCTTTTTCCACAAATGGGGCATATTTGCATTTCGGGTGATGCCATTTGGGCTGACAAGTGCACCTGCTACTTTTCAATGGATGATGTGTCATGTTTTTAAGCAGTTCTTATGAAAGAGCTTGGTAGTCTATGTGGATGATTTATGTGCTTGTTCTAACATGAGACAGACCCACATCTTTGAATTGAAGAAATTCTTTGACAAATGTAGAGAATATCAAGTATGCTTGAACCCAAAAAAATGTGTTTTCATGATCAGGCAAGGCAAGTTTTTAGGACATATCATGTCAAAGAATGGAATCTCTATGGATGAAGAAAAGGTTAGAGTTATTGAAGACCTACCTAGGCCAAAAAATATGAGGGAAGTACAAGCTTTCATGGGGCATTCTGGTTATTATAGAAGATTTATACACATGTATGAAATCATTGCAAAGCCTCTGTATGCCCTTTTAACTAAGTTTGAATGGACAGATGAATTTGAGAAATCATTCAATGAACTCAAATAATGCTTGTGTTCAGCACCCATTTTGACAACACCGGATTGGAGTAAGCCATTCCATGTGGATGTGGATGCATCCAACTATGCTATAGGGTGTGTGCTAGCATAACCTATGAGCAAGAGCAATATAGATCTCCCCATAACATACACAAGTAGACAATTGGATGTGGTGAAGAGCAATTATACCACCACAAAGCACAAAGTATTAACAATGATTTATGCAGTAAAGAAATTTAGAATCTATTTGTTGGCAAAAAAGTTCAAGTTTTTTAGAGAACATCAAGCATTGCTATATCTCATAAACAAACCTTGTAACACGGGTATATTGATATATTGGTTTTTGTTATTAATGGAGTATGAATTTGAAGTGGTAGTCAAGAAAGGGAAGACCCACCTTAGAGCTGATCATCTCTCACGACTGACTACATGAGAAGCTCCTCAAGGAATAGTTGATGATTTACCGGATGCATATTTGTTTAATCTTGAATTAGTGCCAGAATAGGCCAAAACAAGTGTCTGTATTCTTATGTTTGGACCCAAGAACCCTCAAGTGATAATCAAAGAACAAGAGATAACCAAATCCCAGTGATACCAAATACTGGCAGGAAGCATTTACAAAGAGGACAATCAAAAGATCCTCACTTGTTGTGTAGAGGAATTAGAGCATTAGAAATGGTTGCAATCAGCACATGTAGATGCATTAAAGAAACACCATTCATAACACTGCACATTGCAAAATCTACATAGATTAGGATTATACTGGTCTTCTATGGAAGTAGATGTCAATAGAGTCTGCAAGGAATGCCCAGTCTGTTGTGTTAGACCATGAGTGGAACATGCCATTTTATACCATGTGTCTCTGACACCAGAATGGAGTGAACCAATGGTAACCTACTTGAGGATGAACACATTCCCTCAAGGAATGACTTTAGCTAGACAACGAAGTCTAGAGTAGGAAGCTCAAGACTACACAATCATTGATGATAATCTGTACAAAAGAGGGAGAGTTAGGATATCTCAGATAGTGTGTTCTGAGCATGACTACTTAAGCATATTGGAGACTGCATAGCAGGGTGTTGTAGGAGGTCATTTTGGCCCTGACCAAATAATCAAGGCCATAGTATTCTCAAGATTATGGTGGCCCACTCTTCATATGGATGCACATACATATGTGAAGAGATGTGATGTAAGCCAAAGAGCTCAATTTCACATACACACACACACATGGTAGAGACAAGAGAGACATAGTGGAAGGTGAGAATCGCACTCTATTACTCAAGAATACTTCTTACAAGTTCACTTACACTAGCTACTCTCAAACAAGATACAAGCTAACCTATACAAAAAGTATGGCTTGTATTGAAGTTCATTGATAGAGATGTACCTTCGTGGTGCTAACTGAGCAAAATATGGAGATTGAAGTATCTTTTCCTTGATCAATGCCATAGCATTTAATTGAGCTTTGACCCTTGCTAAATGAGTTTTACCTAGCTCCCCTACAGGTTTCATTCATGCCGTGTGGGGAGTTCCAATGTTTCTTGGCCCCTCTTCGGTCACATGTTCACCACAGGTAGTCTAGGTTCATATTCCTCTTTGTAAGTATTCTCCACTGGGATGGTGATTGTTTCTTTGTGAGTCAATATGTCAGGTGGGGAATCTAGCCAAGGAATCCTCAATGTATTTGGTATTTGAGCTTGGAGCTCCAGTACACGAGCTCGTATTGTAGTCAACTCCTCCATTATTTCTGGTAGTGTAACTTCTTGAATTGTGAGTGGTTGAACAATTTCCTAAAGTCGGAGAGTTCCATGGTCACTTTTAAGTATTTGATATTCCTTTGTCAATTTTTCATAATCTTCCAGTAACCGTGCATGGTCTTCTAGCAATAGCTATATCATTTTTGACGGGACAGCCTTGAAGCGACTTGGACTTAGCGGTTCATCACGTTTGTCCAAGATGGCTTCCAAATTGTCTCTATTTTGCTCTTGCAAGCATTGATTTTCCTCTTTAGCCATTGCGAGATGATGTCTCAAGAGTCCCATATTACGTGTTAACATGGCATTTATGATAATCTGGACTTGTAAATGTCTTTCTACCTCAATGATAACTTCTTTTGTTTTCTGCTCAAACTGTAACTCCATGGAGTGATATGCATCATGGAGCTCTTGATGTTGTGTATTTAGAGAAGCATTCTTGATTGTTAGCAAATTCAAAATAGCCTACAATTGGGTCATTGTTTGCTGCAATGTCTGGTAGTTGTGACCTAATGATGCAAATTCCTCTTGAACTTGGTGCATGCATGCAAACATTTGTTGAAATGCATTATCTACAATGGGAGATGATAGTAATGATGGTGCGGTAAGCAAGGAACGTTGTGCAGTGGTTTATGCAGGGGGGAGGGAAATGGGTGCAGGATTGTGGATGTTGTGGTGATCATGGAAAAGTGTGTGGATGTGAGAGTGTGTAGTGTGGTGGTAGATGTGAGTTTCAATGCGATGGATGATGAGATGTCCATATCACTAGATGTGTGATCAATTGAACTAATGGTGAAGAGTGGAGTGACTATGGGTGGGAGTGTAGGCGTAAACATAGGGTTTTTGAATGTAGATAAATATGTTACATGATGAGGTTCAAAGATTGATTAATGTAGAAGAGAAGAGGGTGATAATGAACTAGGACTGGGGGGTGTCACTAGTGAAAAAGTAATGGAGTTTTGTAATGGGAAGAAGGGTTGTTGGGGAAGGGAATGGAAGAAATGGGAGGGGTGAAGAAAGGATTGGGGGGAATTGGGAGAACTATCATTGTGGGAATGAGGGTAGAGGGTTTAGGGGAATGAGTGGAAATGGAATGCAATAGGGCTTCTACTTTGGCACTCAAGATGGGTTGATCAAAAGAGGATGTACTAGGATGTATAGGGGAGGTTGAATGTACAGGTGACCGGAGGGTTCCTTCAGAGGTAGAGGTGATGTCCATTGTGGTGGTGGGTATGGAGGTCAAAGTTCATGGAGGAGAGTCGATGATAATGGTTTCACCTTGGGGTGGCAAATCGGCAACTACTCATGCTTCTGTGTGGTGATGGGAGGAATGAGTGTCTGTTGGAACACAAATATATTCGCCTGGCCTTGACATTGAGTAGATATGTCTGGGGTCAAATTGTGGTAGGGGCTTTCTCTTTAACAAATGGAGCACTTCAACCATGCCTGGTACTTGGACTAATTCATTGAAGGCATTTACAAAAGAAGCTTCAAAACCTCTGCTTGCCAACTCTTGTTGTAGGATTTCTTTACTCTGTTGTTCTATGATTCGATCGCTTGCCCATACAACTTGCATATGTCTACACAATTTTTGAATGGAAATAGTATAAGTAGCTGCATCTGATGTATCTTGTTCCCTGGTGCTTGTGTCTTCTTGAGTCTCAATCTGTTGCTCCTCATGTTCATGTTGGTCATCGGCTTGGGAGTCTTGACTATGTTGGCTCTCGTCGTCTTCATCTTCATCTTTAGTCACTGTTTGGTCGACCTCATTTGAGCTTGATACCACTTGTTCACACCCTTGTTCACGTGCAGAGTTGGGGTAGCTCGGTCATTCATATTCTTGTGAAAACATTTTGCCTCTGAAAAATGAGACTCACTTGAAAATGCATCTTGCATCTCAAAATCAAATGTTGTATTGAGATTTTTTGCCTGTAAGTTGGGTATTGGGAATGTAAATTCCTCGATACAAATATTGATTGGGGCCTCTCTTACTTCTGTAGCAATGGATTGAGAGGTAATGATAGGGGTGGCTTCTGAGGTTATCATTCCACTAGTAGTACCTTCAGTTGTGATGGAGTGTGATAAGCGAATTTGAATAGAAGGTACTATCACTCGAGGCTCCATTGGAGACTATTGTGGGGAAGGTTGAGGTGATGGCAATTCTGGTACTTGTAGGCATGGGATCGTACCCCTCATACTTTTTCTGGTCCTTGACTTTGTTGACTTACGAGCTTTCTTGGAAGCTCCTTTAAATTGCTTTAATTCTTCACTAGTCATGGCATGCTCAATACGGATATCATATGCTAGGCACATATACACAATCGTCGTGATCACACAACAGCAGTGAATAACTCTTTTTCATGCCCATCTTTGTTGTGCCAAATACAATTTCTCTTGAATGCAACTCGCAAGATCAATACTTTGGGGTCCCATATTTGCCAAGTATAATCCAAACCAAACACGTTTCTGAGGCAGCATAAAACAGTCCTTTGCCGAGAAGGCGAAGTGCTACATGCATAATCATAATGGCATTGACAGCTCAGGTGTTATAGCTGAAATATTGGCCCATTTGAGAACATCTCCGTTCTTCATTGGCTCTAGTATGAGCCTCTCCCTTTCTATCGGTGTATGCATACCATGGATTTTCAGTGCTACTCTCCCGAGATCTGCTGATAGGTAGAACTTCTTGAATGGTGGTTCTGCAACTAATGATGGAAAAATGAATGTTCCTGGTAAATCCCTCCTGGCAAGGGGTTGCAGCATGGTGACCAAATAAACAATGATAAAAGTTAGGTTTGGGGAGCGGAGCACTAAATTATTCTATTAATCCCACTCTTGCCCAAATCAGTGGTAACTCTTCTAAATTTCAAAGGGCTTCAAAATCTCGAGAAAAGAATTGATATCTACCCCAAGTATCTCCATTGAATTATAGCATTGCATGATATATATGTTATGTGTCGGCCAATGGTCATGCTAAGCCCTAAAACTAGTGTGATTTATTGTGTGCTTTCTCAATCCTTCTGAGGGGAGGATTGTCAATAGGCATTAGCCCCATGAAGTCTTGAAATTTTGGAGGTTTCATTGAAGGATGGGCTTTGGCCAGTAAGTTCTCAAAATTCACCACTAGCATGCTGCTGCTAACCTCAAAGGTTCCTTCAGCTTACATTATGATCTAAATGTGTGTATAAAGGATCTGCTACAAAAGGATAAGACATTAGCATGGAAATTAATTATGATCCCAATAAAGTGAGACCACAATCCCTTTCCATAACCCATGTGTAACCCGTGTAGCCTTGTGTTGTGAGGTTGTAGCCTTGTGTTGTGAGGTGATTGTGTAATGATCTCTCAGTAACTAATGTAGGTCTTTAGACTTCCTACATGCTCTAAATAATGCATACATTGCTTTTCATGAAATGTCATTATGGGTGATTGTGAGTTAGTGAAGGTCGATTTGTACAAGGTTTAGGTGTCAATGAATTATTACAAGGATAAAGGTTAGCTTTAAGAGATGTTATATTGTACAAAGGGGTGTAATAAAGTTTTTGGATGCTTTTCGGCACCCACTTTCTAAGAGTTGGTGAATGAATGTAGTTCCTTTGATGGGGTACAAGGGATGAATCCGACAGTGGTAAGATTGGTGAGTGGTGTGATTTCAGAGGGGTGGTTATTGCATGGCTTGGTTGTTCAGCTATACGACAGGCCTTGGGCACCTAGATCTGAGTGGGGTTGGGCTTGGTTGTCAGATACTTCTTTGATACCTAGACTTATCGACATCTCATTGATGGAGAATGTCTAGGTGTTCTGGAACATTAAGGTTGCATCGGCTTTGTCTTCACTTTGTGGCTTGCACTGCTAGAGATAGCCACTGCTTGCGCACCCTTTGGTACCCATACTTGCTTTGTACTAGTTGTCTTGGCATGCTTCCATTGCCTCCAAAAAGTATGTTGGTTGGGTCGCCGGTGGGGGTATTTGGTTTGTGGTTGTTTTCCCGTGGTGGTGGTTGAGAGGTCAATTTGAGACTCTGCTTTGGAAAAGAAGGGAGGTCCAACACTTGCATGACCTGTCCATCAAGAGGTGAGGCATTCTATACAATAGATCTAGGCAGGTATGCAGTAAGTATGGAGGGTGAGCCTGAGGAGATTATGATGTCCATTTGCCCCTTGATGGTGCCCATATGTCTGCCTATTGTGCCAATTTGGCCAAGTGTAGTCATTGGAGAGAGGATTTGTCCAAAAATCTTCCGGTCTTTCTTCATATTTATTATATATGGGTTGTGGTTATTTTCCTCTGATTGGGCATGGTTAGGAAACTCGAGTGGTATTACTCATTGTTGGCCTACTATCCTAAGCTAAAGAGAGCATTTTCTTAGGTTCAAGTCCATTGAGTGATCGTATAACCAATCTTGGCCAAGGATCAATGGTTCTATCAGGTCAACATCGTAACAAACTAGTAGCATCACCTTCAAGGTTGCATCTTCTATGAGGATAAGGTCCACCTCACCCATGCAAGGGGTTTCCATGCCTCCTAGCCCTATGAGGTATGCCTTGATTGGATGCATTTCTAATCCCATGTCTTGATAGTGAGACCACCTAATTGCAGTAGTTGCAACACCCGAGTCAATTAAAGCCTTAATCTCCTGGTGCATATTACTTTTCCTTAGCATGATTGTAATGAATGGTCTCCTCTCCACGATACTAGGGTAAGCCATTGATTTTGTTTGCCACATGGCCATAGGATATCTGGGGGCTTCTACATTGGTATGAGGGGTTACTTTAGAGTCTTCTAACTAGTTATAGCATTCTCTACCTAGCCCTTATCTTCTTAATTTCATACGTTTAATGCATTCTAAGGGCTCAGCCTGAGCTTCTTCTCATATTCTCTTCTCTTCCTCCTTGTGCTTCTTTTGCATCATGAGTTGTCTAAGCATATCCTAAGTAAGAGGTTCTTGATAAATCTTGACTCTATAGCCACTAATATTATTAGGCATTATCTCTCCTTCTAGCATGGCTAGTTGTACCGCTATACTTGTTGAAAGTCTAATTATAATCATAAGTCCATAACCACATTTCTCTAACTTTTGTGCGTGCAATTTCAGCATATACACTAGGACTAAATCCCCTTCTTTCAAGCTTTTGTCTTTCACGTGTGCATCAAAATAGGCTTTCTATCGCTTCTTGGCTACATATATGCCTGCTGTCACTCTCAACCTGGTTTCTCCTAATTGTTCCAAGTCCATGATCCTTGATGATAGCTCGTGGACCATCCATTGATGCTCTTGTGCAACCTTAAGGGTGGGAATAAAAAAAAATCCAATGGAAGCACTACATTTTGACCCGAAACCATGTGGAAGGGAGTTGCATTCAGTACAATTTTGTAGGATGCTCTATATGCCCAAACAACATGATGTAACTATTTGTCCCAATGTGAAAGTTTGTTGTTTACGAGTTTTGTCAGTACATTACAAAGGATCTTGTTAGCACTTTTTGCCTGTCCAATATTGGCCTGAGGATAATATGGTGCAGATTTCTTGTGAATAACCATAAAATCCTGTAACAAATATTCAATAACTTGGTTTAGAAAGTGAGTCTCTATGTCGCTCACCTGTTCTATAGGTAATCCATACCTTGTAAAGACATTCTCAAATAAGAACTTTGCAATCATGTGTGCATCATTCTTTTTGGTAGCCTTAGCCTCTACCCATTTGGTGAGATAACTAGTAGCTACTATGTTGTATTCGACATGAGTGCCTTTAGCATGGGGGTTAATGGGTCCAACAAAATCTATACCCCACTTAGAGAAAGCACGTCCGCCCATCATGAGTTTCAATGGCATCTCATCTCTGCGAGTAGGAAACTATTATCTTTGTGCTCAACTTCTATTGCAATAGGATTAGTTTGAGTTGAAACTAATATTTTGTTCAATTTTTTATCTTCTTGGGCATCTTTGTGCTTAACTTTTGTTGTATCCTGACATTGATTTGCTGAGGATGGGGCATTATCTTTCATGGCAATTGTGGATGGAACTTTGTTCTCCATCTTAACTCCATCCAAACATCCATACAACTTAGAATCAATGACACTGTTAATCTATCAAAAATTGTATACAGTTATATAATATGAACCATATAAGGCAAAATATTTTAGTAACTTTGTTACAAAATAATCTAAATACAAGATCTAATGAGAGATAATAGGTTTGTCCAATGTCACATGTGAGGATAGTAACCATTACAAAGGAGTGTTGTAAGGATGAACTCTAGTACTATTCTCTCAGAGGATCCCCTAAACCAAGTACAATGCCAAGCAATATAAAACTTCAACAGGTGCATGCCAAGCTGAATTATGATGTGTCATAGTGACAAAACTACATGGATATTAGCTTTTTGTCGAGATTTTCAAGATTACCTATTTAACAAAAATGTAATAAATCAAGGATAGTGCTATCAGTTTCCCCACTTTGAACATTACTTCTAGGATGAAATGAAGAACTAGAAATTATTTTTTATACTATTTTTTAACAATGCAACCCAAAATAACTAAAAAACAAATATCATACTCCAACAAAATAACTTGGGACAACTAGGATGTGAAAAACTACATTTCATAAAGAATTCAATAGATCAAGATGTAGTCATTTTCATTCCTAAAAGTATTAATTCAGATAAATATGTTCCTAATGTTTATGATGGCATTAAAAGTTTAGATATTTCTAAATTGGTGCTTAACTTATAGAAAAACATCACATTGTGGAAATATTTGTCCAATGCCTTCTCCATATAATACCAAAAGAAGAATTTTTTAGCTAAAAGGATGGTATTTCATATGTGAAAATGTTCCATGCATACAATTTAATGTCCCAAGTTTGTGCTCAATTTCTATTGTAGCCTCATATTGATTTGATGAGCATGGAGCATTATCTTTCGTGGCAATTGTGCATGGAACTTTGTTCTCCATTTGACCTTTAGACAAACATCATTACAATCAATGAAACTGTTGAGCTATTAAGAATTATGCATGGGTGTATAATATGAAGCATAGAAATTTTAATAGCATTGATTCAAAAAATGATGATGATAAAATATGATTATGAATAATAGATTTGGATGATGTCACATGTGGGGATAATAACCATTTAAAAAGGAGACTGATGTAAGAGGGTGAACATTGGTACTATTCTTTCTAAAGATCCTCTATATTAGGTACAATTCCTCTATTTAGCTGTGATTTAGTAGTACGCCACCTTGTAATTAGTGCAAATGACTTGGCTTATTCTATCATTTCATATGTTCTTGCAAATTTCTTTTTGCATTTGCTATAAATTGTGCTAGAGTTGCATCTTGATGTAAATCAACATCTACAAATTTTGTTGTGGATCTAGACATGTAAGAAATTGAGAATAACTTACAATAGTTTTGCTTCAAGGGGGTTTCATTTGCAGCATTTGTTTCAAGAAGGTCTCTAGTTGTACTCTAATTAGGATCAAAAGTTGGATTCTGTAGGGGGTCCTTGTTCAAACAAACAATGGGATCATTAATTCGAAGAGGAACTTCCTTTGAAAGATCAGTATTTGAAGGAAGAAGTTGATTTGGATGAGTACTTGGAATAGATCATGGAGGAAGATCCCTTGGGGTGAAGTCACATAGGTTACAACCAAAACCTAGTCTAGATTCAAATTGATAGGCACTAGGCATGTGTATAGAAAGAGGAACTTCATTATCAACAGTTTTGACTAAATAGATGAATATCTAAGGTACTAACTAAATTAAGACAATTCTCAATCACTCCACCTAGAGCACTATCCAAGTCAATGTGTGTGGATTCCACATCATGCATGTGGTCAATTTTGCAAAGATCGACATTGACATCCATTGTGGACTAGGTTTGGAGGAAGGATTGAATATTGTTTCTTGCTTTTGAATGTTGAAGATTGTGCATAAGTCTTACTTTTAGCAAATGGTGCACATTCGACATTCTCATTTGTCCCAAGATCCATATTGTATGCAACATCACCATTTTTAGAAATTGTTTCGACTAATGTATGAGCAACTACTTAGGAAAATGAAACCAAGTGTTTTGGTAGAGGGATAAAGACTAAGAAAGAGCTAGATAGTTGATGGATAGCTGGAGTATAGATATGCATAACTATATAACTATTTAGCTAGATAGATAGTTGGATAGCTATATAGCTAGATAGATAGTTGCTTAGCTATTTAGCTAGATAGATAGTTGCATAGCTATTTAGCTAGATAGGTAGATAGTTGGATAACTATTTAGCTAAGTAGATAGTTGGTAGCTATATAGCTAGATAGGTAGATAGTTGGATAACTATTTAGCTAGAAAGATAGTTGGATAGATGTATAGCTAGATAACTAGATGACTATTTAGATAGATGGTTGGATAGCTAATTATCTAGATAGGTAGATAGTTGGATAACTATTTTGCTAGATAGATAGTTGGATAAATATTTAGCTAGATAGGTAGATAGCTGAATAGCATTTTAGCTATTGTACAACTATTTCACTTCATACGTAGATAGCTGGATAACTATTTAGCTATTAGGTAGCTATTTAGATAGATAGTTAGATAGCTAGATAACTATTTAGCCATTAGGTAGCTATTTATATGGGTAGGTGGGTACCTATTTAGATGGGTAGGTGGGTAGCTAGATAACTACTTAGCTAATTGGAATCTACTTAGCTAGATAGGTAGATAGATGGATAAGTCTTTAGCCAAATAGATACTTGGATAGCTATTTAGCTAGATATATTGTAGATCGTTGAATAATAGTTTACCTGTTGGATAGATATTTAGCTTCATAGGTAGATAGATGGATAATTATTGAGCTATTAGGTAGTTATTTAGATGGATATGTGGATAGCTAGATAACCATTTAGCTAACAAGAAACTATTTAGCTAGATAGGTAGATAGTTGGATCACTATTTAGCTAGATAGATAGTTGGATAGCTATTTAGGTAGATAAATAGATAGATGAATAACATTATTTTAGCTATTGGATAGCTATTTAGCTTCATAGGTAGATAGTTATATAACAATTTAGCTATTAGGTAGATATTTAGATGGATAGGTGGATAGCAAGATAACTATCTAGTTAACAGGAAGCTAATTAGCTAACATGAAGCTATGTAGCTAGATAGGTAGATAGATGGATAACTATTTATCTAGATAGATAGTTGGATAGCTATTTAGCTAGACAGGTAGATAGTTGAACATATTTTTATCTATTGGATAGCTATTTAGCTAGATAGGTAGATAGTTAAACATATTTTTATCTATTGGATAGTTATTTAGCTTCATAGGTAGATAGCTAGATAACTATTTAGCTATTAAGTTGCTATTTAGATGGATAGGTGGATAGCTAGATAACATTTAGCTAACAAGAAGCTATTTAGCTAAATACATAGATAGGTGGATAACTATTTAGCTAGATAGATTGTTTGATAGCTATTTAGCTAGATAGGTAGATAGTTGAATACATATTTAGCTATTGGATAGCTATTCAACTTCATAAGTAGATAGTTAGCCATTAGGTAGCTATTTAGATATATAGGTAGATAGTTGGACAACTATTTAAGTATAATTAGGTAGTTATTTAGATGCATAGGTGGATAGCAAATAACTATTTAGAAAATAGAAAGGTATTTAGCTAGAAAGGTAGATAGCTGCATAATTATTTAGCTAGATAGATAGTTGGATAGTTATTTAGCTTGATAGGTAGAGAGTTGAATAATGTTTCAGCTATTAGGTAGCTATTTAGATGGATCAATGGATAGCTAGATCACTATTAGCTAACAAGAAGCTACTCCGCTCGACAAGTAGATAGTTGGATAACTATTTAGCAAACAGGAAGCTATTTAGTTCGATAGGTATCTCGATGGATAACTATTTAACTAGTGAGCAGCTAAATAGCTACATATGTATATAACTAGATAAATAATTAGCTAATAGGAAGCTATTTAGCTTGATAGGAAGCTAGCTAGATAACTATTTAGCTATTGGATAGCTATTAAGCTAAATAGGTAGACAAAACGGATAACTATTTAGCTAGATAACAAAATATTTATACATTGATACTTAAAAAGCAATTGGAAAATATGGCAATAGATGATTGTTAGCTAAATTCAAGATGAATGGAAGCTATATATAGCAATTTAGTGACATCACAAATTTTAGATAGAAATAGCTTATACTCAAAAAGTGATAAGAAGCCACAACCATAGATAAAAATAAATATTGTTAATATGTCTTGTACTTGGAAACGGCTAAGAAGCCATAACCAAATATTGTTAGGTTAATAATTAAAAGCTACTAATAAAGCTATGTCTAATTAACTCGAGAAGCTTACCTCCATCAAATTTGAATGCACCATTAAAGCATCCAGAGAATGTTTGCCACATATGTTTACTGCAAAACAAAGGTACTCGTATGAATGGTTGCATGGCATGTGTTGAGAATATGAGAGTGCATCTTTCTTTTGTATCTTGGAGACACTCCATTTCCATTTCCATTTCTAGTTCATTTCCATTTTATGTTATATCTCTTTGTATTTGGATACCTTGCCATTTGCCTCTATATGTGTATTCATTCTGCTTCAAGGGGAATTGTCCCACATATGATGTACTTTGGAGAGCCCACTCCAACTCTATATAAGGAGGGACTTTCCCCCCATTTTTACTTGGTTAGAAGCTTCAGGAGACTACTCCATGCTCTTGGCAAGCTCACTCTAATCTGTGCGAGTTTCCCCATTTCATGGTCTACTCACTTTTGGGTCTCACACTCTTTCATTTTGTGAGTACACTCTTATTTTCATTTAACTTTAGTGTGTGTACTCTCTACATGGTATCAGAGCACTATATGAAGGTCTTGGTGGTTCATTTTGTGATCATTTTGGTGCTGGTGGTGGTTCTTGAGTTTGGTGGTGTTTCTCTCCTCCCATTTGGAGAAGCCATCTACCATCATCTTTACTCTTTGGGGCCTCAATTTGCCCATTTGCCCACCCTCATGTCCTTCTTTTCATCATCTTTCCCACCTTCTCACCTTCATAACGATAATTATGTGTTCATTTAAGCATTTTGGTGGCACATATGATGCATATCAAGCCTCATGTAGTGTTTATAAAGACTCCTTGGCTTGATTTTGTGTTACCCCATTCTTGTTACTGTTGCAAAATTCCTTGTGAAAATTGGTTACTGAGTTATTTGACGCACATACCTTATTAGAAGTACAAAGTTTCATATTTTACAAGCTCACGGTATTCCGCCAATTGATCTATTATTATACAAATAGCATAATTGTTTGAGGTATGTAACAACTTTTGACAGTCTAATGTGTTGAGCTTCAAGCAATCCTACCTTCCAGCGTAAGGCATGTATGTTCATGCCGTTCACTCCTAATAACTTGCTGTGTCTCAAGAAAATCCGTGGTATCTTTAAATGTTGCTTCATCCTCATCCTCTCCGTGCCATTCATTGTTTTTTTATTTTCTAAAGGCAAGTGATTCAACATCTTTGTTGGGATTCGACGTCGATGAGCCACCCTGTTCGTCTGAGCTGCAGATATGGGTCGCCTGGAATATAGCTGTGTTACACTTAGGAAGTAGATTAGCAAGCTCTCTTGCATGGTAGGCCTTACATCAGCAAGCTCTCCTGCGTGGTAGCCGAGGACTGAGCAATCCTAGTCCATTGCTTGTCACACAAGCGGTACCATGTATCTCTAATACAGAGCGAATCAATCATGCGATCGAACAACAACGCTAACTGAAATCTCACTGAGAGAGAAAGCGCGACATAGAAAAAGAAAGATCAAGGGGCTGTGCACTCATGTCACGGCCATCCAGCACTGCTAGCTATGGCATTCCGCTCCCTTGAGGCTGAATTGCTAGACTGAGAGTAATAAGATGATTCCCAGTGGATGCAGCTGCCACCTTTCCCACCAGTTCCACGATAGTATAGGCTACCAGAAAGACAGATGTTCGGCACCGCAGAGGCGGCATATAGCCCTCGCACATGAGGAATCGTGACCGGACTTCGGGGATAATTTCATCTTTTCGGGTCGTTCAAAAGTGAAAATCTCAACGGAATCCGGTGACTTGAAGTCCAGCCATCTTTATTGTACTAATTTATTCTCCTTTTTATTCAGAGGCTGCGCAGACATTGCTTGGCTATATACGGTACATCACTTAAAATGGAAGACTTTTTTTATATATATTTTTATTATGTTTTATTCAATTGCAAATTCTTTCACGAAATATTATGATGGCACCATAATATTTTTTATTGATTATATTATGATTTTTATTCAATCTAATGTTTTCTTTCATTGTTGTAGGTAATAAGGATCATCAAGTTTATTAGATGAATATGAAATAAATATTGACAAGATGGTTAAAAAATTACAAACATGAATTCATAACTAAAGGATTGTTTTGTGAGTCATGTTGAAGCAAGAAAATCAATCAATCAGAATTAATGTGCATGAGTGATTCAAGGCTTATTTCTTTGCCCGCTTGAAATCCGACCACAAGACCTTCATGTGCACCTAAATTCGGTCATCTGAAGTCCATCTCCAACCACCCGAAATCTGACCACCAAACATCTATGTGCTTTTGAAACACTTTTTCGGGTGACCCAAAAAGTGATCTCCGGCCACCTGAAAAACATATCCATGTGCTATCCCTATGAGTGTGGTGATCACATCCAGGTGTGACTTAATCTTTGTTGTTTAATCTCCTTGCAGGCTTGAAATCCACTATAATGAACCAACTCGTATAGTGAAAACCATGAGCAACTATTGAAAATTGAGTGATTAGGAAGTGTGCATCCTCACGTGCGCAATTGTGAGCCCAAACCCTGACACGTTGGGCATCCACTGTCCACGGTCCATTGCTCCTCTGTGAGAGAGACACAGAGGCGAACTTGCAAGCAGAAGCAGTTACCTACCATTGCTGTCACAGAGAGAGAGAGAGAGAGATCACGAAGTAAAGCACTCAGCCTGAATTCATCTCCTCTCGGAATTAAAGCAATGACACCATAAGAACATGGGTTTATAGCTGGGTTAAATTATGGTCACAACTACCGTGGGGGAGAACAAGTGGTGACACATCAACCACATGATACATTATTCCAATGTCATACATGTTCCTCACATGCTCTCGAGGGGGGATGAACCCTCACCCCCGCCTCAAGAGACAAACGGCCCAACCACCCAGACAACAGCTTGGGACAACACATCTTTTTCAATTTTTGCTTGTCAGACATGTCGTAATATTGACATGAATTATATTTGCACATAAAATTGGACTTGCTAGTTTTGTATGACATCAATAATGATGTAAGTTATTCCCAATGCATTGACAGTGCCTAAATTTCATGACCAAGACAAAATGTCATATGACAGGCAAAATTTCGCTTCTATCTTTCATAAGAAAACTTTTGACATGTTTGTACAACGCATACACATATAATATATATACAGATTTACAAAAAATGACTGGCAAATTACCAATCAGTGCTCTCTCGAATTTAGGCCCTGATTGCCATTATTTTAAGTTACGTATAGTGTATATATCTCCATTCTTTTACACGTGGGCACATGTATCTATAGGGGTTGCTTCTCAATCGTAGGTTTCTGAAACTTTCACATTACTTCTTTTTCGGAGAAGTGGAGACCAACTGCGAATCCTATTAGTGATTCTTATTTTATCTTCTCTATTTCTACACATGTTGTGATTCCCTTTGGCACTACCTTGTATATTCCAAAGGGTATTTTTTGACCTTCAAATTAATAGCACACCTATTACTAAGTGATTTGTATCTTTCCTAAGGGGCAACCATCGTCATTGTGGCACTCAATTTGGCATCCCTCAAAGGGTTTTATTGTATTTCCAATATGTCTTAACCCTCTCCCTCAAGGACATCATTTGACACTAAGTGCTCCCCCCATCTTTGTAAAACAAGAAATATAAGAAGGATCTGATGTGTGTGACTTGGGAGGCTATTCTAAGCCCCCGAGTGTCTCTCAATGCACTCTTGGGCTACTCTAAGCCCTTATACTGAAGTGATTCGATGGCGATGCACCACAGTGCGCTCTCCTTCTCCCAAGCTCCATGACAATATCCTCGGAGTAGAAAACCGAGCTCCTAGTCGCACATGATGCTCCACACAGAGACTGCAAAACATGCAGAAAACACAGTACACAGGGAGCACGAAGATAGACTTCTTAGGTCTTACAAATGCGTTCGAACTTAGAGTCTGTGATTGACCAGACCACTATATGTTTTATTAAAGAACATATACGAGGAAGTGTCCGGTGGCCATTTGGCCTTTCACATGGACACTAACGATAACAATCTCCCTCTAAAGGCCAACATGGCCAAAGTAACTCTGGGAGAAAAAATAAAGAATGATAAAGAATACCTGAGTGTAAGTATACAAATTATACATCCCACCTGATGGGCATGTTATACAGTATGTATGATTAAGAATCAAGTAACCCCCATCAAGTGACAACAATGTTGAAAGCTATCATGTGGTCGAGCTTTAGTCAAAGCATCTGCAACATTATCTCGAGTGTGAACCTTCTCAAGAATAATGCGCTCAGTGGCTAAGCGATCTCTAATGAAGTGATACATCACCTCAATGTGCTTGGTCTTTGCATGATAGACCGTATTCTTAGCTAAAGCAATGGCACTCTGACTATCACTAAGCAAGTGAGGTACATGCTGAGATAAACCCATATCACAAGCAAGACAAGAAAGCCACAATGCTTCCTTACATGCCTCACTTGCTGCAACATACTCTGCTTCTGTGGTGGAAACAATTGTACATTCCTGAAGACGAGATCTCCAAGAGATAGCACCTCCAACAAATGAAAAATGTACCCTGATATAGACTTACCATTGTCTCCACAACCTGCATAATCAGAATCTGTGTAATCAATAATGGATGCTTTCCCTCTACTTGAGCATAGACACTTGTTCTTAGTGCCACTCAGATATCTTAAAATCATCTTGACGGCTTCCCAACGTTTCTTGCCAGGATTAGACATATATCTGCTCACAACTCCCACTACAAATGCAATGTCTAGTCTCGTAGCTACCATAGCATACATGAGACTACCAATAGCAGACTGATAGGGAATTTTGGTCATGAATTCCTTTCACTCATCTAATTTGGGGCAATCATCCTTTCTCAATTTCACATATGTGGGTAAAGGTGTACCCAATGCCTTTCCACCCTGCATATTGAACCGGTGAAGTACTTTGGATATGTACTCACTTTGAGACAAGTATATGCATCTTTTAATCCTATCACGAGTAATGTGCATGCCAAGAATATGTTTGGCATCCCCAAAATCCTTCATATCAAATGTCTGACTCAATTTCTTTTTGAGAACTGACAAATCATAAGAGGACTTCTCAGCAATCAACATATCATCGACATAAAGTATCAAGCATATCAAGCTGCCATATGAGCATCTCTTTGTGTAGATACAATGATCCTCATTGCTTTGAGAATAGCCTTGAGATTTCATAAAAGCATCAAACTTTTGGTACCATTGTCTAGGGGATTGTTTAAGTCCATACAAGCTCTTCTTAAGCTTACAAACTAGACTTTCCTTTCCAGGAACTACATAACCCTCTAGTTGTTCCATATAGATCTCATCTATAATATCTCCATGCAAGAAAGCAATTTTCACATCCATTTGGACTAGCTCTAAGTCCTCCATTGCAACGAATCCAAGCAACATGCGCAGGGTAGTCATCTTGACCACTGGAGAGAAGATTTCCTCAAAATCAACACCACGTTGTTGCTTAAAACCCTTTGCAACGAGTCGTGCTTTATATTTTGGAGAAACACTATCTGATGTGAATTTCAGCTTATATACCCATTTACATGTTAAAGCTTTCCTGCCCTTTGGCAAAGTTATTAAATCCCGAGTACCATTCTTGTGAATAGAATCCAACTCGCTCTTCATGGCACGCTCCCACTTGACATGATCCTCTGTCTGCATGGCCTCTTTGTAGCAAGAAGGCTCACCAACATCTATTAGCATAACAAAATCTAGACCTAGAACATATCTATCAGGTGGATGTGAGACACGTGCAGAACGTCTCAATGTTTGTTGAACAGGAACATGTACAGACTGATTTGAATGGACATTCTCTTGAACATCCCTATGTGCAGCATTTTTATGCATGCTAAGCGGAGGACTAGTATCCTCAAACACCACTCTTCTCACTTCAACCTCCTTAATGGGTTGTTTATGCATTTTAGACTCATTAAAAATGACATCACCACTTTTGATCACTGACCGTGTTTCAGGATCCCATAAGCCATATCCAAATTGTCCTTCTCGACCATATCCAAGAAAAATGCATTTCTTTGACTTATGGTCCAACTTTTGTCTAAGATTCTTGGGTATATGAACATATGCTTCACACCTAAAAACTCGAAGATGATCGTAATATGGTAGCTTCCCTGTCCATAACTCTTGTGCCACTTTCACTCCTTTGGCAGTACTGGGTGAAAGGTTAATCAGATGAACTGCAGCCAATACTACTTCTGCCCAAAAACCTTGTGAGAGGTTTGCATGATGCAACATAGAGACTACTCTATCTTGAATAGTTCTATTCATCCTCTCAGCTACACCATTCTGTACTGGTGTATAAGGAGTTGTAAACTCTCTACGAATCCCTCTAGACTGACAAAAAAGGATGAATTCATGTGAGGTATACTCACCCCCATTATCTGAACGTAAAGCCTTAAGATTAGTTCTTTTTTTAGTCTCAATTGAAGCAAGCCATTTTCTGAAAGTAGGGAATACCTCATCTTTCGATTTGATAGGATATACCCAAACTTTTCTAGTAGCATCATCTATGAAAGAGATCTAAAGGCTGAATTGAAAGAGTCAATGTGCGTTCTATGCATAACCTTGGTTTTCTTTCTATATTGACAGTGCTCAAAAAATGAAAAATCAGAGAAAAGATAACACAGGTAAGTAGCCAACACAAGAAAGATTTTCCATTCCCCTACGAGATATATGGCCCAAACGACCATGCCAAATACAATCCATAGGTTGTTCAGTAATAGCTAACAAGTGTTCTTTCTGTGATACAAATAAAGGATAAAGTGAGCCAACTTTGCTTCCTTTTGCAATAACCATATTGCCCTTTGATATACAAAAGGACTGAGCATAGAAGACCACCTTGTAACCAAGGTCATCAAGTTTACCAACTCACATGAAGCTGCGTGATAACTGAGGTACATGGCGTACATTATACATAGTAAATTTTGAGCCATCAATGAACTGCACAACCACCTCTCCAATCCCCACAACATCACACTCGTAAGAGTCACCAAGTCTCACGATACCAAGAGACTTTGTTGCATAATTAGAGAACCATTCTATATGTGGTGTCACATGGAAAGAAGCACCAAAATCTAGTATCCAGGTGTGGGAAAGAGAATCAACCATAAGCACCTCAGTTGGCACAGTACTGTCAAGTGTCAACACATCAGCATCATCAGAAATAACATTAATTTCTTCAATCTTCACAGTCAAAGTAGAAGGTGCAAGTAACTGTTTAACATGCCCATCAACATTCTGTCCTTTACCTTTAGCATTCTTTAATGCATAACAGTCTTTCTTCATGTGTCCTTTCTTATGACAATAATGGCATTCGATATCCCTCTTCCTTGATTTACTTCTACTCTTATTCCGTTGACCATTCTTTTCCTTGTGCTTGCTCCTGCCACGTTGCTGATTCTTTCCTTGGTAAGAATCACGAACATTATATGCATCTCCACTTCGAGTGCCAACCATAGATTTTCTACGAATCTCCTCAACTCAAGAGTGCTCCACATGTGTCATCATAGACGAGTTTACCATCAGGTGCACTGTTGTTAATAGCTGTGCAGAATGTGAGGCACAAGAAACATTGAAAAAACTTACTTCTATTTAAATCTACATGAAAAAAGAGAAATATTAAGAAATTTTGTGAAATCTTTGATTTTACCAATCTTTTGATGATAAGCCTTGGAGTCTATTGACAAAGAAGGGGTTAGGGTCTTAGCATGCTCCCTAGATTGACAATTTAGGTGTTTGAGGTTATTGGTCCTTTATGCTATGATGATTGGAGAGGACAACTCCAAAGTACAACAAATAAGGACCTACAAAAGTACAAAACAAGTGTCATTTGTGAGCACATGCTAATATTGGATGGTATTTGGAAATACAAAGAGGACATCTAGGATTTCATCTTGATAAACACTTCAATAACCTCCTCAAGTACAACAATTGACTGACTATCCAACACTATATGTAAAAAAGTTCATTGGTGGTAGATAAAGTGTTCCTTGTTACACTTATATGTTCCTCGAGTAGCTTCGTATTCACCTTCCTCTATGGTCACAATGATTTTCTTAGTTTTTTCTTTGTTATCATAGTCCTCTCTTGTGAGTGCTTCACATTTAGGCATCCTTATCATGAATTTTCTATCCTCTATCTCATACTTCTTAAAATTTTAAGGGACCTCAAATAAGGATTCTTCCTCTTTTAGTGGAAGTTCTCTCTTCTTTCTCTTCTTGCCTTCACTCTTGGAGGTTACCTATGTGGCTAGTCTCACATCATTCATAAGCTCTCCTTGTCCTTGAGGGTGAGGTTCTACTTCACGTAGGTATTCCTCTTCTGACCCACAAAAAGGATCCATAATAATTGACTCTAGATCTGAGCCACTTGATTGATCAATTTCTTCCATACTAGGCTCATATTCTTCAAGAACCAAATCACACATGATTAGTTCTATAGTGAAGACTGAAATGGCATAGCCATCTTCGTCATAGTGTGGTGTCGATTTCTCTTCATTGATGGCTACATCCATTGTCATTAGGATTTTTGCCCAACCATGAGGTTCAAATTCTTCATCAGAAAATACTATCGGTGCATAGGTTGGGCCTCAAATTGTTCTGTGAGTTTCCTATGCACCTACCTCTCTTGCATTTTCTCTTTTCTCTTCTTCTACTGCCACTTTTCACATCCATAAGTGAATGTCCTCATGCATCCAAGAAGATCATGATCCTATGGAATGCATTGATTCTATATCTTTCGTGGCTCTATGGACGGGATTCCACTATATTGGGGGCATGTCTTTATGTGAGTAATCCTTGAGATTGATATTAGTTCTAACACCCAAATGTTGCAAATGCAAGAAATTGGTTCCCCAATCATGTACTACTTGCAACTATCTCATGAATGGTCTTCCCAAAATCATCTCATAGGCCTGATTTTTGCTAAACTCATAGATGGCAAAAGTATGCTCAAACTCTACACCACAAGTAGTGAGAGTTGTCCTTTCTAGCAATCCTAAGTGTCTCTCTATGTGACCATCGGTCATTTGTAGTTTCATTTTGGTTGGCCTGAGTGCTAGTTTGCCCCAATTCTTCCATAAGGAAGTGGTAGCAATTGCAAATCCTGCACCTGAGTCCAAAATAGCCTTCGTTATGTAAACTTGATGAGTGATAGGGAGATAGATGTTTCCTTCTTCTCCTTCACTCATGTCTCCTATCTTATCCAAGGGTATTTTTGGCACTATTCTACGTGATCCTACCTAAGAATGAGCTTTAGCCACTTCTGGCACTTGATTTGTTATGTGTTTCCACAATTCTAGCCTAACCTTGAGTAGCTCCTCTAAAGTGAGATTGCACTGCACTTTAGTGTTTTTTACTACTTCTGTATTCCCAGGTATGACTGAGCCTTCTTTTCTTACCATGGCAAATGGGTACTCTCATACAAGTAGAATTTGCTTCCCACGGTCCTGTGAAATGAGGTAATTCTTGTTAGGAGTTAGACTTGAAGTCTAATCATTCACTTGGGCATCCTCTTGTTCTCCATAAATAGAAGGATTGTCTTATGGGAATTGATCATGTAAGTCATCTACAATTTCAATGGGAGGATGATTTTTGCTTTCTTTTGCCCATTTCTCTTCTTGAATCTCTCATAGGAATTCTTGGGAATACCAATTCATAGAAGAAGAGGTATCTAGTTCAACGAAATTAAACACATAATCTTCCTAGGGAGGAATGCTCATTCCTTTACTTGCCCTTTCCTTACCTTGGGAGGTGGCCTCCTTTCCAGATTTTGCAATTAAACTCTCTAATCTTTCTAATGGTCCATCAAAATGCAACTCAATCTCAGCTGAACTAGAGCAATTGAAGAGGCGACTCGCCTCAAACATGGTTTGAGCCAATTCTACCATCTTAGCACAAAGCTTGGTTCATTCCATCTCTAGATCAGCTCTGGGGTAACACTTTTCATGATCTATTACATTTGGCCCTTCTTGACATCTAGCTTGATATGCTTCAAGCATCATGGCTATGTCCTCAAGAGTGGGATCTGCTAAGATTGATCCTACTTTAGGTGGTGGTGGTGGGGTTACATGAGGTTGATTGGATGGTGATGTGGTGGCAGTGATGTGTGAGAGTGTGTTTGAGAGGCGATTTCAATTATCTTGGCTTTTGTTTCTCTTAAGCTTTCCTTGAGTTCGCTCATTTTCTTTGACCATTGTCTTTTCAGTTGTTCATGACTTTCTCCCCAAGATCTTGTCCTCTTCTTGGTTAGGTTCTCAGTCTCACTAAGCTTAGAACTCTTTTCCTAGCATAAGTCTTGGTTTTTTGTAATACCTCAGCTCTTGTGACTACTCGCACTGGGGCAGTGGAAGTCACACTTCCCCTAGAATCAACTACTAAACCAATAATGTTAATAGGAGTGATCCTTCTTACATTATTGGGATTCTTAGATAATCTTATAATTGGTGCTCCTTCCCACAATTTGGACAAAAACCTTGAATTGTCACTAATTGCGGTTGCATAGGTGCAGGTATAAGGCAATCACAAATGAAGTGATCTCGCTCACATCTATAGCATGGTCCTCCAGAAGATGGGGCCCTTATCTGTCTAGGTTGGGCCTAGAGTTAGGATTTGCATACATGACATTATCATATTCTGGCTCCCAACATTAGGGAAAAAAGTGAGCCCTGCATGGGCCTTGTAAGGATTCCTAATTTTAAGGAATTAAAATGGCTAATCAAGGTGATTAAGAGATTTGGAATTACCACTAGTGGTATTGTCAGTTAAAATAAAGAATAAAAAAGAACCCTCTTTCAACAAAAAATTCGTGTGCATTTTAAGCCATTAGATTGGTTTATTGTATGGCCATGATCAAATGGGAAAAGAAAGGCACTAGAAGACAAAATAAGACCACAGTCTTTGTCAAAAAAAGACAAAATAGCAAACTCCCACGCGAAGAGAGAGAACAAAAAATCGCGAAATCGCCTATTAACAGCCATCCGATTGCATTTGATTTTGAGGGTGGAGATTGAGAGCCAGTCTACTGTCACTAAAAGACAAAATAGCTCCAATGGACTGTCACTAAAAGACAAAACTACGAAAATTCGTGGGAAGAGAGAGAAAGATTTCGGGGTCCGCGTAGCTTTTTGACCATTAGATGTGAGAGAGGATGGATGGTTGGGATTGAATAGGATGTGATCCATGTAAGGATCAAATCTCATCCATTCCTTTTTCTCAAAATCCAATGGCCCAAATTCAAGGCGCCTTTTTTCCTTTTGGGAGCAACCACATCCATTAGATCTAAGCAACATCTAAGGGCTATAATTTAAAGTAGCCCATTTCTTAAGAACTAATCTTAGCCATTGAATCTTGAAGGGCATCCAAGGGTTGAGTTTGAATCCCATGACTTTCAAAAACTACCTGAGGAACAAAACCACGAATTTTAGCTTGTTTATGTGGTTTTGACTAGCCCAAACCAAGGGAAGCCTATACCTAGCCTAGGTGATTAAGGGACTAGACTGTGTCCACCACCCTCTTCTCATTGGTCCATCACTAATCACTCCTTAAGCTAAAAGGCCCATGCAGGGTTCACTTTTTTTCCTAATGACTAGGTTCGCTAGGGTCTTCGTAATAATAAGTCTCGTTATGCTCACATGGCTGCATATAGTAAGCCTGTGGACTCTTGATATGAGTTGAGTCAAAATTGTGATCATTTGGGTCACTTTCTGAAATCAATGGTGATGCTAGCACTAAGGCTCTATTCAGATTTTCTTTCATAGCTGCATACTTCACTAGGATCACATTGGCTGGAGGTGGAGATTGTTGAACTAACACAAGTTGAGGCCTTTTTTGAGCTTGATAGGGTGGTTGGTAGGGTTGTGGGGGCCTAACATACTGTTTCCATGTGTACTTGTTCTGGTATCTTCCCTCTTCTAGATATGGATGTTGATAATTTTGCCTAACTACTTGTGGTGTAGTTAGTATACCTCCTCTCTATGGTGCAATATTGGTTGTTAGGGTTGACTTGGGGTTGAGCCATGATGGGACACACATTATCCATATGATCTCCTCCACAGGTATTTATTGGGGTAAATCTAGGTATCTGTTTGCTAGAGACTCCTAACTTTTTAGCTACCTTTCTGCAAGTTCCTCTATAGATGTAGTTGGTTTGGAAGTGAGGTTAGTAGAGCTATCTGAATCTTTATAGATTTTTGAAAGCTCTAATTCCTCCCCTAGATTATCCTCAATATTCATGCACATGCCCACACACTCTACTATGGATCTAGGGTCCTTCAAGTACACATACAGTCTCATTCTGGTACTTAACAAACCATCAAGGACTAAGGCCACTTGTTTGGCAGGTGGGGGTAACTTTGGCCCAACGCATCTCTCTAGGTATTGTCTAAACCTTCGTCCTACGAGTCTCACTGTTTCTTGGGGTGTCTGCTTGAAGCTATGTATCAGCAAGGAAGTATTGTGTCTGATACCACTTTTGGAGAATTTCGTAATGAATGCTTCTAGCAACTGGTCTATATTCTTGAGCTGACCTTGATGTAGTGGTTGAAACCACGTTAGGGCACTGTTTTTGAGAGTTAGACCAAAGGCATTGTACTAAGTGAACAAATCCTCGATTTGTTCAACTCTCAACACTTGTCTAAACTCTACTACATGATCGTATGGATCTCTGGTGCCATTGAAGTAATTCTTCATGGATTTGACCAATTGGGTTGGCCTCAAATTTCTAGGATATTCTCTAGGCCTAGGCAATAGAAACTCATCCGTGCCTCTTTGATGTTTTGGATTCCTGTGTCTCTCTTGATCTGTTCTTTCAAAAAGAGTGGTAGTACTTGTGACCCTTTAACCACACAGTGAAGATCAATCATGGATATGACAAAAACTATGGGGAGTATTACACTTACGATATAGATCCCATGGAATATGGAGCTACTTATGAACAACAATATTATCAGTATGACGTCTATGATCACTACATCGAGAGCCACTGCCCAAGAATGACAAGTGATCACACCACCTAATCTCACAGGACCATGTTATCGATGTGGAGGAGACCATTTATTAGAGAATGTACAATGCCCAATCCACCACCCAAGAGGCCTTGGGAAGGATATTGTAATGAATGTGAAAAGGAGTATCTCTTCCAAGATTACCCTAAGATTCCTTCCAAAACTTCTTCAACTACTCAGATCAATGTGATCGAGGTAATTGAATCCTTTGGAAGTGATCAATAATGCATAGTACCACTAGAGGCTATCAGAAAACCTCAAGTGAAGGGAAATGAAGGAAACTCTAGTGAGAATCATCCTAATAGTTCTACAAATATATAAGAAAAAGAAACTTCACCTATGGTGGTAGAAGACTCTAAATAATTATAAAAGAGCACAAAAAGAAGAAAGCTTAGAAATGGAAAAATGAAAGACAAAAGATAAAGAACAAATGGATGAAGAAATTAGTCAAAGAAAATACAAAATAATCAATGCCAAAGGAACCTTTAGAGGAGAATCAAACACATGAGAAAAGAAATGTGATGAATGAGGAATACACATAGGAATGGGTAGGGTCCATTCTAGTTGATCCCTTGCTTGAATAATGAGACATGATACTAAAAGCCTATCAATCAAGAATAGTGATAGAATCCAATCTAGAGGAACATGATAGATGTTACCCTATTAAAGACCTAGAGAAGGAAAGATTGGAATTATGTAAGAAGCTCATTGAAGTTTCTCAAACAATTGTAGAACAACAATTACCACCCATTCTAAAAACAAGAATTACATAGAAAAAATTTCAGGAGTGTTCTCCAGACCCATCATAGTGGCTCCTCATACATTTTGCCACTTGAATTGGTTGCAATCTTCTACCAGGTTTTGGTGGTTTGGGCATAACAAGAATGGTTGGATGTCTCACTTGAATGCCAATTCCCTTGCCTATGGGTGGTCTCTCCAGAACAGGATTTCTATTTCTTGGCTCTCCACTAGATGGGGGCTGATAGTTTGGATTCGATCCTGACATTGAAAATTGAACATTAGCCCTCACCGAGATGCTCTGTTGTTGAGTCTTCCCAAAGTTGTGGTAGGCAAAGCTTTGGTACATTCCTTGAAGGTTTTGCGAGGTGGTTCCTTGGTCTCTAGGGGGGAACATTGGAATGCCTTGACATCTTAATCGAGATCTTTCTAGATCTGACATAGGCCAATACTTTCTCATATTCCTATCAAGATAGGTAATTCGAGAGAGATACTTTGGATCTCGTAACTCATAAATGGTGACAAGGTTACTACTTTCTCCCCATAAAGATGAAGGGGCTTGTAGTTGTTTCTCCATCCCAACTACCATATACACATCAGTCAATGTGTCATCCTGAGAGATCTTGTCACCTCTCCAAACTCTGTTCACTTTAGACTTACCTCCGAGTGTAGAAATCCTTTCTTTTTTATTCTTCCCATTAGGGTGATCTATATTCTCACTTTCCCGTTGTTCACTTATGGTTTCAGGACAGCTTGTCACTACATAGATTACTCCGCTTTTCTCCATGTAGAATCCTCCTTCATACTTTACCGCAGGTCAAGGAACAATCTTAGATTCGCACTTTCTTCATTCATGCCACTCATCTATTTAACCCATCTATGTAGATTGGCAAATTGTGTTGACTGGTGTTCACATACTCGATTGAGGTCCTATATTCTCCTTCAATTATAGACATGAATCCTTCCAAGGGCACAGAGCTATGCATGTTTTCAGAAGCCATTCTAGCCTCTTCGTCCAAATCACTAGAGGTATCAGAGTAATGGGAATTGGCAGTAGGTAGATTTACACTTCTTGTTGATGATATGATACTAGATCAGCTTCCTAGGACACGTCTTGAGCATAGGTTCATTCACTGATTATCTAAGTCAGGTTAGTGGGTCTCCCTGATTTGTGTTTATTCTAGGAGTTTATTTGGCCTAGATTGGTTTTTCTTTTAATAGGCTTTTCAGTAGTTTACAAGTTTCCACAATACATGATACCTGAAGCACAAACGATACACGATACTCATATCAAAATGATACATGATACTTGACGAGGATGATACATGATACTTGGGATTGGGACGCTACACGATACACGATACTCGATGATCATGACAATACATGATACCAAGATGTCACAATACATGATACTCGGCAAGGTCATGATACACGATCCCTGAAGCACCAACGATACACGATACTCAGATCCAAACAATACGTGATACTTGAGCTCTACGATATATGATGCTTGAAAGGTCACGATACACGATACACTAGTCTCTGGTCATACATGATACTTGAGACTTGGACGATACGCGATACATGATACACGCGAGTATAAATGATACACGATACTTGACTGACGTGATACATGATACTTGAGTGTCATGATACTCAGGTATCACGATAGTCAACCCGATGATGCACGATACCTAGCTATCGCGATACATGGGGGCATACGTATCAGGGATACACAATACCTACCAGGTATCGCGACACATGAGAATTCAAGTATCACGATGCTTGAACTCAACCGGTCATGATACTTGGACTTATCTCACTCAAATGAAAGAGTTTTTCATAAAAAATTTCATGAATGTGCTCCTTGTGCACTTCTCTCCATCCCTATGTGCATCTGGCAATCAAATTCTCACTCTATCCCACAATACCTCTCCCATGATACGTGATCGCAGCCTTGATCATGTTTTGAGCATATTTAATTTGATTTTAACTTGAAAATCCACTTAATCTCACCTCATTGATGATCTCTCTAAGCTTCTCCACTAATTTGTTACTCTAGAAGGCTATAAAAGTTCATGATACCATACCCCGATACTGGTTGTCAAAGCTCCACGATACTTGCAGATCACAAGTGAACTGTTGAATGATTTTTTTTTTTGTCTTTATACTCCTGGGCTAACCCAAGGCTAAGAGGTACTGAAATGAATTTTTTTGGGGATTTTGGGGGATCTACCTACCTACTCTTCTCCTACTCCTTCCTCTCTACTCTCTAATCCTACTCACTCACTCTCACTTCCCTAGGTCTAACAACTTACTACACACACTTTGTAAGTGTGAAGTAATAAGTGCAATGAGAAATGACTCCTTCCTCTCTACTCTCTAATCCTACTCACTCACTCTCACTTCCCTAGGTCTAACAACTTACTACACACACTTTGTAAGTGTGAAGTAATAAGTGCAATGAGAAATTTTTTTGGGGATTTTGGGGGATCTACCTACCTACTCTTCTCCTACTCCTTCCTCTCTACTCTCTAATCCTACTCACTCACTCTCACTTCCCTAGGTCTAACAACTTACTACACACACTTTGTAAGTGTGAAGTAATAAGTGCAATGAGAAATGACTCACCTCTTCACAACTCGTATCTTCACCTACAAGCTCTTACCATCATGCAAGTACCTCGATTGGACTCGTACTTCCCTGACAACGGCACCAAAAAATGTGTGTACCTAAGTGATAACTTAGGAACTTGTGACGAAAGAGACTATTCCTCTATCACCAGCAAGCACATATAGTGGGGATTATAACACATTTAAATTATCAATCTGAAAAGTATCTTGAACCTAACCAAGTGTATGAAGACATGTACTTACACAATGGTCAATGAAGTGGAATAGGTATCATTGCTTGTAGATGAGTGCCATCCCTTGCATTCATCACTTACACGGGTGGAAATGGTGGCGTGATACATGAAACAATAGTAAGCACAAAATCAGATTTTTCTCTTAGCTCCAAACTTGGAATATGGTCAATAGCAGGTTCATTTTGAATCTCTCGATGAGGTGCATCGAATGATCAAATTCTGGCTTGATTTTGACAAACCTAATTCAAGTTATGGGCAAAAAACTGAGTTGTACAACTCACCTAGTTTCACCACACAGTTCCTCAAGCTTCACACACACATTACACACTTCAAAAAAGCAATGAAATGGGTAGACAACACTTCCATGCACTCAATTCAAGCTACAATCACACATGCAAGCTCACAAGAGAGGATATACAAGAGGAAGAAGAAGCAAATTTTGAAAATTAGAGTTCTCCTCTATGCACAATGGCAAAAGTCCTTTACAAGAGTTACCTAGTGACTTATATACACGTGCCTTAAAAATTGGTCCTTTCACACAAGAGACCGGCACTTTTATTGGAAAACTCTAATCTCCTATTATGTTACAAGGCTTATGATACAATGTTTGGGGTTTATGCATCCAATGGACTCCTCTAGTGCATTTACATGGCTTCATGAGGTTTTTATAGACATTTGAAGAAGAAAATTGATGCCCATAATTGAAAAATTTTGGGGGGCTCCTTTATTGTGTCCCTTTTCTCTGCAACATAGAGCATAACGAAAGCCAAAGGACATTGGTTCAGAGAAGAACAACCAACAGGAGAGCAATTGTTCTTGGTAACTATTAGGATCATGGACAATGATCATCAGTTTCCCGTGATGTTTCAAGACTTCAAGGTCTTACACGAGCTTTCAACCACGGTGAATGTGATGAAAAAATCTGGAATCCATAAGTATTTTGAGTTGCCAATCTATAAGCTAAATTTCCAGAGATGCACTCAAGTCATGAACACCATTCATCCAGCCCTAGACAAACCCTCAATGCAAGAAACCAAAGTTCTTGATGTAGAAGGTGAATGGGTAACTATACAATTCACGCATGAGCTTACCAAAGAGGCATTTGGATGGATCAAGGATGGGACCACGGATCTAAAGGATGAAAGCCATGGAACTAAAACCCAAACATTTGTGGATATAAATTGTGTGGATATTGAAGAAGATCCGACTAGTGCATCAACATTTCTGCTTTCCCAATATGCAACATTTCTGCTTTTCCAATATGCAAAGATACACGGCACCGCAAAAAATAATAATGGCACAATTATTATCTCATGCCACCAAACAAATCAGCAACCAGATAAATCTGAAACCCTATATTCAAGAATGCTTATTCAAGGTGAAGAAGCAATGGGGTCAAAAGAAGTTTCTGAATGGAAGTGTGGCTCTAACAATACTGATATACCATGCATTAGGCATTCGGGAATACCTCAAAGAAATGCCTTCATCAACTAAAATGGCAAAGTATGTGAAGACCGCCATAGTGCCGAGAAAGAGGAAAGGAGTGAAGGTAACCACTGAAGCAAGAACAAGCTCTCAACCCATGATGAGAGGTGCAAAGAGATTTCCAGAAGCATTGAACATAGAAGAAGCAACTCCTTCATAAAAGAGGGCACATACACTTCCCAGAACTAAAGTCGAACAATCGACTCCTATCACCGACGAGGAATTGAAAGAGGCCATGGAGGAAACTCACAAATACTTGGGTGAACAGGTCAATATGCCAGCCCTAGGGCATTAGTATCTTCAAGCCCAAATAGTGTATATGCCACAGAAGGGACTCACCAAGTTCCAGAGATATAGAGAATTGGGATTGGTTAATTCTAGCTCTCCATCTGAAGTCCAAGAAGAACGTGAACCATCACCTATGAATGTGGACATTAGGAGTGAATCAAATTATGATGGTAAATGGGATGAAATAAATCAAATCAAGGATTCAATTGAAGTAGAGAGCGAAAAGGCCAGACCAAATTCCGGATGCAACACTTGGACATGGACAAAAAGTTGAGATAAAGGAAAAAGAGGATGTACACACATTACAGATGAATGACACTATAAGGCTTCAAGTCACAGAAACTTATCTTGACAGTAGGGTTACAATGAAGATTCCGAAGGAAGAGAAAGTACAAGAAGATATGGAGACACAAGAACCATTCACTCCTATAAGGATAGTAGCAGAGCCTTCACCTTTGGATGTAACATTTCAAGGAAGTGTGTTGGAACTGAAGGACTCACTAGGCAAGGAACCTTAAGAAGGGAGTCAGAGAGAAGAGAAAGTACAAGCAGACAGAGCAGTCAACAACGATCTGGCAAGTAGGCCAACATTTTTTCAAGACATTTATGCACATAAGAGAGGTGGACACAAGGAGAAGGAGCAAGTAGGGAGCTCTAGGAAATGTATATCAAAATGTTAGAAGAAATCCCTACAACAATAGTGATTTTCATCACTAAAAACCCTTGTAAATACCATTTCACATTTTTGTAGCTCCATTTTGTGCAAGCCAAGGAGTCCTTGAGCTTGAGGAGCTTTAGAAGTATCTACCTGTGAGTTTTCACATGTTTTAGACTTCGTTTGAACCTCCAAATAGGGTAGAGAACCTAAATTTTAACTAGGCCAGACACTAGGTCTGGACAAGGCCAAAACCTAGTCAAAAACTATAAATAGAGCTAGAGAGCTCATTTTTGAGGCTAGCTTGTAATTGAAATGAACTTGTAAGAGCTTTTTGAAAGTAATCTAAGAACTCCATTGCTTCTCACTCTTTGTCTTGCCGTGTGTGCGCGTGTGTGTGTATGTGTGTGCATGCTTGTGTGCTTCTCACTCACGCACTTGTGCCTCCACTTGCTCGTGGTCTTCATACCATCCTCACGTCTTCCCGGATTGACATTAAAGGAGGTGCTACTCATCACTGAGCTACACCAAATTTGGCGCTGTTGCCGGGGATCGAGCTTTGAGGACGAGCGTGTGATGGTAAGACGTAGATGTGAGACATTGGCGTGTAGGTAAATTCTTCACTTTTCTTATTTTTCTCCTTCTTACCTCATCACCATCATCGTCATCACCATCTCCCACCTCCATCTCCATCATCGTGGAAATTTTCAGTTTTTGATCATATCACCTTCCCCACCTCATTTCCCTCATTCCACTTGTGAGAGAGAGCGAGAGAGCTATATTGCGTGTCTTGTTTTTGCATGTTCTAGAGCATTTTTGCAGGTTCTTGCTGTATCATCATCCCCAGCACTCTGCGCAGGTACGAAAACGTGCGGTCCTGTCTCTGTGTCGCCGACCTCTGTCGATCGTGATCGACAGAAAATTCAATCATTTGGTAAAACAAAGTTCACCACAAGCACAAGCATGATGAGCACATGCTAAATCACTAAAAACAGTTGGAAAATTCTGTGTTTCTCTGTCAATCGCGACCGACACCATCGATCGCGATTGACAGCCACAACCGACAGACCCTGTCAATCGCGATTGACACCGTCGATCGCGACCGACACAATTTCCCCGATTGATTGACTTTTACGCGTAGCCACGTGTCCATCGCGACGGACACATCCCCGATTGACTGAAATCACGGCGAAAAACCCGGAAAAAGTGTCGATCGCGATTGACACCATCAATCGCGATTGACAGAACTCACGACCGACTCTGTCGATCGCGATTGACACTATCAATCACGACTGACGTGTCGATCGCGACCGACAGGCCCCGACGGACACCTCTGTCAATCGCGATTGACAGACCTGTCGATCGCGATTGACAGGCTCTTCGGCCAAAAAATTAGGGTTTTTATTCTAAGCCTTGGGGATAGTTTTTGGGCATATTGGTCTAGCAATTAGTGATTTGTGAGGTCCCTACACATGTATTTTTGAGAAAAATCCTGTGACCTGTTAGCCTGTTGAACCCTGTTTTAGCACCAAAACCCTGAACTGGCATAACTTTCTCATACGAAATCCGTTTGCTGTGATTCTTGTTTTGTTGGAAAGCTCGTGGGGAGTACAACCAAAACTTCCACTGGTTATGAGAAAATTAATATCAAGATAATTAGATAGGGTATTTTGAAGTTGACTATCCCCCGGGGTAGGAAAGCTGAAGGGTCCTTGGGATTGTTTTCCATAAAGGCAAAGGGGATTTGGACTGTGAATTACATGCATGAAAGTGACCTGTCTGTCATTTGAATTTAAGTCTTGAGCTACTTTTGGGACTTTTACAGGTCCATTGAGAGCAATTGAGAGCATACAAAGCAAGGATTTCTTTGCAAGCTTGAGACTCGAGTTCTTGAGCATCATAAAGCAAGGGATCAACAAGAAAGGTCGGAATATTCTCAACTCCCTTTGTCAATTCCTAGCTTAGGCTAAGAACGACTAGTGATAGGAGTAGGCCAGGACGGCGATAGGCATCAATCAAGTTGAAGACTACCTATGCACTCAAGTTCAAGATTAAACATAATCTCTTCGTGATGCGATAACCTTAAAGGAAAGAATCTAACGAGGAACGATCAACGTACAGTGCAGAAATACACTCAAGTATACCTGACGACGTGATATCAGAAAAGATTATAAACGCGGTAATCCACCAAAAAAAGAATCAAGTGACTGATACAAAAGAACTCAGCAACGAGGTTGTACTTGGGCAAAATTGGGCTATTCAATTAGGCTTATGAACCTTAGATCAGGGCGACATCTAGGGAGAGATAGACAAAGTCTTAGGTCTTCAGAGGCTAGTATCAACCACACTGCTAGGTCTTGGGCCCAGCAGTTGAGCCACCACTCATACTACCCTAGCTCTGAGACTAGTGATGTCTCAAGGCATGGACAGACCTACGGGAAGTTCAGGAGTGACATACTTGCACAGGGTAGAAGGCCCATACAAGATGCAGCTGGAATACCTTAGGACCAACCGATTAGGTGCTAGCATCTATGAGGACGGTCTAGGAAGATCCGTGGTCCAGATTAAAAACCCTGACCAATCTATTGGACTAGAGCGCCCAGCTGTCAAGTTCGAAAACGGAGCGTACTTAGACAAGGAAGGGACAATATATGTAGTCACCAGTCACCCAGATAGGACAGATGAAGTCGGGAATGTAGTCCCAGAATCGGACATAGATGACCTAGAACAAGGGAACGTAGGAGGGGAGCCCAGGACCCCTCGAGGGAAATCTGTTCTTACTAGAATCCTCACATCGGAGTGGGTTCCCCAAGACAACAAGAGCATAGATCTGCTTCTGAACCGAGAGACTGACGAAGCCTTTTGGAGGTATAAATCTGATCGGCCAATTGATATAGGAACAATCATGATCTATGAGTTTAAGGATCCTGATAGCCCAGGCAGAGTGACCTACTTGGATCACGCTTCAGAGAGGATCTTTGTGGTTACAGAACATGATAGACATGCTTACACTTGGAAGGGTGAATTCGTTTTCCCCCAACCAAGATCGAATGTATCCTATGGTCACCTTGGAGCTGGAACATCCCAAGCTCATGGAATTCAAAGAGACAGAAGTAGAGATAGACCAGAAGTAAGCTTTGCCAACCCAGGGGGCAGAGAAAGAACAAGAATGGAAACAAATAGAGTAGAACCTGAGATACTTAGAGCTCACAGGAATCAAAGAAATGCGGATGAGTTCCCTCTACCACGACCTAGAGAGCACACAAGGACTTTGAGACCGACTCAGCTAGTTAAGTCCATGAAGAACTACTTCGATGGCACTGGAGATCCATACGATCATGTGGCTGAGTTTAGGCAAGTCTTGAGAGCTGAACAAGTGGAGGATCTATTCACGCAGTACAATGCCTTTGGTCTAACCCTTAGGAACACTGCCCTGACATGGTTTCAACCACTAAATGAGAGGTAGTTCAGGAGCATAGACCAGCTCCTAGAGGCTTTCATTATTGAATTCTCTAAGAGTGGCATAAGACATAATACCTCCTCGCTGATTCACAGCTTCAAGCAAACCCCTCAAGAGACCGTGAGACTTGCAGGAAGAAGATTTAGGCAATATCTTGAAAGATGCCTTGATTCGGAGCTACCCACACGAGCTAAGCAAGTGGCTCTATTCTTGGACGGATTGCTAAGCACCAAATTGAGATCTTATGTGTACTTGAAGGACCCTAGGACTATAGAAGAGTGTGTATGCATGTGCATTGACATCGAGGATAACCTAGGGGAGGAGTTAGAGCTTTCCAAGATATACAAAGATTCAGATAGTGCCTCTAGCCTCTCTTCCACGCAATCCACATCAATTGAGGAACTTGCAGAGAAAGTAGCTCAGAAATTAGGTGTCACTAGCAAACAGATCCCAAGGTATGCCCCTGTGAAAAGATGTTATACTTGTGGTGGCGACCACATGGCGAATGTCTGTCCCATTATGGCTCAACCCCAAGTTAATCCTAGTAGCCAGTACTACACCATAGAACGAAGGTACACCAATCACACCGCGCAAGACTGCCCATACAATAAGCAAGCGGTTAGGCAACCCTACCCTCAGCCATACCCTCAACAAGGCAGATACCAGAGTCAATACCCACCACAACAGTATACTAGGCCTCAACAAAATTATCAACCACAATATCAAGCCCAACAAAGGCCTCAGCCCGTGTTAGCACAACAAACCCCTGCCCCAGCTAATGTAATTCCGGTAAAGTATGCAGCGGCAGAAGAAAATTTGAATAGAGCTATAGTCCCGGTAACCCAATTGCTTTCTGAAAGTGACCCGAGTGACCATAGTTTTGATTCTACACATGTTGATAGCCCCCAGGCCTACTACATGCAGTCTCCTGAACATGGGGAGCCCTATTATAGTGACGAGCCAAATGAACCTAGTTGGGAGTCAGATTACACAAACGTCATGTATGCAAACCCCTACCCTAGACCTCAACTTAGACAAGTAAGACCCCCATTCCCTAGAGGACCATGCTACAGATGTCAGGGGGATCACCTCATTCGTGATTGCCCCATGCCTGCACCTACCCAAACCCAATCAGTGACGATCCAGGGCTATTGCCAGGAGTGTGGAAAGGAGCATCTCTTACGAGATTGCCCAAAGAACCCCAATAATATGCCAAAAATCACTCCTATCAACGTTATTGGGTTAGTTGTAGACTCCACAGGGAGTGTGACTTCCACTGCACTAGTACAAGTAATCACTAGAGCCCAAGCCTTGCAACAGAACCAAAGCGTAGGCCAGGAAAAGAGCCCAGATGTTAGTGAAACGGAGAGCATGACAAAGAAGAGGACTAGAGCTTGGAGAGATAGTCGTGAAAGAATGAAAAGACAATGGGCAAAAAAGATGAGTGAACTCGAGGAAAGCGTGAGAGAAACAAAGGCCAGGATAACTGAACTCATAGCTCAAACTCCCTCTCACACTGCCCCACCTCCATCACCTCCACCATTCCCAACTCCATCCGAACCGCCACCTTCCAACCCGCCTCACCTAAACCCACCACCCCCAAGAGTAGGATCAGTCTTAGCAGATCCCACTCCCGAGGACCTTAATATGATGCTTAAAGCATATCAGGCCAGAATCCAAGAAGGGCCAAACGTAACTGATCATGAAAAGTGTTACCCTAGAGCAGAACTAGAGCTAGAACGAACCAAAATTTGTGCTAAGATGGTGGAATTGGCTCAAACCATGTTTGAAGCCAGTCGCCTATTTAACATCTCTAGTTCGGCGAAGACACAGTTGCACTTTGATGGACTGTTAGAAAGAATAGAGAAGCTGATTGCACAATCAGAAAAGGAACCCGCCTCTCAACAAAAGGACAGGGCAAGTGAAGGAGCAGGTCTTTCTGCCCAGGAAGCCTATGTGCCTGAAGCCTATGTGCCTAACTCTACGGAGCTAGACACATCATCTTCTATGAATCGGTTCACACCAGAATTCCTACGCGAGATTCAAGAAGACAAATGGGCTAAAGAGAGTGAAGTCCCACTTCCTATTGAACTTGTGGATGATGCACACGACCAATTCCCACAAGACATCCCATCCATTTATGAGGAGCAGGAGAGCACCCAATCTCAGGAAAGACTAGACTTTGAGTCTAATTCTTTGCAAGAATTACCCCACTTCACAGGCCCATGGGAAGCTAAGTCTACTTGTATGAGAGCACCCACGGTCATGGTAAGAAACGAAGACTCGGTCATACCTAGGAACACAGAGGTAGTGAAAAACACTAAAGTACAATGCAACCTCACCTTAGAAGAGCTACTCAAAGTAAGGCCAGAGCTATGGAAACATGTAGCCAAACAAGTACCAGAGATAACAAAACCTCGTTCCCAGATAGGATCCCAGAGAACAGTGCCAGAAATACCATTGGACAAGATAGGAGACATGAGTGAGGGCGAAGAGGGAAACACATATCTTCCTATCACCCATCAAGGATACACCACCAAGGCCATTCTAGACTCAGGCGCAGGTGTTGCAATTGCCACCACTTCCCTATGGAAGCGTTGGGGCAAGCCAGCACTCAGGCCCACGAGGATGAAATTACAAATGGCCGATGGTCACATAGAGAGACCCTTAGGATTGCTAGAAGGAATAACTCTCACCACCTGTGGTGTCGAGTTTGAGCATACATTTGCCATATGTGATTTTAGCAAGAACCATGCCTATGAAATGATCTTGGGACGACCTTTTATGCGACAGTTGCAAGTGGTACAGGATTGGGGTACCAATTCCTTGTACCTGCAGCACTTAGGTGTTACGACCAAAGTGAATCTCAAAGATTACTCTCATAGAGATGTCCCTCCTATCCAATGGAATCCCATCCATAGAGCCAAAGATGATACAGAGTCTGTGCATTCCATAGGATCAGGATCCTCATGGATGGATGAAGACACCCACTTATGGATGTGCAAAGTAGCAGTAGAAGAAGAGAAGAGAGAGGAAGCCAAAGAGATAGGTGCAAAAGAAACACATAGATCAATTCAAGACCCAGCCTATGCGCCTGTAGTATCCTGATGAAGAATTTGAACCCCATGGCTGGGCAGAAATCTTAGCAACAATGGACGTAGCCATCAATGAAGAACAATGGACACCTCACTGTGATGAAGATGGCTATGACATTTCAGTCTTCTCCATAGAGCCAATCATGGGAGAGGCAATTCTAGAAGAATGCGAACCTAGCCCTGATGCATTTGAAGATGCGAGCGACTCCGATCTAGAGTCAATCATTATGGATCCACCTTTTGCATCAGATGAAGAATACTTCCATGAAGTAGAATTTCAACCCCAGAGGTATGGAGAGCTTACAAGTGATGTAAGACTAGCCACACATGTGACCCCGAAGGAAGAAGGAAGAAAAAAAAAGAAGAGAGAAGTCACACCAGAAGAGGAAGAATCTTTGTTTGAGGTCCCAGAAAATTTTAAGAAGTATGAGATAGATGACAGGAGAGTCATGATCAGAATGCCTAAAGGAGAGGCGCAATCAGGGGAGGCCTATGATAACAAAGAGACCACCAAGAAAATAGTGGTAGCCATGGAAGAGGGAGAAGAGAGATGCACTTACATAGGCCATGACCTGACGGAAGAAGAAGAGCAAAAATTGATAGCCTTGCTAAGAGAATACAGAGATGTATTCGCTTGGAGTTACAAGGATTTGAAGGGTGTTGATCCAGACATCTGCTCACACACTATCCCCATGACCTTGGATGCCAAACCTTCTAAGCAAAAGCCATACACATATAATGATAATTATGCTACTAAGATCAAAGAGGAGATAGATAGACTGGTCGAAGCTGGATTCATCTATGAAATTGAGCACACTGAGTGGGTATCCCCCATCGTAGTGGTGCCTAAGAAAAATGGAAAGTTGCGTGTGTGCATTAACTTAAAGAAGGTTAATGCAGCCACAATTCGAGATAATTATCCGCTTCCCATCACAGAACATCTCTTAGAAAGAGTAGCAGGCAAGGAAGTGTACAGCTTCCTTGATGGATTTTCGGGCTACAATCAAGTAGCCATAGCTCCAGAGGATCATCATAAGTCAGCTTTTGCCACAGAATGGGGCATATTCGCCTTTCGGGTAATGCCATTTGGGCTTACCAATGCACCAGCAACCTTCCAGAGGCTGATGTGCCATGTATTTAAGGAGTTCCTGAGGAAGAACTTAGAAGTCTATGTTGATGATCTTTGTGCTCATTCCAACATCAGACAAACCCATATTCCTGAACTGAGACAAATCTTTGACAAATGTAGAGAATATCAAGTCTGCCTAAACCCAGAAAAGTGTGTTTTCATGGTCAGGCAAGGTAAGATTTTAGGACACATAGTGTCAAAGAATGGCATATCCACCGATGAAGAGAAAGTAAGAGCCATAGCCGAGTTATCTAGGCCAAAGAACATCAAGGAAGTACAGGCCTTCATGGGGCATTGTGGTTACTACCGCCGGTTCATTCACATGTATGCTGTCATTGCAAAGCCCATGTATGGACTTCTGACTAACTTTGAGTGGACTGATGAATGTGAGAATTCCTTCAATGAGCTTAAACGGCGATTATGTTCAGCACCGATCTTGACCACACCAGATTGGAATAAGCCTTTCCATGTTCATGTTGATGCATCCAATTATGCTATTGGGTGTGTACTCGTGCAACCTACCGGTGAAGGTAATATGGATCTTCCAATTGCCTATGCTAGTAGACAATTGAATGCAGCTGAACGAAATTATACCACTACGGAGAGAGAAGGACTAGGCATGGTGTATGCGGTTAAAAAGTTTAGATATTATTTGCTTGCAAATAAGTTTAAATTTTTTACTGATCATCAGGCATTGCTATACCTCGTAAACAAGCCATGCAACACAGGAAGATTAGTAAGATGGTTTCTCTTGCTAATGGAATATGATTTTGAGGTTGTGGTAAGGAAAGGGAAGACTCATTTGAGAGCAGATCACCTTTCTAGGCTCACATCGGGAGAAGCCCCACAAGGAGTGTCAGATGACCTTCCTGATGCTTACTTGTTTAATTTGGAAGTGGTGCCGCAGTGGGCTAAGCCATTGGTACCAGTGTTGACATACGGACCTAACCACCCAGTAATAAACACACAGGATAGAGAGGTAGTAAAAGCCCAAAAGTATCACATCATGGCAAGAAGTATGTACAAGCACACAGATCAAGGGATCTTGGCTTGTTGTGTGGAAGAGGATGAGTACGCTAAATGGTTGCAATTAGCACATGTAGGTGCATTAGAGCAACACTACTCAAAACAACGAACCCTACAGACACTAAGGAGACTCGGAGTGCATTGGCCAACTATGGAAGCTGATGTCCAAAAGCTGTGCAAGGAATGCCCAATCTGTTGCACTAAACCACCTGTGGAACATGCCACTCTTTATCAAGTGTCCATAGTGCCAGATTGGAGTGAACCACTAGTATCCTTCCTGAGGACGAAAACATTCCCTCCAGACATGACTGTGGTTAGGAAAAGAAGTCTAGAACAAGAAGCCCTAGAGTACTCACTCATTGGTGATAATCTCTACAAGCGTGGTAAGGATGGTTACCTGAGACTTTGTGTTCATGAGAGTGAATATCTAAAGATTTTGGAAACTGCTCACCAAGGTGTAGCAGGAGGACACTTTGGACCAGATCAGGTGATCAAGGCAATATTATTTGCAGGTTTCTAGTGGCCGACCCTTCACATGGATGCACATACCTATGTGAAACGATGTGATGTTTGTCAGAGAACTCAGTATCCTATACGCAAAGATGAGATGCCACTGAAACCTATGATGGGTGGACGTGCATTCTCTAAGTGGGGAATAGACTTTGTAGGCCCTATTAATCCCCCAGCCAAGGGTTCACATGCTGAATATATCATTGTGGCCACGGATTATCTCACCAAGTGGGTAGAGGTAAAAGCTACGACAAAGAACGATGCTCAGACTACTGCTAAGTTCTTATTTGAGAATGTATTCACTAGATACGGGCTACCCATAGAGCTAGTTAGCGATAGAGGCACTCAATTCTTGAATGAAGTTATTGAAAATCTGCTCCAAGAATTTTTGGTAGTACATAAGAAGTCTGCCCCCTATCACCCTCAAGCTAATGGCCAGGCTGAGAGCACCAATAAGATCTTATGCAATGTACTGACGAAATTAGTGAACAATAAACGCTCTGATTGGGACAAACAGCTACACCATGCTGTTTGGGCATACCGAGTTGCCTACAAAACGGTACTCCAAGCCACCCCCTTTCAGATGGTATTTGGCCAAAATGCAGTGCTACCGTTGGACTTCCTAATACCTACACTGAAAGTAGCACAAGAGCATGAATGGACGGGTCATGAACTCTCCTCTAGACTTTTCGACCTTGAACGATTAGGAGAAACAAGACTGAGGGCGGCTGCAGGGATATATGTAGCTAAGAAATGACAGAAGGCATACTTCGATGCCCACGTTAAGGATAAAGGTTTGAAGGCAGGCGACTTAGTTTTAGTCTACACATTGAAGCAACATGCGAGAAAACTGGAGAAGAGAGGCTATGGACCCATGATTATACACAGAATCTCAACAAGTGGAGCAGTGCAACTAGCCACATTAGAAGGCGACGTTCTCCCGAGCTACATTAGCGGATGCAGGGTCAAGTTGTATCAGGAACCTCTCACAGAGGAAATGCTAAGTCGACTCAATACTGCTAAGAAACGCAAAGAAGAAGAAAAGCAAATTCGAGAAGAAGCCCAAGCAGAAGCATTGGAACACATCCGGAGAATGAAGTTGAGAAGACAGAATAGGGAGCAACCTAGGACGGATGCCTATGCAGATCAAGGATATCATGTGGCTATGTGTGAAGTTTCAGGTATCAGCGCTCAAAGGATAATTGATCGACGTCCTTTTATAACCTTAGAGATAGGACAAAGAAAGGGTGCAAGGACTGTAAGAGCCTTGATTGACTCAGGTGCAGCCACTAGTGCAGTTAAATTGTCTTACTGTCAAGAATTGAGATTAACTGTCAATCCTATAGAAGCATATCTCATAGGATTGGGAGGTGTGGAAACACCTTGCATGGGCGAGGTGGATCTTCCCATCTCCATTCAAGACGAAGTGATGATAGTCAAAGTATTAGTGTGTCAAGATGAGGACCTCACTGAGCCTCTTGTCTTGGGTCAGGATTGGATCTATGATCATGCAGTCAACCTGAACCTAAGAAGCGGACTTCTTCAGGTATGGGTAAATCATAGCCGAATTAGAGTTGAATTGGAAAAGGAGGCACTCAAGGAACTAGGTAAAACACAAACTCCTGGTCCTTCCAGGGGTGCACATGAAGTTGACAATGCTATTCTTGTCCAAAAATGTATGATGCAGAAAGAGGATTGTCTCAACAACGGAGTCAAGGATAAGATGGTACTCCCTTCTTTTCCAAAGGTCAGAAGGATGCAGCAGCCAACGGCAGATCAAATACAGAAGAAGCAGAACACTACCTGTATTGGAGGCCAAAAAAAAGGAGCAAAGCAGATTGTTTCAGCCGATGAAACAAGTATGGAGGCTAAAAGGCGAACACCCTGTTCCGACCAGGCCAACACCACGACCAAAACCTCTTATTAGTAATCAAGAGCACGATACTAATAAGAAGCCTTTCATAAGTTCTTCTGCGAAAGTGAAGTCTATTTGGGTACCCAAGAAGTCAATGAAGGCCAGCCCACAATCACGACAAATCTGGGTGCCTAAGGCTTGCTTGCGGGCTCAAATAGCTACACCAAGGCCAAACCCTATACAACATGTTTCACTCACGCGAACATCGGAGGCCCAGTCTTACACATCACGCACTAACACGTATTCTTCCATGAGCACAAGTGGAATCACTTGTAAATGGGTTCCTAAAAAGCCCCATTTTTCAAGTAAATACCCTATCACACTCCCCAGAGCCTCCACAAAGTCAAAATCAAAACCTATCCATTGCATTTGGCAACCTAAAACTTGTAATAAACCCCCAGACCCCAGTTGTAAATCCATGCCCACCTACTAACTACGTCACTCTCACACCACATCATTCCACTTAGCTCCTAGGTCTAACCAATCCCTAACTACACACACAAGCACCGAGCATTTACTAACCCACTAATCTCTCCCGAACCTCATGTTAATGTTGTAATGGGGACAAAAACGGTTCTATCTTGTCCTTTACAATGTTAACACATGTTTCTATATTCTCACAGAATCAGGAGGCAAGAAGTAACATGGAAGATACGGCAGGAACTAGCTCCCAGATAGGCACCAGCCCCCAAGTCGTGGATATTGAAAGTCTTCCCGTTGAGGAGGAATTGAAGGAACGCCCTGTAGCATTGAGAGCATTACACGCCATACCGGTTCAGAACCCTCCACAAGGGCACACTATGCCAGTCAGTAAAAACTCTCATTGGTTCAGTGATGTGGCAGGACCCCTAGGTGAAGGCACTTATATGTGGGAGGCCGAGATAGAATTCAATGGGCGCTGGGGGAGGTATCACTTTTTCACTAGGGAATTTGAGAGACTGCAGAATAATGAAGGACTGAAACCTATATGGAAGAAGGAAGGACTCTACGAGTACTTCAAATTCCAGTTGCCAAAGCCGGATTTTCTAAGATGCTCTTATTTGATTAGCACCCTTACTCCGAGCAAAGACATGAAAGGTATGCATATTCCTACGGAGAAAGAGACTATGGTCCCCGACAATATGAAGAACAGGAATCTGACAAAGTTAAAAGACATGGTGGCAATGACGCCTACAATCGCTATTCATTTGCGAATGGTAATGCAGCACTTTGCATTTCCCGCCCAGGAGAGGTTCACAATGCCACCTAAAAAGATATGGTTTAGTTTATACTTGGCTGACGCCTTTGATTTGACAATCAACATGCCCCACTGGATTATCGACCAAATCCACTTGGCTCATCAAAGGTGGTATAAAAAACAAAAGTCTGTACTGTACGGATGCTGTGCTCTGACCAGGATTGTGTACAGATGTCTTGCGTATGATGTACCAGTGCAAAGGGCACTCATTTGGACCAGGGTACAAGAGTTTCAGCGCCGATTATCCTCCGCAGGACCACCATCCAAGAAAATGAGAGGCGCTGTTCAGATGCCCTACGCACAACCCCGCGGTGCAACATTGACTCCAGAGACCACTCCACGACTTCCAAGGCGGGTGCAACCCTTCACTATCAGATTACCAAGGCACAGCACTGACGGACCTAATCTGGTGTTCCCACCCGTACCAACCGACCTAGAGTTTCCTCACGGATTCACTTTAGAAGACTTAACTGATGAGGAGGTAGCCAGAATCATTGAGGCTGTTAACGCAGAAGTCGAGGCAGAACAAGCTAGTGGACAACAAACTGCTACAGACCAACCCCATCCCAGACAACCAGAAATCGTCGATGTGGGGGGTGAAGAAGAAGAAGGACAAGAGGAGGAACATGATGGACAATCCGAGGAAGAAGAGCAGGAATATGATCAGGAAGCCCTGCAGGTACTTGAAGGTGCCCCCGCTTACACGAAGGCATTGAAGAAGCTCTATGATACCATGAACAGAGTGCAAGAGCAACATAGACTGTCCCTAGCAGCAGGCAAGGCCCTCATGAATCAAATCCTTGAGGAGGAAGGTGTAGACGAGCAATACCGCGCCACGCTTGACATGATATCTGAGGCTTTGGGAGTACCTGAAACGGTGCATACCGCCCTTGCACAAGCACGAAGAACGGAACGAAGATATGGCAGATGCCCCCCTCGAGCAGGAAAGCAGATGAATGTACTAGTATCAGAACCACAAGGCACATCCACAACCACGGGCACCGCACACACTGTCCACGATACTGAGGAAACCCATGTATCAAGTGCACCTCCGTCACCCCCGTTGCCACCCCTGCCTCCAACTCCACCACATTCACCTCCCACAACTAGTGTAACCACGACCGTCACCGCCTCAGAGTCCACTACCCATACCAAAGCACAGACCGTCACACAACCCACACACCCTATCTCCACTTCCTTTGTCTATACGGCCACTGAAACAGTAGTTCCAACCGCGGCCACAGAAAATCTCAACCCCCCGATCACACTTTCGGGCAGTTCGTATTCACAATTGCACACACCACTGTACACTTTCACCACTATCACCGCACCCACAATTCCACTATTCACAATCACTCCCACTACTGCATCCACCATTGATCTTATGGACATCTCCCCCACCTCCGCACCTCTCCCTCCCCCCATGCATCCACCATCTCCCATTCCCCCACCTCCCACTTCACCATTTTCCAGCACCACATCCACACTTCCATTTCCCTTCCCCTTTCCCTTCCCTTCTGCATCCAACCCCCTTCCCGCATCCATCCCTATTAATAATGTATTTAATAATATGTATCAGTGTATGTCGCAACTACAACAGCACTACCAGCATCTTGATAACCAACATACACGACTCTTTCGAAGTCATGAGGAACTTCAACTACGCTTCATGGATCTCGAAAGGGAAAAGCGGCTACTACAACAACAGCATACCACCTTACAGGAACAACACAAACAGTTAGTAGCCAACCCACCCCAGTCAGATGCAGAGGAAAGACAACATATGGATGAATTGCTACACTCCCAGATAACAGAGAATCTCAAACTTAGACGCAACCTAGCCCTCCTACGAAAACACATGTCTACAGCTCTCGAAGAGAATAAACGGCTACAGAAACAGAATGAAGAGAACTTGGAAGCAGCCATGGAAGGTTCCCCGCAGGAAATCGACCCAGAAAAATTCAAGGCCATTCCCTCAGAAAATATGAAAACTGTGTTAGAAACCCATGCCAACCTCCTGGAGGCCCATGCAGCGTTAGAACGAGAAAGGGATGATCTACTTAAGCAACTGGCGACTCAGCAGGAGTCACCAAGCAAAGCCACAGCCACAGACGACACATCCGAAGAGGTCACAAAACTCAGGGCAGAACTCGAAGAATTACGCAGCAAAGTCATGCAATACGAACGTCAACCCTCTCCCCTTATCGAGCCCGAGCCTGAAGATCTAGTGCCAATCGAGATAGAGGAAACTTTCGAAGACCCGTATGTTCCCATGCCTGCACCAGGGGGCAAGCAAACAGAAGAGGGCATGGACACCATAGAGATAGAGGCTCCTGAATGGATGCAGAGGTTAGAGAAAGTGGCCACAACCCATGATGATAGAGTGGCAGTTCAGATAGCATCTATGTCACACTTGGAAGAAGTAGTCATAAAATCGGATTACTTTAGGAATCTCTCTCATCATAGGTGGATCGGCACATCCGACGATTTGTATGTTCCTTTCTATGTCCTAATGGCAGATTACAATGCGGAAATCAAGAGTCACACATCAAAAGAACCAACCTCGGCTACACAGTTCGCACCGGACGACATCCCAGCAAGTGCCAAGCAGGGCAATATTCATCAACCGATGTGGAGGATTCGTCTACTGGAAACCTACCCAGAGATGGTAAGAACATGGAATAACATGCCTTTGTACATCAAATACAACCCATGCTATTGTCCTGTGTTTCGAAGAAGGTCATGGCCGGAATACACAAAAATGGTGCTGACAAACAAAGGATGTGAGAAATGGCTCAATTATGTTTACTTAGCACCACCCAAAGGCCAACCTACCATAGGATACATGATCTCGACGATTCGGCATTGGGGGGTCAGGTTTAAAAATGTACCAGATGTCATGGCCCAAATGTGCCTTAAAATTTTTGAACTCATGTTGGTTACCTTCAGGACTTTCAAAAATGTCAAGGAGCCCCATTTGTCAGCTCTTGGATTTAATGAAGGTAATCAGGACCTCATCTACGACATGAGTGCAACACCATCTATTAATGTTGTATATGCATGGCACACGCGCATCAAGTATCTACCAGCCTGCTTCAAACAGACGTTTGAAGAAATGTTCGTCACGGGATTCTGGGAATATCATTAAGAGATATTCATTCCCAAACCATCACATTTATTGCAGTTGTTTGCAGTGGAACAAGCTCTTCATTCAGAAAAGTTACGTATACCACATCCAGAGGTTCCCGGGCCGGTAGATTGGGATGCTTTACTCATGGACTTGGCCAAAGGGTTGCGGATTGCAGAACATCACTTAGCACAAGACGTTGTTGAGTACTACATCCAACGGCCCACCCAACAAGGGTCTGTCAGGGACGACAGACGCGAGAGAGGGGGGGGTGTTGGAACTGAAGGACTCACTAGGCAAGGAACCTTAAGAAGGGAGTCAGAGAGAAGAGAAAGTACAAGCAGACAGAGCAGTCAACGACGATCTGGCAAGTAGGCCAATATTTTTTCAAGACATTTATGCACATAAGAGAGGTGGACACAAGGAGAGGAGCAAGTAGGGAGCTCCAGGAAATGTATATCAAAATGTTGGAAGAAATCCCTACAACAATAGTGATTTTCATCACTAAAAACCCTTGTAAATACCATTTCACATTTTTGTAGCTCCATTTTGTGCAAGCCAAGGAGTCCTTGAGCTTGAGGAGCTTTAGAAGTATCTACCTATCAGTTTTCACATTTTTTAGACTTCGTTTGAACCTCCAAATAGGGTAGAGAACCTAATTTTTAACTAGGCCGGACACTACGTCTGGACAAGGCCAAAACCTAGTCAAAAACTATAAATAGAGCTAGAGAGCTCATTTTTAAGGCTAGCTTGTAATTGAAATGAACTTGTAAGAGCTTTTTGAAAGTAATCTAAGAACTCCATTGCTTCTCACTCTTTGTCTTGCCGTGTGTGCGCGTGTGTGTGTATGTGTGTGCATGCTTGTGTGCTTCTCACTCACGCACTTGTGCCTCCACTTGCTCGTGGTCTTCATACCATCCTCACGTCTTCCCGGATTGACATTAAAGGAGGTGCTACTCATCACTGAGCTACAAAGTGCTACAAAGTCTACTCCACATAAAGAAGAAGAACCTCAAATCCAACTACAAATCAGATAACCACATAACAAGACGATACATGTGGAAAAGGTCAAAGATGTATGAACAGGTGAAGAATCGAGCATACCAAAAACTTGGCTCAATGTGTACATGGCATAGTTGAAGCTAGTGGTGAAACAAGTGATCCAGACCGCCATGGAAATGCAACAACAAATCATGGAAGTAGATAACGACTATGATAAAGCTTTGATAGAGAGAAATCAATTCAAAACACTTAGTGAAGAATTATCTGCTAGAGTATTACATGCCCAACAAGCACTTACACATAAAGAACAACAAACAAAAGAAGCTATGGAAAGATGCAACCTACTCATTGAAGAAAATCAAAAGATGCAAGATCAGCTTAAAGAGTTTCAAAGTACGCATGAGACCAGTGAAGCCAAGAAGGTATGCTTATCAAATAGAAGCAAATTTTTAGAACTCAAATAAAAGTATATATGGACGAGATAGACAACCTGAAAAACAAAAATAAAGAATTGATGAATGCAATTCTACTTAATCAACCTATGGAGGTGCCAGAAAGTCAAAACACTGACACACAAGAATTAAAAGCTCAGATAGCTAAGTATGAAGATCAGCTAAAGCAAGAGCAAGTGCTAAAAGAAGAGTGGGAAAGGAAATATATGTATGACACAAATGAATTATGAAAGAGATGGAAAGGAGCTAAAGCTCGCTATATTGAACAATGCAATGAAGTTGTAGACCAAATGGCAATATTAGGAGAAAGCAAGAAGCAAAGCAACAAAGAGCTTACAGAAGCAAGGGAACACCTAAAAGAAAAAGATGAACTAATAAAAATCTTACAAGATCAAATCGAAAAGCAAAACAATATGGGGACACCAGTAGTTCAAAGCTCCCAAGCGGCTACTGTGGGGACTGAGGTATGCCTTCCTTCTCCCCCATACATAGTTCACCAATACACGAGGAAGAAGCGGAGAAGGGCACTGATAGACATGCATGGCCTATTGCAAAACTAAGCCCAAATGAGCAAGCACTACTGGTGTCCCAACTTACGGAATAGTTTGAAGATCAAGTCGTGAAAGTAATGAGAGAAGCAAAGATCAAAAGCAAGAATTTAGAATAAATTTTGAAGCCCTTCAGCATACCATATGGACTATTAAAAAAAGAAACCAGGCAATATATCAACAGGACTACACAGAAAGAACCATATCAAGATTTACAGTTCAAAATATATACATTCTCGTATACACAAGAAGAATTTGACAAAGTCGATCCGATCAGGAAACAGAAATTTTTGGAAAAGAATCCGACTCTATGGGTGCATTGGGAGGCTGCACCATACTTACTACAAGTAAACCCATCTTTTTGCCCGGTACCACGAAGACGAGCCTGGATGCAATTTTGGGGAGAACAATGCCAGGGCACTCTAAATAATCAGTCGCTGAACTACTGTTGACCTAAGTACCAACTTAGGGACTTGCGGAGAAAGAGACTATACCTCAATCCCCTCTCAAGTGCATATAGTGGGGATACACGCTTTTAATTATCAATCCAAAGAGTATACAAACCTAGCCGAGTGTATGAGGACATGCAATCATGTGATGATCAATGCAAATGAACTACTCAAAGAGTGTAAATAAGGCTAAGACTTATCCAAACAAGCTTTAACTGTCGGTTATGGCGAAACGATACTTGGTGCAGCAGCCGTCAGTATTTTGGAAGCGAATAGCATATGCGTTTCGAAGCTCTCGAGAAGACGCATCCAATTGCAGTGGTTTCACTCAATTCTGACGCTCCTACTTCAAGTTATGAGCAAAATACTGAGTCGCGGGAAATACTTTCCTACACTTCAGCACTTCCTACACTTTGCACACACCTTACCTACAGCAAATAAACACTTTCATGGATAGACAACACTCACAAGCACTCTTTCCAAGCAATACACATGCATACAAGCTCACAGAGAAGAAGATACAGAGTGAAGAAGACACAAATTCGAATTTCTGTGCTCTCTATTCTCACAATGGCAAAAAGTTCTTTACAAAGAGTCACCTTTGACTTATATACTAATGCCCTAAAAATGGTCCTTTCACACAAGAGACCGGCACTTTATTCACTAAAAGACTAATTTCCTACTATTTTACATGGGTAAATCTCTAATCTTCTGTGCGGATGCATCTAGAGGACTCCTCTAGTGCATTTACAATGGAAAATATATTACAAGAATGATTATGATACAAAAATATGATGTCCAAATCGGAAAAATTTTGGGGCCCGTCTTTTTCTCTGCTTTGTGCTTTCTTTAGCTCTGCAACACTCTCTCCCTCTTCGTCTCTGTCGTCCCTTGACAAGCTTTACTTCTTGTTTGTCTCGATCAGCACGTGCATCCTTTGGTCAGTTCTGCCTGATTCTTGATCTTGCGTTACGTTTTAGAGGCGCTCTGATTTGTCCTGGTTTCACATATCGGACCTGGTTGCATTACTCAAAGCCGGTTGATTCGGTTTGCCATGCACGCCATCAGTGCACATATGCGGATGTAGCTCGTAAGCCTTGATCTGAATCCTCTGTAACTCAAGAGGTTGAAGCACCCTCATATGGAATACTTGTTGGCCCTGGTTCCTCCTCTCAACTGCGTGCTTTTCCTTGGTGTGTGTGCCCCTGCGGGGCTTCCTACAGAGATATGTCTTCGGATATTTCTATTAGTGAAGCTGCTTCTTTCGTTGCCTTCTTCTTTTCTTCTTTTTACTCGACTCTCCCTCAACACTGCCCCCCTCCTGGACTCTGTCGCCCCTGATAGGCTTTGATAAGCGACGGGCATATGTTTTATATACTCTTTGCTCTGTATCATTTAGCAGATTGGCTTCACGTATCATGAGTTGTTTCCATTGTTCTGCCTTCACACCGTCATTGGGTGGCTGTCTGTGATCTGCGAAGAAGCTAAGTTCATATGCCACTAATCTGGCATTTAAATTGGATGACATCTTCAAAAACATTTCTGAATCCATCTCAAAAAATCCTGTAAAGAAAGCTTCTTCAAAAGTCTGCATATATACACTTGGCAAGAACATTAATCTGGAATAATACGCCATTATTGTTGGTCTACTAGGCATAACTGATAGATCAAAAATGAGGATTTCCGTGCCCTGATTAATGCCGATGAAATTCAAAAAAGTGTAGGCCGCATGTTTGAAGACCTTGAGTACCGTAAGTATCATACTAAGTATCTTATTGGTCATTTTGACAGCTAAGTCAGGTACTGTCGTATAATTCTGCAGCCAATATTCGATGGTTTTGACCATATAATCCTCCGTTGGCAAGTAGTTATGTGGCGGGCTCGGAAGCATAGGATAATTGAGCCACTGCTTATTTATAGTGCCGCTTCTTTGCAAATCCAAAAATTCCCTGGTATCCCTTCTACGTGGTATTGGACAAAATGAAGGGTTTACCTGGAATGCATATGGCGCTGCTTGCCAATGCACCCGTAGTGTGGGATGTTTCTCCAAAAATTTTCGTCGCCACACTGGTTGTGCAGCTTCAAACTCTGCTTGAGTGTATGCGAATGTGTCGTGTTTGAAGTTCAGCTGCTCATCTGGACTCTTCTGTGTAATCTTCTTTATATAACGTCTTGTTTTCTCTTTCAAGAGTCCGTATGGAATATTGAACGGCTTCATGATCTTGTCCAGGTCTTTACCTTGGATCTTGGCCTCTTTCATCACTTTGACGACTTCATTTTCAAAATTTTCCGTCAACCGGGACACCACTAGTGCCCGTTCCTTTTGACTTATTTCTGCAGTATAGGGCATTGGATGTTCATCATGTATGTCGGCCAACTGCTCATGTAGTGGAGAATTATAGATCGGGTGAGATAGAGGACTTACCTCTACCTCGTCAGTAGGATTCTCTTTAGCCGGCACTACTGATGTCCCGATCGGTGTTTCCTCTTTCATTTGAGTCTTTAGTCGTGCTATGCATTCATCTGTCTCTTTTACCTCTTGCATGGCTTCTCTGAGTGTTTCTTTAGTGGCCAGCAATTCTTTACCAATGTCAGCTACATTATCCATATTTTCGTTGTAGCTTTGTATCAATTTGGCGTTCATCTTTTGTAATTGACTCTTCAATTCATTGGTTTCATTGGTGTATCGGCTCTTCCATTCCTCTATCTTTGCTTGTTCTTGCTTTAGCAACTCTTCATATTTTGAGATCTGATCTCTTAATTCTTTTTCTTTGGTTTCTGTGGATTCCTGTTGTACGATTGGTTGATCATATAATAAAGACTTCATCAATTCCTTATTTCTGTTGCGGAGGCTGTTGTTCTCTTCCATATACGACTTGAGTTGTTGTTCTATTAACATGCTTCTCATTTTCATTTTCTCTTTCTCAGCCTCGCTCGCATCGTGTAATCTTTGCAACTCTGTTAGCTGTGTATGCAGCTGTTGATTCTGAGAGATGGATGCATCATGTTGTAGCTTGATTGCCAGCACCTCCGTATTTTTGACTGCCAATTCTTTTTGTGCTTCAATCAATTGTGCCGATAGCTGCTCACTCATGATTTGAAATTGATTCTTTTCTCTCCTTGCCTGATCATAGTCGGCATCTATGTCCATCAACTGTTGTTGAGTGTCCATGGCCGTCTGGATCATTTGCTTGACTACCGGCTTCAGCTGAGTGACATCTACATTCAGCCATGTTTTAGGAATGCTTGGTTCTTCGTCGGTATTGACATCTTTGCCCTGTGCGATATGTAATGTAGTGTCATGGGGCTGCCTAATCTGAAGCTGGATCCTTGGGTCAGCTCCCATGTTTGCTTGCTTTTCTTGAGGTGTGTCATCCGGTACCTCGATCACAATTTGTTCTTTGTTTTGTAACTCCTCCGTTTCCTTACTTACTGGAGTTTGGACTTCCTCTTTGATATGTGGTTTTACATATGTAGCATTGGTTGGAGCTTCCTTGATGCTTATCTTTGTAGTATCATTCAATTGAATGACATGCTCATGTTCAATAAATTCTTCTACTCTCTTTTCCGGCGTCACTTCCATTTGATTAATTTCATTCCCTTCTTCTTCTTGGGTTTCTGTCCTTATATCAGTATCCAAAGTGTCTTTTTCAGGACAGGATTCTGTGTTGGTACTAGAATCATCTATCCCTAGTTCTTTGTATCTTCCAACTTGTTTTGGTGTCTTCTCTGTTGGAGTTTATTGATCTCCAAAGTACAGCTAGAAGTAGGTGAAACCCAACAAGACCTAGTTGACTTTTTCACAAACTTGTATGCACAGACCAATTTTCTTGCAGAGCAAATTTCTCTTTAGTCACTTGGAATTTTCCAAAACTGTTTCACACACATAAACTAGACTCTAAGAGCTTTCCAACAAGATATAGAACACCTCAAATGGATGAATACACAATGAGCTATGACCTCTGCAATATGCAGCTTTAATGGAGACCTTGAAACAGAGATGAACCTGAGGACACATATCACTTGCAGAGACTACTGCTCTTGACTCACAACTCCAATGACTTTGAAACTTTCCAGAATACAAGTAGACTTAAAGAGCTTTCTAACAAGCCAAAGAACACATGCTTTGGATACATACACAAGGAGATATGACCTCTGCAAGTTTGAGGTTTAATGGAGACCTTCAGCAGGGATAAAAAATAGAGAACACACACTACTTGCAGAGATTATTGCTCTCAGCTCACAAATCCAATGATTATGAAAATTTACAGGAAGAAAGTAGACAGTAAGAGCTTTCCAATGAGCTATCAAACATGTAATTTGGATATATAATGAAGGAGATACAAGCTCTGCAATCTCTGCATACAAAACTACAGCAGTGTAGAGATACACATATGACTCTCTTGGACATCCCACAAGATCACGACTTTTCTCCTCTTTTTATAGCATGGGAAACTAATCTAAAACCTTCCTAATACATCTAAATTCGTGGTAGACACTTGGATGGAGGTATTACATGACTCAAGTGCTCAAATAAGCAAAGTATTGATGGACTTTGAGAACTAGCCACATCGACCTTCCACTAGGACACCACTGAAGCTCCCTTGTGACTCACTAATTTGACTCACCATGTTCTAGAACTCACGTGGTATTTTTGCTACATTTTATGAATAATATGAGCCTTCTTGAAGTATTTGAAGACTTCCCAAAGGTATTTACATAATTTGAAACTTGTACCCTACATAAAACAAATGTTCGCAACATTCTCCCCCTCAAGTTTCAAAGGGTATTTCCTTCATGCCAAGAATATAGTTGAATCTTTGAAGCTTTGGTCCATCCAAGGATTTGGTGAAGATATCTGCAACTTGATCCTTTGTTCCAACAAAAGAAACCTGCACTTCATTGTTCATGGCCTTCTCTCGAACATAATGATAGTGAACCTCTATATGCTTTGTTCTAGCATGAAAAATAGGATTTGAGGTCATATGAATGCTGCTCAAGTTATCCCCATATACCAGTGGTACATCAACCTGCACATTCAAGTCATGAAACAACTTTTTAAACCACATAACCTCAGTAGTAGCCAATGTTAAACCTCTATACTCAGCCTCTGTAGAAGATAAAGCACCTGTAGGCTGTTTCTTTGAACTCCATGTTAATGTCTTGTTTCCTGCTATTACCACATATCCACTTGTGGATCTTCTGTCATCTTTGCTTCCAGCCCAATCTGCATCACTAAAGACTTTAAGAGTTAGATTAGCATCATGACTATAAATTAATCCTTCGTTCATGGTACCTTTCAGATACCTAAGCACTCTTTTCGCTGCATGCATATGAGGTACTCTAGGTTCATGCATAAACTGTGACAATACTCCCACTATATAACATATATCAGGTCTAGTTTTTGTTGCATAAATCAAAGATCCTACCATGGATCTATATACATTCATATCATGCAACTCATCACCTTCCTTTGCACTTAGCTTTACATTACATTCCATTGGAGTAGAAACAAATTTACATTCCTGCATACCAAACCTTTTCAGCATATCACATATATACTTTCTTTGTATCAACCACATACCTTCATCGCTATACACAATTTCAATCCCAAGAAAGTATCTGAGCAAACCAAGATCTGAAATTTTAAATTCCTTTCCCAAATTACCTTTTATCTCATCAATTGCTTTTGCATCATTCCCTGTAATCAACAAGTCATCCACATAAATGCATACATAGACACACATGCCATCTACATGTTTTACATAAAGTGAAGGATCAGCATGACTCGCTGTGTATCCTTGCAGCATAAGATACTTTACCAACCTTGCATTCCATGCCCTTGGTGCCTGCTTAAGACCATACAATGCCTTCTTTAACCTGCATACATGATTAGGATATTTTGCATCCACATAACCATCTGGTTGTGACATATACACTTCTTCATTTAACTCACCATTAAGAAAGTCATTCTTTATATCGAGTTGATATATATTCCACCTTTTACTTGCAGCTAAAGCCAACAAAGTTCTCACCGTTGCCATATTTGCTACTGGACTAAATGTTTCCTCATAGTCCACACCTTGAGTTTGATTATATCCTTTTGCTACAAGTCTAGCCTTATATCTAGACACACTACCATCACTATTTCTTTTAATCTTAAAAACCCACTTGCAACCAATTACCTTTTGTTTTGGTGTACTTGGAACTAAATTCCAAGTCTTGTTATCCTGTAGTGCTTCCATTTCTTCTCTCATTGCTTTCTCCCACTTTTCATCTCCTTTGGCCTCATCATAACATGTGGGTTCATTTTCCTGCTCAACTTTTGTCATAAAAGCATAATGAGTATTCATGAAAGATTCATAAGTATACCTTTGAGGTTGCTTACTTACTCTTGAAGTTCTTCTTACCTCCAATGTAGATGCTCTTCCTTTCTTATTAGGAATCTTTGATGATTCTCCATACTCACATACATCACTAATTTCCTCTCCTTCATCATTAACTTCAACAAGTTTGAGTTTACCTTTACTTTTAACACTTGGAGGTGAATCTTGCCTTAATCTTCCATTGAAAGGTGATCCTCTTTCTTCATCTAAACCACTCCTTTCATCATTTAAACTTCCTGATGGCTGAACTATGCATTCATCTCCTTCAACCACACCTTCTTCATTTTCATCCATGACCTGCAAACAATTCTTATCTGCATACCATGAAAGTAATTCATCAAAGTTTACATCTCTTGACACAACAACCTTATTGGTATGAGGATTCTAGCATCTATATCCTCTTTGAGTATCTGCATAACCAATAAATATACATTTTTCTGATTTTGCATCAAGTTTAGATCTCACCTCACTAGGTACATGTACATAACATACACAGCCAAATACTTTCAAATGACTTACACTTGGTTTCCTTCCATGACATACCTCATATGGTGTCAAATGATGAACTCCAGCAGTCGGAACTCTATTCATAATGTAAACACTTGTGCTAACAGCTTCAGCCCAAAAATAATTAGGCAAACACATATCATTAAGCATGCTTCTAGATGCTTCTGCTATGATTCTGTTTCTTCTTTCTGCGACTCCATTTTGTTGTGGAGTATACCTGCATGTAACTTCTCTTTTGATACCTTCATCATACAAAAAATCAGTAAAAGCTTGAGAGAAATACTCTCCTCCTCCATCGGATCTTAGCTTCTTAATATACCTTCCTGTTTGCTTTTCGACATATGATTTGAACTTCTTGAAACAATCAAAGACCTCACTCTTATGTTTAATAAAATACACAAATGTCATTCTACTATGATCGTCAATGAATGATACATAGTACTTATTACCAACCAAGGATGCCTCTTTAGTAGGTCCCCACACATCTGTGTGTATGAGATCTAGCAAACCATCACTTACATAGCTTGAATGCTTGAAAGGTTGTCTACTCTGCTTACCCATTTGATATGCTTCACAAAGATGCACCATATGTTGCTTAGTAAGATCAGGTAATCCTTCAACAATCCTCTTCTTTGATAGCTCCTTTAACCTGTGTACATTCATGTGTCCAATCCTTTTGTGCCATAGATCAAGCTCTGCTATTCGATGCATACCATAAGAGAAATAGTTTGTATGATTTGGGTTTACCTTGAATGTAAACAATCTACCTTGTTTTTGACCTCTAGCAATTAACCTCCTTTGCTTTGGATCCTCAATGAAGCAACCTGCATGATTAAATCTCACTTGTAGACCTTTTTCTACCATTTGACCAACCGACATCAAATTCTTAGTGATCGTTGGCACATAAAGTACATCCTTCAAGCAATTTTTCTTGCTCTTATCCTGCATAACAACATCTCCAACCTGCATAATCTTATGTGTTGTATCATCTCCTGTTTCAACATGACCTTTACATGACGGATTATGCATATTAGAAAACCATGAAGCATCATGAGACATGTGATTAGAACAACCACTATCTACATACCATACATCGCTATTGCAATTCATCTTAGTTTCTACATTCATCATAAGAAGAGAATCATAATCATCACTTTTACCTTCAACTGCATAATTTCCTTGTTGTTTACCTCTTCTTGAATAGCCTCCTCTTCGATTACCACCTTGATTATTTCCATTTTGATAACAATCTTTGGCATAGTATCCATACCTTCCACATATATAGCAATTGTTCTTATTATCTTCACTCCTTTGTCTTTGGTTGTAGTTGTAGTAGCCTCTCGTACCTCTAGCGCTTGATCTTCCTCTTCCTCTTGTGTTGAAGAAGCCACTTGAAGTCCTTTGATCATCGCTCCTTCTTCCTCGACCTCTATTTGAACCTCTTCCACCTCTGTTTCCACCTCTTGATGATCCTACATAAAGAGCTTGTCCTTGAGATCCTTTTTGATTTGAAGTAGAACCATTTAGATTCATCTCCTCCGTGACCATGAGGGCAATAAGTTGATCAAAATCTGGTAATTCTCCTCTGACATAAACTGAAGTAATGAAGGGTTTCCATCTCTCATCATCTTTGAGTCCGTTGAGAGTATGTGCAACCAAGTCGTCGTCCTCCACATGAGCTTGAATTGATCCTAGTTGATCTGCAATCTCTTTAACTTTCAATATGTAATCATTGACCGATGTCCTTGTATCTTTCTTTATGTTATTCAACTCATTTTTGAGTTGAATCTTCCTTGGTCTTGTACCTGTAGCATACAACCTTTCCAATGCAAGCCAAACATCTCTACTTGTGTCTAGATCTTGTATGTGTCCTACCATTGAATCTTGAATATTTTGTGATAAAATGAATATAACCCTTTTGTCTCTCTCATTCCAAAGTCTAAACTCCCTCAATTGTTGCTGATTTGGGTCCTCTGGTAATGTGGGTTTGATATCTGTGCCGTCAATCAAACCATACAAGCCTCTACCTTGCAAGTATGTTGTGATTCTAAACTTCCATGCTTGATAATTGGTCTTATCAAGCTTCTCTATTTGTGCATGTTGGTCTCCCATAATACAAATGCTAAGCTTCCTCCTTTAAGCCTTCTTTCCAATGTGTGTGATGAGAAGAAATATAATATTTACCTTGTAAATGAGGTATGTTCACCTTTCTTTGCTTGGATGTTGCTTCAGATGCCTCCTTGCAATCTTCTTCTACCTTTGTGTAGTGTTGATGATGAACTGCTTCTTTGATAGCTTCAAATTCTTCGTCAACGTATGATAACCTTCTCCAAGCCTCCAAGTACTTGCTCTGATACCAATGTTGGAGTTTATTGATCTCCAAAGTACAGCTAGAAGTAGGTGAAACCCAACAGGACCTAGTTGACTTTCTCACAAACTTGTATGCACAGACCAATTTTCTTGTAGAGCAAATTTCTCTTTACTCACTTGGAATTTTCCAAAACTGTTCACACACATAAACTAGACTCTAAGAGCTTTCCAACAAGATATAGAACACCTCAAATGGATAAATACACAATGAGCTATGACCTCTGCAATATGCAGCTTTAATGGAGACCTTGAAACAGAGATGAACATGAGGACACATATAACTTGTAGAGACTACTGATCTTGACTCACAACTCCAATGACTTTGAAACTTTCCAGAATACAATTAGACTTAAAGAGCTTTCTAACAAGCCAAAGAACACATGCTTTGGATACATACACAAGGAGATATGACCTCTGCAAGTTTGAGGTTTAATGGAGACCTTCAGCAGGGATAAAAAACAGAGAACACACACTACTTGCAGAGATCATTGCTCTCAGCTCACAAATCCAATGATTATGAAAATTTACAGGAAGAAAGTAGACAGTAAGAGCTTTCCAATGAGCTATCAAACATGTAATTTGGATATATAATGAAGGAGATACAAGCTCTGCAATCTCTGCATACAAAACTACAGCAGTGTAGAGATACACATATGATTCTCTTGGACATCCCACAAGATCACGACTTTTCTCCTCTTTTTATAGCATGGGAAACTAATCTAAAACCTTCCTAATATATCTAAATTCGTGGTAGACACTTGGATGGAGGTATTACATGACTCAAGTGCTCAAATAAGCAAAGTATTGATGGACTTTGAGAACTAGCCACATCGACCTTCCACTAGGACACCACTGAAGCTCCCTTGTGACTCACTAATTTGACTCACCATGTTCTAGAACTCACGTGGTATTTTTGCTACATTTTATGAATAATATGAGCCTTCTTGAAGTATTTGAAGACTTCCCAAAGGTATTTACATAATTTGAAACTTGTACCCTACATAAAACAAATGTTCGCAACATTCTCTGGACTCCGTTGTTGTTTCTCTTGACTTGCCTGTCTATAATGATGACCTTGAATGTTTAAGTTTACCTGCCCTTGCATGTACTGATGTGTTTCTTCGAGGGCAGCGGAAAGATCTCTCCTTGTAATAGGCATTTGAGCCGTCGTGATCTTCGGTAAGAGATGAGTTCTCTTTGATTGTGGTGTAGCTTGGGCTTCCTCCTCCCGTAGACGCTTTGTACCCCTCATGGGTTTTTGTGTGCTGGTTCCAGCTTCCTCAACCATAACAATTGCTTTCTTTTTCTTAGGGACCGTAGCGGATTTTGCGTATTTGGCTAGCCCTTCTGAGGTCGGCATCTCCCGTAAGCAATTTTTCATATCAAGGGCTTCATATATCAATAATGTTAATGCAGAACTGCCATTCAAAAACTTCTTCTGGCCCCATTTCTTCTGGGCTTCAAATAGCCTTTCTTGGACATACCCTGTCAAATTAATTTTGTTTCCTATTTGTCGCATGGCATGTGATAATAGTTGTACTACAATCTTTTGTGGGGCTGTGTATCTGTGCATACTGGGGAAGCAAAAATGTTGATGCACAAGACGGACAGCGTCTTCGATGTCTATTCTGTTAATCTCCAGGAAGGACCTCTTCTTAGGGTCATGACATTCCTCTTTGACACTAGTAATTCCTGCTTGATTCCATCCAAAAGCCTTATTGATCAACTCATGTGTGAATTGAATTGTCTTCCAAATTCCGACTTTATCCAATACTCGTGCTTCTGGAACTGATATCTTTGTAGCTGCAGGTTGCATAGTATTCATTACTTGTGCACATCTCTGAAAATCTGGAACATAGATTGGCAATTTGAGAAATGCCTCTATGCCTGCCTGTGTCCATACATCTTCAATGTGCGGTAATCCCTGTATTATTGTTTTGAAGTCCTGTGACATGATTGGAAAGTAGTGATCTGTATTCATAATCTTGATAGTTGCCATGAAAATTAGTTCCGAGACTGGTTGGTCATCCCGAAACCAATGGCCTCTGACTTTTGTTATTGATTCCAATGGAAGAAGCTGGACCTCTTCCTCTTGTGTGGCTTCGGAATTAGTAGACACCATCTGCACTCAATATAGAGTATGAATTAGTTGCCATATAGTATCAGAAATCCTCCTGTATTTGTTTGTCATAAGCTCGATATTGCTCCGAGTGAATGGTGTCGCCCCTTTCCCGTGTGTGTGAGAAAGGTAATACCTGGATTTTTCACATTTTTAGGTATTTTTATATTTTCATCTGAAAAGGAAAATAGAAAAGTTAGTTTATAGCCGAAGCGGTTATTACTTTTTGAGTAATTTTCTTAATGTATGTACAAGTGCTCTCCTATTTCCCACAAGGAAAATGTGCTTGACTATCCTGAAATAGAAGAAGGAAGTGCCGAATGCTTGGCCTTGTAATGTGGCCCTATCATGCATACTTTGGGTCTCGAAGGCTCCGTATGTGTGCAATTGGAAGTAGTTGGTTGATGCATGTCGTTTGTTCTGTCTTTCGGTATCCAAATCTGCTTCATTTTGCTGGGCTTTGTTGTATGTTGCCCAATTCCAATGAATGTGGCCCTTTTCTTGTTGTATGTCTGCTTTATCTGATTTGTAAATCTCGGAATGGCTCGGGTTGCCATTACAGACTCCTTCTTTCTCCAGTAGCTCCCTTTTTGTGGCTGTTTTGCCTGTGGACCACATTGGTTCTTCTTGTGCTGAGGATCATCATTTCGGCTTGGTTTCTTTGGAGCACATGACTTGGGAATCTAGATTTGCGAACGATCCTGTTGAGCAGCTACTACTTTCTTTGGAATCCATCTTGTAGCAGTTCGTCGATGACTTCGTTGTTCCGACTGAGTTGTTTTTTCATTTGATCGTTTGTTCTGATGTCAGTTGTGCTTCTGTCGTCGAAGATACTCCTCCAATCGATCTTTCTTTATCCACGCTTGGTTAGAGTATGGAATAGGGTATATTTTAATAGGTACAGATTTTGAATTACTCAGAGGACTAGTCTCTCTTAAGCATAGTGCTTTACTGAGGTCAGTTTCAGCTTGATTGACACTCTCATGACATGCTAGACTAGAAGATGGTGTGCCAGTAGAATTCGATGTGTCCGCACATATAGTACTTGACGAAGGTGTTTCTATAGTGCTAGTGAACATACATTCATGACTTTGTTCTTTAGAATGAACTTTTTGCTCCATGCTCATAGATTTGATTGGTCGTTCGTCTAGCAGACTGAATACTTCACGATGTCCTATCCTGGCTGAGATGTATCCTAAAGCCAATTGAATGGTCACCTCATATTCGTAAATCCAGTCTTGACCTAACACTACCTCTTCAAGTAAATCCTGATCATGACACACTAATAGCTTTTGTTCCATAGTGTTGTTGCCAAGATGCAGAGGTAAGGTGATCTCACCTATGCATTGAGTAATCGTTCCTCCTATTCCTATCAAATGTGCCATCGATGGGCGTACTTCCTCCTTGAGTTTTTGGGTCAAAGAAAGCTTGATACAGCTTACAGCAGCTCCTGTGTCAATGAGAGCATCCACCAAGTGCTACTCCGTTTTACCTGCTCCCAAATTTAAATATGGTTGCGTTCTCTGTGAACCTAGATTTTGAGTGGCTCTAAAGTTAGCCATTGGGATGAGTTCTTCCCCTAGTCGATATCTCTCATCTCGCTCTCTCATCCACTCTTTCCGTTTCTTTATTCTTTCCAATGCTTCCTGTCTCGCTTCTTCTCGTATCCTTTCCTCCTCTATGCGTATATTCTTGCCTTTGATTAATCGAGACATTGTTTCTTCGGTCAATGGTTCTAGATATTTTTTTACTCTACATCCACTGATGTAGTTTGGTAATACTTCTCCATCTAAGGTTGCTAAGCTGATGGCTCCACTTGTAGATATACGATTAATGATTAATGGACCATATCCTCTCTTCTGCAACTTCTTAGCGTGTTGTTTCAAGGTGTATACCAAAACTAAATCTCCTTCCCTCAAATTTTTGTCCTTAATGTGAGCATCAAAGTAGGCTTTCTGTCGTCGTTTAGCAGCATAAATGCCTGCTACTGCTTGTAACCTAGTTTCGTGAAGCTTTTCTATTTGATCCAATTGAGCTGATAGTTCATGTCCTGTCCACTCGTAAGTAGTTGCTACTCTCAGAGTGGGAATTAAGAAATCAATTGGCAAAATAGCATTTTGTCCATATACTAAGTTAAAAGGAGTAGTGCCTATGGCGGTTTTATAGGCTACTCGAAATGCCCATAAAGCATGATGCAATTGTTTATCCCAATCTGATCTACCATTGTTAACAATTTTGGTGAGAACTGTACACAAGATTTTATTCGAACTTTCGGCTTGTCCATTGGCTTGTGGGTGATAAGGAGCTGATTTCTTATGAATTACCAAGAATTCATTCAATAAAGCTTCTATAACTTCATTCACAAAGTGCGTACCTCTATCACTCACAATTTCTATTGGTAGTCCAAATCTAGTGAAAATGTTCTCAAAGAGAAACTTGGCCGTGGTTCTTGCGTCATTTTTCTTGGTTGCTTTGGCTTCAACCCATTTGGTCAGATAGTCTGTTGCTACAATTATATATTTGGCATGGGATCCTTTCGCTGGTGGGCTAATAGGTCCTATGAAGTCTATTCCCCATTTCATGAAAGCTCTGGCACTCATCATGGGTCTAAGTGGCATCTCATCTCTTCTAATTGGATATTTCGTTCGTTGACAAGTATCACACCGTTGCACATATGTCATGGCATCTTGATGTAGAGTTGGCCACCACATTCCAGCAAAGAAGATCATTTTTGTTGTTTTATCTGCAGAGAAGTGCCCTCCTGCAGCTCCTGTATGAGCCATCTCTAAAACAGAAAGATATTCGTCTTCGTGAATGCACACTCTTAATTGGTTATCTTTCCCTCGTTTAAAAAGTTGTTTTCCTATAATGGTATAATCCTTACTTTTTTCTACAAGTGCACGTTTCCTGGCTATAGTGGCTCCTTCTGGGTATTCTTGAGTTTTCAAGAACTTTACCATAGGCATGCTCCATCTTGGTGCTATTGTAGAATAGCATAAGGTAGAGTTCTCATCTGGGCTTTGTTCTTGACAAACTTGGCACATTGATACATAGTTATGTGCATCTCTTAACATGGTTGGCCAATATATGCCTAGCCTCTTCAGGGTTTGCCACGTTCCATTTGCATTCAAATGAGTTTTCCATTGGTTTACATGTGCTTTCTGAAGGCACATTTCTTGTTCCTCTTCTTCCACGCATCTCATTAATAATCCACTTGAATCCTGGTGATACAAACTTCTCGCAATGATATGAACGTTTTTAGTCTTCCAGAGGTCTTGGGTTTGGTTTGGCGTGATCCCATCTTTAGGTCCATGAGTAAGTATAGGGATCCACTTTTCTGCCCATTGAGGACATACTTCCAGGTTAAAAAGGTACGTATCTGGTACTCCTATGGGTGGTTCTCCATGGTACTCCTATGGGCGGTTCTCCATGGGTCATTCTTGATAAGTGGTCTGCTCTTATGTGGGTATTTCCTTTCTTGACTACTATCTGGCAGATCATCTGGTACTCCTATGGGCGGTTCTCCATGGGTCATTCTTGATAAGTGGTCTGCTCTTATGTGGGTATTTCCTTTCTTGACTACTACCTCAAAATCAAATTCCATTAGCAATAAAAACCATCGTACTAGTCGTCCTGTATTACAAGGCTTGTTGACTAGGTACAGTAGGGCTTGATGATCAATGAAGAATTTGAATTTGTTTGCCAACAGGTAATGTCTGAACTTTTTGACTGCGTACACCATCCCTAGGCCTTCTCTCTCCGTGGTAGTATAATTGCGTTCTGCTTGATTTAATTGTCTACTAGCATAGGCTATAGGGTGGTCTAGTTTTCCTGTATCGGCAGGTTGAGCTAAGATGCAACCAATGGCAAACTTGGAAGCATCCACATGAATATGAAATGGCTTATTCCAGTTAGGTACTCGAAGGATTGGTGCTGAACTCAATCGATTCTTTAACTCGTTGAAGGCTTTTTCACATTCTTCGGTCCAATTAAATTGTGTCAATAATGCATAAAGAGGTCTAGCAATTATGGCGTACATATGTATAAATCTTCGATAGTATCCACAATGTCCCATAAATGCTTGAACTTCTTTAGCAGTCTTCGGTCTTGGTAAATCCAAAATTACCTTGATTTTGTCTTCATCAGTTGAAATTCCGTTTTTAGAGACAATATGTCCTAATATTTTCCCTTGTCTAACCATGAAGACACATTTTTCTGGGTTAAGGCATACTCGATATTGTCGACATTTAGCAAAGATCTTTTCTAGCTCTGGGATATGTTCTGATCGTATAGCTGAATAAGTACAAAGATCATCCACGTAGACCTCCATACTTTTTCTTAGAAATTCTTTGAATACATGACACATCAATCTTTGGAAGGTGGCTAGGGCATTAGTTAGACCAAAAGGCATGACTCTAAAGGCATATACTCCCAATTCACTTACGAACGTTGTTTTATGTTGGTCCTCAGGAGCAATAGCTACCTGATTATACCCTGAAAAGCCATCCAGAAAGCTATAGACTTCCTTTCCTGCCACTCTTTCCAAGAGATGATTTGTGATTGGTAAAGGATAACTATCCCTTATTGTCGCGGCATTTACTTTCTTCAAATTGATGCACACTCTTAACTTTCCATTCTTTTTCGGTACTACCACCAAAGGTGACACCCATTCCGTGTGCTCAATCTCGTATATGAACCCAGCATCTAACAATTTGTCTATCTCTTCCTTTATTTTGGCTGAATACACATCATTGTAAGTATATGGTCTTTGTTTAGAAGGTTTGGCTTCGGATGTCATGGGGATTCTATGCGCACAAATAGAAGGGTCGACTCCTTTCAAGTCCTTATAGGTCCAAGCAAAGACATCCCGATATTCTCTTATGAGACGAATTAACTCTTGTTCTTCCTCTAATGAGACATCCTGTCCTATGAAGGTACATCGTTCTTCTCCTTCTTCTACAGTTACTACTATCTTCTTGGTTTGTTCCTTATTATCATATGCTATTCCAGGCTGTGCTTCTCTTTTCGGCATTTGAATAGCGATTTTTCTCTCCTCCACTTCATATTTTTTAAAGTGAGCTGGTACCTCAAATTGGTCTTGGGGTTTATTTTCTTCATCTTCTGATTCTCTTTCAAATTCTAATTCCCCCTTCTGTGTGAGTTCCTGGTGTTTTTCATTGGCTGTGATATTTATGTTGGTGGTACTATTCCCTAGATCCATTGGTTCGGGCTCCATTTCAATGCTCTCGTAGTCCTCCTTCCAGTCTTTCTCGATCACTAGTGAATTCCTCAATCATCTCTTGGTATACTTGCTCCATGTTTTGAAAAGTATTAGGGTCCAATGGTTGAAACCATGCTAACGCGGTGTCTGACAAAGTAAGACCAAAGGACTCATATTGAATCAAAAAGTCTTCTACCTGTTCGGCTCTGATTACTTGGTTAAATTCAGCTATATGATTGTAAGGTTCACTAGAGCCATCATAGTGATTTCTCATGCATTTGGCAACTTGAATTGGCCTTAATCTTCTTCCTGCTTCGGGTGGTCTAGGCATTACTGGGAAAATTGGTCTTCCTATTGGTATGCCTGGTCCTCTTACTACCGGCGGTCTGACTAGAGCATGAATTCCCTGTCTTGGGTCAATGGTTGGTTGTGGTTGGTAATTAGGGTTATTTGCAGGCATTGTGAACTGCACAGGTGGTCTGACTGGGATTTGAGTTTGCTGTGTTTGCCCTGACTGTTGATATGAATCATTATGTGATGTTCCAAGTGGATTTCTTGAAGTAGTGGCTTGGTCCCTAGGGGGAAACACTGGGATATTCTGATATTTCAACGCAGCTCTTTCCGCTTCTGTTAGGGGCCAATATCTTCTCTGATTCTTATCTAGATACGTGATGATGGTGGAGAAATCAGGATCTTGTAACTCATAGATGGTGACTGGATTAGGGGCAGCTTCCCATATTGAAGAATGTGCTCTAAGAAGATGCTCTATCCCATTGATCAAATACACATCCATTAGGGAGTCATCTTGGGGAATCAGGTCTCCTCTCCATATCCTAACAACCGTAGATCTCCCTCTAGGTGTAGTTACTTGCTCTTCATTCCCTCCTCCATTTAAGTTTGAAGCATTATTTTCTTCACCAATTTCATTAATGTTTTCTGGGTGTTCTGTGACAACATATTGGATATCTCTTTTGTCCATGTAAAATCCTCCTACGTACTTGACTGCTGGTCTAGGCACTATGTAAGCCTCTGACGCTTTCTTTAACCTGGCCATTGATCTGTTTAGACCATCCAAATAATAGGGATCTCATTTTGGTTGGTGTTCACGTACTCCAAGGAGGTCTTGTACTCTCCCTCAATGATTGACATCATGTCAATCATGGGTACTGTGTTCTGCATATCCTCTGAAGCCATGGGAATTTCTTCCTCTGACTCACTGGAGGTCTCTGAATAATGTGAACGGTTACTTTGCTCTGCTACACTACCTACAGAAGAGATTACACTTCTTCGGCTTCCTAGAGTTCTTCCGGATCTCAAGTTCATCCACTTCTAAACTCTGATCAGTCTTTGCTAACCTTTAGCCTTTGGCACTCTTCACTCAGGGTTAGAATTCTAGGAAGAATTTTGGCTAAAAATTGACTGAAAATAACTTTTCAAGTCACAATACTTAACCTCCAAATTCCACGATCTCTGACTACAAACGATACTTGAAACTGGCGATACTCAATCTCCGAGAACAGACGATACTTGATACACCACAAAAACAATATACGATGTTTCAACTCAGACGATACACGATACTCGGAATCCTACAATACACAATTTTCTTGAAGTATTGCGATCTCTGAAGACGGCGATACGCGATACCTTGTAAGTATCGCGATCAGTGAAAGCAACGATACACAACACTAAAAATTGACGATACTTGACGACTCATGTATCGCGATCTTTGCCAAATATACACGATACACGATACTTATCAAGTATCGCGATCTCTGAAGACCAGACGATACACGATACACGAAAGTGACGATACACGATACCTGACCGAAGCGATACTTGCCACTGATGATACACGACCTTTGACCGGTATCGCGATCTTTGCCAAGCGATACACGATACCCGGATTGAAACGATACACGATACTGATCAAGTATCGCGATCGGTAAAGACCAAACGATACTCGATCTCTGAGAGGTATCGCGATCGCTGAAAATAACGATACACGATACTGTCAAGTATCGTGATCGCAAAATAACGATATACGATACTAGGGAAATATCGCGATACTCGACCACAGGAGATAATCGATACTTGTGAAGTATCGCGATACTCGACCGCGGGAGCAAAACGATACTTGACCCTTAGACAATTTTTGAGAGATGTTTTTTAAGTTTTGGTTTAATGCACTTGTTTTACTAGTTCCTCTCCTCTCTCCTCACTCTCTGTACCACTCAACTCACTCCTTTTTACCCTCTGAAAATCTCAAACGATACCTGACGCAGATCGTCTTTCTCTGCAGTCTAGATTTACTGAGAAATCAAAAGTAAGATGGGGTTTGCTCACCTTGATAGTTGATCCCACTTCTTTCTCACTCCCCCTTGCTCTGTGCAACCCCAGATTGCTCTGTTCCTCGTCCGTGATCTCTGCCACAGCTCTCACGATACTCGCCACTCTGCTCATGATACTTGCTTTCAAACAAGTGAATTGCAAAATGACTAATTTTGGCTTTTATACTTGGACTTTCCTTACTTCAAAAAGGAAAATTTCTACTGAACAAAGACTAACTCCTACTCTCCGGACTTGACCTACTCTCTCCCTACTCCTACTCTACTCATTCCACTCACTTCCCTAGACTAACAACTCACTACACACACTCCAAGAATGAGAAGTAGCAAGTGCGGCTGAAAATGACTTACCAAAGAAGAGAAAATTTCCACTCCTCCACTTACTTCAATGCAAAAAAAGCTACTTACCATCACACGAATGCCTCGGTTTGATTCGTCACTCCCCGGCAACGGCGCCAAAAAGTGTGTTGACCTAAGTACCAACTTAGGGACTTGCGGAGAAAGAGACTATACCTCAATCCCCTCTCAAGTGCATATAGTGGGGATACACGCTTTTAATTATCAATCCAAAGAGTATACAAACCTAGCCGAGTGTATGAGGACATGCAATCATGTGATGATCAATGCAAATGAACTACTCAAAGAGTGTAAATAACGCTAAGACTTATCCAAACAAGCTTTAACTGTCGGTTATGGCGAAACGATACTTGGTGCAGCAGCCGTCAGTATTTTGGACTTTTCTCCCAGCTCCGAGCTCCAAATATAGCGAATAGCATATGCGTTTCGAAGCTCTGGAGAAGATGCATACAATGGCAGTGGTTTCACTCAATTCTGACGCTCCTACTTCAAGTTATGAGCAAAATACTGAGTCACGGGAAATACTTTCCTACACTTCAGCACTTCCTACACTTCAGCACTTCCTACACTTCGCACACACCTTACCTACAGCAAATAAACACTTTCATGGATAGACAACACTCACAAGAGCTCTTTCCAAGCAATACACATGCATACAAGCTCATAGAGAAGAAGATACAGAGTGAAGAATACACAAATTCGAATTTCTGTGCTCTCTATTCTCACAATGGCAAAAAGTTCTTTACAAAGAGTCACCTTTGACTTATATACTAGTGCCCTAAAAATGGTCCTTTCACACAACAGACCGGCACTTTATTCACTAAAAGACTAATTTCCTACTATTTTACATGGGTAAATCTCTAATCTTCTGTGGGGATGCATCTAGAGGACTCCTCTAGTGCATTTACAATGGAAAATATATTACAAGAATGATTATGATACAAAAATATGATGTCCAAATCGGAAAAATTTTGGGGCCCGTCTTTTTCTCTACTTTGTGCTTTCTTTAGCTCTGCAACAACTACCCACTGCTACCCAGCCCACCACATAACTACTTACCCACCGATGAATATATGGTACGTACAATAGAATTTTGGCTCTCGAGATATGCTATAGTTTTGGACCTAGCAATAAAGATGACGAAGAAAGTATTGAGCATGCTACTCACAGTTTTAAAAGCCTTCAAACATGCTCAATACACATTTTTTAACTTTACTGGCATTAATAAAGGCACAGATGCCCTCATTTTTTATCTCTCCATCACACCTAGCAGACTTACCATGATGGCTATATACTCACACTTCTTACCAAGTCAATACATGCAGACATTCGAAGAACCATTGTTTACAGGATTTTTTGAAATGGACTTGGAAATTTTTGTCAAAATGACTTCCAAATTAAATGTTAGATTGGTGGCCTATGAATTAAGCTTCTTTGTTGATCACAGACAGACACCAAATGATGGAGTAAAGTCATCACAATGGAAAGACCTAATGATATGTGAAGCTAATCTGCTAAATCAAAGAGAGTAGAAAGTCATTCAATCATACTCACATCGCCAGAAAAGCCTATCGGGGACGACAAAGTTTAGGAGGAGGGATGTGTGGAGGGAGAATCAAGTAAGAGAACAAGAAGAAGAAAATAAAAAAGAAAAACTGCTCAATAGAAAGAACCACCCTCTACCCAAAGCCCCAAAGGGGCATGCATCAGGCTGCAACATGGAAGAATGAGGTCCCGATGTGTGTGAACAAAGATTAAACATAGGACCTTTGAAGCATCAACCAAAAGAGAGTAACATATGTAGTGCTTACCAAGTGGTGTGTGTGGTGAAAAGAAGTAAACAGGCTTCAACAATACAACAAGGCCAGATGTGTGAGAACAAAGACTTATCCGAAGGCCAAAAGTTAGAAAGAGGTAGAGGCTGAAAAGAAAAAATGGGTGACTAAGATATTCACATTCTTAGCCACTAGATGCATGCATGGAAGCCCGAATTATCACAACAACCCAGATGTATGCATGTACCAAATACCAAGGGGAGGACGGAAACACTGGACTTAGGATCGGATAAAGTAACAAATTATCTAAAGGTCCTAACTATCTCCTCGACCTCTAGGTGCATGTATGAAAGAACAATAAGCAAGCCTCGGATAAGAAACAAAACCTGTCAATGGACGATAGAGACAAAGAGGGGGAGAGTGTTGCATAGTAAAGAAGCACAGAAAAGGGAGCCCAGAAATTTTTCAAATTATGGGCATAAATTTTCTTCTTCCACTTTCTATGAAAACCTCATGAAGCCATGTAAATGCACTAGAGGAGTCCTCTAGATGCATAAACCCCAGTTATTGTAACATAATCCTTGTAACATAGTAGGAAATTAGTGCTTTTCAAAAAAAGTGCCGGTGTCTTGTGTGAAAGAACCAATTTTAGGGCACATGTATATAAGTCACTTGGTGATTCTTGTAAAGGACTTTTTGCCATTGTGAGAATTGAAGTTGAATTTCAAATTTGCCTCTTTTCTGCTGATTATCTTCTTCTCCAAGGGCTTTTGTGTGTGTTTAATGCTTGAAATGTGTGTGTAGGATTGTTGTCTATCCCTTCCCATCACTTATGAACTATTGTTGTGTGTGTGTGATCCTTGAGGAGTTGTGGAGCAAGTGTTGGTGGTTCCCACCATTCACTGTTTTGCTCATAACTGGAAGTACATTTATCAGATTTGACTAAAAATACTAGCATTAGATGTGTGTCATCGAGAGTTTTGAAAAGAACCTTCTATTGACCATATTGGGAGTTTTAAGCTGAGAGAAAAGTTTGAATTTTTGCTTACTGCTATAACTGGTATTGTGACATGCATTTTTAGAGAATTAGTGAGTTGGAGAGCTAGCTGAGACAGGTCACATGCATTATGGCATTGATATTTCGCTTACCATCATGTGTGCACATGTCTTCATACAATTGGTAGGTCTAATCTCTTGGATGAATAATTAAACGTGTATTAATCCACCACTATATGCATTTGTGGGGTGATTGAGGTAGAGTCTCATCGACACAAGTCCCTAAAGCTTACGACTTAGGTACACAACATCATATTCTGATTGCATTGTAGCCATCCAATGTTCAAACATTTGTGCTTCACCAAACGAAATAGGTTCAATCTCCTCATAGAGACTAGAGGCAGCCATAGCATAGCAATTTGATATTTCACTTGCCATCATGTGTGCACATGACTTCATACACTTGGTAGGTCTAATCTCTTGGATTGATAATTAAACGTGTATTAATCCACCACTATATGCAAAGCCATCCAATGTTGAAAAATTCGTGCTTCATCAAATGAAACTGGCTCAATCTCATCATAGAGACTAGAGGCAGCCACAGCATAGCAATTTGATGCAAAAGAGGCACTATGAGAGCCTGAATAGTATGGTAAGATAGAGGTGCATCTAATTTGCTATCACACAAAGTCTACACCAGCCATTTTAGCATAGTTTTTGCCTTCTTAATATCAACTCTCTAATCAACAAGTGCAACATATAAATGTGCATCAGTAATAGAATGGTATGCATCATCACATGAAACTTGTAAAGGCTGAGAAGTTGCCTCATTAGAAAACTTTTGACATGTTTGTACAACACATACACATATAATATATATACAGATTTACAAAAAATGACTGGCAAATTACCAATCAGTGCTCTGTCGAATTTAGGCCCTGATTGCCATTATTTTAAGTTACGTATAGTGTATATCTCTCCATTCTTTTACACGTGGGCACATGTATCTATAGGGGTTGCTTCTCAATCGTAGGTTTCTGAAACTTTCACATTACTTCTTTTTCGGAGAAGTGGAGACCAACTACAAATCCTATTAGTGATTCTTATTTTATCTTCTCTATTTCTACACATGTTGTGATTCCCTTTGGCACTACCTTGTATATTCCAAAGGGTATTTTTTGACCTTCAAATTAATAGCACACCTATTACTAAGTGATTTGTATCTTTCCCAAGGGGCAACCATCGTCATTGTGGCACTCAATTTGGAATCCCTCAAAGGGTTTTATTGTATTTCCAAGATGTCTTAACCCTCTCCCTCAAGGACATCATTTGACACTAAGTGCTCCCCCCATCTTTGTAAAACAAGAAATATAAGAAGGATCTTATGCGTGTGACTTGGGAGGCTATTCTAAGCCCTTGAGTGTCTCTCAATGCACTATTGGGCTACTCTAAGCCCCTATACTGAAGTGATTCAATGGCGATGCACCACAGTGCGCTGTCCTTCTCCCAAGCTCCACGACAATATCCTCGAAGTAGAAAACTGAGCTCCTGTTCGCACATGATGCTCCACACAGAGACTGCAAAACATGAAGAAAACACAGTACACAGGGAGCACGAAGATAGACTTCTTAGGTCTTACAAATGCGTTCGAACTTACAGTCTGTGATTGACCATACCACTATATGTTTTATTAAAGAACATATATGAGGAAGTGTCCGATGGCCATTTGGCCTTTCACAAGGACACTAACGATAACAATCTCCCACTAAAGGCCAACATGGCCAAAGTAACTCTGGGACAAAAATAAAGAATGATAAAGAATACCTGAGTGTAAGTATACAAATTATACATCCCACCTGATGGGCTTGTTATACAATATGTATGATTAAGAATCAAGTAGCCCCCATCAAGTGACAACAATGTTGAAAGCTATCCTGTGGTCGAGCTTTAGTCAAGTTGAAAGCTATCCTATGGTCGAGCTTTAGTCAAAGCATCTGCAACATTATCTCGAGTGTGAACCTTCTCAAGAATAATGCGCTCAGTGGCTAAGCGATCTCTAATGAAGCGATACCTCACCTCAATGTGCTTGGTCTTTGCATGATAGACCGTATTCTTAGCTAAAGCAATGGCACTCTCACTATCACTGAGCAAGTGAGGTACATGCTTAGGTAAACCCATATCACAAGCAAGACAAGAAAGCCACAATGCTTCCTTACATGCCTCACTTGCTACAATATAATCTACTTCTGTGGTGGAAACAATTGTACATTCTTGAAGACGAGATCTCCAAGAGATAGCACCTCCAACAAATGAAAAATGTAACCTGATATAGACTTACCATTGTCTACACAACCAGCATAATCAGAATGTGTGTAATCAATAATGGATGCTTTCCCTCTACCTGAGCATAGACACTTGTCCTTAGTGCCACTGAGATATCTTAAAATCATCTTGACGGCTTCCCAATGTTTCTTGCCAGGATTAGACATATATCTGCTCACAACTCCCACTACAAATGCAATGTCTGGTCTCGTAGCTACCATTGCATACATGAGACTACCAATAGCAGACTGATAGGGAATTTTGGTCATGAATTCCTTTCACTCATCTGATTTGGGGCAATCATCCTTGCTCAATTTCACATTTGTGGGTAAAGGTGTACCCAATGCCTTTCCACCCTGCATATTGAACTGGTGAAGTACTTTGGATATGTACTCACTTTGAGACAAGTATATGCATCTTTTACTCCTATCGCGAGTAATGTGCATGCCAAGAATATGTTTGGCATCCCCGAAATCCTTCATATCAAATGTCTGACTCAATTTCTTTTTGAGAACTGACAAATCATAAGAGGACTTCCCAGCAATCAACATATCATCGACATAAAGTATCAAGCATATCAAGCTGCCATATGAGCATCTCTTTGTGTAGAGACAATGATCCTCATTGCTTTGAGAATAGCCTTGAGATTTCATAAAAGCATGAAACTTTTGGTACCATTGTCTAGGGGATTGTTTAAGTCCATACAAGCTCTTCTTAAGCTTACAAACTAGACTTTCCTTTCCAGAAACTACATAACCCTCTAGTTGTTCCATATAGATCTCATCTGTAATATCTCCATGCAAGAAAGCAATTTTCACATCCATTTGGACTAGCTCTAAGTCCTCCATTGCAACGAATCCAAGCAACATGCACAGGGTAGTCATCTTGACCACTGGAGAGAAGATTTCCTCAAAATCAACACCATGTTGTTGCTTAAAACCCTTTGCAACGAGTTGTGCTTTATATTTTGGAGAAACACTATCTGATGTGAATTTCAGCTTATATACCCATTTACATGTTAAAGCTTTCCTGCCCTTTGGCAAAGTTACTAAATCCCGAGTACCATTCTTGTGAATAGAATCCAACTCGCTCTTCATGGCACGCTCCCACTTGACATGATCCTCTGTCTGCATGGCCTCTTTGTAGCAAGAAGGCTCACCAACATCTATTAGCATAACAAAATCTAGACCTGGAACATATCTATCAGGTGGATGTGAGACACGTGCAGAACGTCTCAATGTTTGCTGAACAGGACCATGTGCAGACTAATTTGAATGGACATTCTCTTGAACATCCCTATGTGCAGCATTTTTATGCATGCTAAGCGGAGGACTAGTATCCTCAAACACCACTCTTCTCACTTCAACCTCCTTAATGGGCTGTTTATGCATTTTAGACTCATTAAAAATGACATCACCACTTCTGATCACTGACCGTGTTTCAGGATCCCATAAGCGATATCCAAATTGTCCTTCTCGACCATATCCAAGAAAAATGCATTTTTTTGACTTATGGTCCAACTTTTGTCTAAGATTCTTGGGTATATGAACATATGCTTCACACCTAAAAACTCGAAAATGATCATAATATGGTAGCTTCCCTGTCCATAACTCTTGTGCCACTTTCACTCCTTTGGCAGTACTGGGTGAAAGGTTAATCACATGAACTGCAGCCAATACTACTTCTGCCCAAAAACCTTGTGAGAGGTTTGCATGATGCAACATAGAGACTACTCTATCTTGAATAGTTCTATTCATCCTCTCAGCTACACCATCTGTACTGGTGTATAAGGAGCTGTAAACTCTCTACGAATCCCTCTAGACTAACAAAAAAGGCTGAATTCATGTGAGGTATACTCACCCCCAATATGTGAACGTAAAGCCTTAAGATCAGTTCTTTTTTCAGTCTCAACTGAAGCAAGCCATTTTCTGAAAGTAGGGAATACCTCATCTTTCGATTTGATAGGATATGCCCAAACTTTTCTGGTAGCATCATCTATGAAAGTGACAAAGTAAACAGAACCACCTAAAGACCTAGTGGGCATAGGACCACACACATCTATATGAACGAGATCTAAAGGCTGAATTGAAAGAGTCAATGTGTGTTCTATGCATAATCTTGGTTTTCTTTCTATATTGACAGTGCTCAAAAAATGAAAAATTAGAGAAAGATAACACAGGTAAGTAGCCAACACGAGAAAGATTTTCCATTTCCCTACGAGATATATGGCCGAAACGACCATGCCAAATACAATCCATAGGTTGTTCAGTAATAGCTAACAAGTGTTCTTTCTGTGATACAAATAAAGGATAAAGTGAGCCAACTTTGCTTCCTTTTGCAATAACCATATTGCCCTTTGATATACAAAAGGACTGAGCATAGAAGACCACCTTGTAACCAAGGTCATCAAGTTGACCAACTCACATCAAGTTGCATGATAACTGAGGTACATGGCGTACATTATACATAGTAAATTTTGAACCATCAATGAACTGCACAACCACATCTCCAATCCCCACAACATCACACTCGTAAGAGTCACCAAGTCTCACGATACCAAGAGACTTTGCTGCATAATTAGAGAACCATTCTCTATGTGGTGTCACATGGAAAGAAGCACAAAAATCTAGTATCCAGGTGTGGGAAAGAGAATCAGCGATAAGCACCTCAGTTGGCACAGTATTTTCAAGTGTCAACACATCAGCATCATCAGAAATAACATTAATTTCTTCAATCTTCACAGTCAAAGTAGATGGTGCAGGTAACTATTTAACATGCCCATCAACATTCTGTCCTTTACCTTTAGCATTCTTTAATGCATAACAGTCTTTCTTCAATGACAATAATGGCATTCGATATCCCTCTTCCTTGATTTACTTCTACTCTTATTCCGTTGACCATTCTTTTCCTTGTTCTTGCTCCTACCACGTTGCTGATTCTTTCCTTGGTAAGAATCACGAACATTATATGCATCTCCACTCTGAGTGCCAACCATAGATTTTCTACGAATCTCCTCAACTCAAGAGTGTTCCACATGTGTCATCATAGACGAGTTTACCATCAGGTGCACTGTTGTTAATAGCTGTGCAGAACGTGAGGCACAAGAAACATTGAAAAAACTTACTTCTATTTAAATCTACATGAAAAAAGAGAAATATTAAGAAATTTTGTGAAATCTTTGATTCTACCAATCTTTTGATGATAATCCTTGGAGTCTATTGACAAAGAAGGGGTTAGGGTCTTAGCATGCTCCCTAGATTGACAATTTAAGTGTTTGAGGTTATTGGTCCTTTATGCTATGATGATTGGAGAGACAACATGAAAGTACAACAAATAAGGACCTACAAAAGTACAAAACAAGTGTCATTTGTGAGCACATGCTAATATTGGATGATATTTGGAAATACAAAGAGGACATCTAGGATTTCATCTTGATAAACACTTCAATAACCCCCTCAAGTACAACAATTGACTGACTATCCAACACTATATGTAAAGAGTGGTGGTGGTGGGGTTACATGAGGTTGATTGGATGGTGATGTGGTGGCAGTGATGTGTGACAGTGTGTTTGAGAGGCGATTTCAATTATCTTGGCTTTTGTTTCTCTTAAGCTTTCCTTGAGTTCGCTCATTTTCTTTGACCATTGTCTTTTCAGTTGTTCATGACTTTCTCCCCAAGATCTTGTCCTCTTCTTGGTTAGGTTCTCAGTCTCACTAAGCTTAAAACTCTTTTCCTAGCATAAGTCTTGGTTTTTTGTAATGCCTCAGCTCTTGTGACTACTCGCACTGGGGCAGTGGAAGTCACACTTCCCCTAGAATCAACTACTAAACCAATAACGTTAATAGGAGTGATCCTTCTTACATTATTGGGATTCTTAGATAATCTTATAATTGGTGCTCCTTCCCACAATCTGGACAAAAACCTTGAATTGTCACTAATTGGGGTTGCATAGGTGCAGGTATAAGGCAATCACAAATGAAGTCATCTTGCTCACATCTGTAGCATGGTCCTCTTTCTCATGTGTTTGATTCTCCTCTAAAGGTTCCTTTGGCATTGATGATTTTGTATTTTCTTTGACTAATTTCTTCATCCATTTGTTCTTTATCTTTTCTCTTTCATTTTTCCATTTCTAAGCTTTCTTCTTTTTGTGCTCTTTTATAATTATTTAGAGTCTTCTACCACCATAGGTGAAGTTTCTTTTTCTTATATATTTGTAGAACTATTAGGATGATTCTCACTAGAGTTTCCTTCATTTCCCTTCACTTGAGGTTTTGTGATAGCCTCTAGTGGTACTATGCATTATTGATCACTTCCAAAGGATTCAATTACCTCGATCACATTGATCTGAGTAGTTGAAGAAGTTTTCGAAGGAATCTTAGGGTAATCTTGGAAGAGATACTCCTTTTCACATTCATTACAATATCCTTCCCAAGGCCTCTTGGGTGGTGGATTGGGCATTGTACATTCTCTAATAAATGGTCTCCTCCACATCGATAACATGGTCCTGTGAGATTAGGTGGTGTGATCACTTGTCATTCTTGGGCAGTGGCTCTCGATGTAGTGGCACAGATGAGTTTCTATTGCCTAGGCCTAGAGAATATCCTAGAAATTTGAGGCCAACCCGATTGGTCAAATCCATGAAGAATTACTTCAATGGCACCAGAGATCCATACGATCATGTAGTAGAGTTTAGACAAGTGTTGAGAGTTGAACAAACCAAGGATTTGTTCACTTAGTACAATGCCTTTGGTCTAACTCTCTAAAACAATGCCCTAACGTGGTTTCAACCACTACATCAAGGTCAGCTCAAGAATATAGACCAGTTGCTAGAAGCATTCATTACCGAATTCTCCAAAAGTGGTATCAGACACAATACTTCCTTGCTGATACATAGCTTCAAGCAGACACCCCAAGAAACAGTGAGACTCGTAGGACGAAGGTTTAGACAATACCTAGAGAGATGCCTTGGGCCAAAGTTACCCCCACCTGCCAAACAAGTGGCCTAATTCCTTGATGGTTTGTTAAGTACCAAAATGAGATTGTATGTGTACTTGAAGGACCCTAGATCCATAGGAGAGTGTGTGGGCATGTGCATGGATACTGAGGATAATCTAGGGGAGGAATTAGAGCTTTCAAAAATCCATAAAGATTCAGATAGCTCTACTAACCTCACTTCCAAACCAACTACCTCTATAGAGGAACTTGCAGAAAGGTAGCTAAAAAGTTAGGAGTCTCTAGCAAACAGATACCTAGATTTACCCCAATAAATACCTGTGGAGGAGATCATATGGATAATGTGTGTTCCATCATGGCTCAACCCCAAGTCAACCCTAACAACCAATATTGCACCATAGAAAGGAGGTATACTAACTACACCACAAGTGGTTAGGCAAAATTATCAACATCCATATCCAGAAGAGGGAAGATACCAGAACAAGTACACATGGAAACAGTATGTTAGGCCCCCACAACCCTACCAACCACCCTATCAAGCTCAAAAAAGGCCTCAACTTGTGTTAGTTCAACAACCTCCACCTCCAGCCAATGTGATCCTAGTGAAGTATGCAGCTATGAAAGAAAATTTGAATAGAGCCTTAGTGCTAGCATCACCATTGATTTCAGAAAGTGACCCAAATATTCACAATTTTGACTCAACTCATATCAATAGTTCACAGGCTTACTATATGCAATCACGTGAGCATAACGAGACTTATTATTACGAAGACCCTAGCGAACCTAGTTGGGAGCCAGAATATGATAATGTCATGTATGCAAATCCTAACTCTAGGCCCAACCTAGACAGATAAGGGCCCCATCTTATGTGATGAATGAGGAATACACATAGGAATGGGTAGGGTCCATTCTAGTTGATCCCTTGCTTGAATAATGAGACATGATACTAAAAGCCTATCAATCAAGAATAGTGATAGAATCCAATCTAGAGGAACATGATAGATGTTACCCTATTAAAGACCTAGAGAAGGAAAGATTGGAATTATGTAAGAAGCTCATTGAAGTTTCTCAAACAATTGTAGAACAAAAATTACCACCCATTCTAAAAACAAGAATTACATAGAAAAAATTTCAGGAGTGTTCTCCAGAACCATCATAGTGGCTCCTCATACATTTTGCCACTTGAATTGGTTGCAATCTTCTACCACGTTTTGGTGGTCTGGGCATAACAGGAATGGTTGGATGTCTCACTTGAATGCCAATTCCCTTGCCTATGGGCGGTCTCTCCAGAACAGGAATTCTATTTCTTGGCTCTCCACTAGATGGGGGTTGATAGTTTGGATTCGATCCTTACATTGAAAATTGAACATTAGCCCTCACTGAGATGCTCTGTTGTTGAGTCTTCCCAAAGTTTTGGTAGGCAAAGCTTTGGTACATTCCTTGAAGGTTTTGCGAGGTGGTTCCTTGGTCTCTAGGGAGGAACATTGGAATGCCTTGATATCTTAATCCGGATCTTTCTAGATCTGACATAGGCCAATAATTTCTCATATTCCTATCAAGATAGGTAATTCAAGAAACATTCTTTGGATCTTGTAACTCATAAATGGTGACAAGGTTACTACTTTCTCCCCATAAAGATGAAGGGGCGTGTAGTAGTTTCTCCATCCCAACAACCATATACACATCAGTCAATGTTTCATCCTGAGAGATCTTGTCACCTCTCCAAACTCTGTTCACTTTAGACTTACCTCCGAGTGTGGAAATACTTTATTTTTTATTCTTCCCATTAGGGTGATCTATATTCTCACTTTCCCGTTGTTCACTTATGGTTTCAGGACAGCTTGTCACTACATAGATTACTCCCCTTTTCTCCATGTAGAATCCTCCTTCATACTTTATCGCAAGTCAAGGAACAATCTTAGATTCGCTCACTTTCTTCATTCATGCCACTCATCTGTTTAATCGATCTATGTAGATTGGCAAACTGTGTTGACTGGTGTTCACATACTCGATCAAGGTCCTATATTCTCCTTCAATTATAGACATGAATCCTTCCAAGGGCACAGAGCTATGCATGTTTTCAGAAGCCATTCTAGCCTCTTCGTCCAAATCACTAGAGGTATTAGAGTAATGGGAATTGGTATTAGGTAGATTTAAACTTCTTGTTGATGATATGATACTAGATCAGCTTCCTAGGACACGTCTTGAGCACAAGTTCATTCACTGATTATCTAAGTCAGGTTAGTGGGTCTCCCTGATTTGTGTTTATTCTAGGAGTTTATTTGGCCCAGATTGGTTTTTCTTTTAATAGGCTTTTCAGTAGTTTACAAGTTTCCACGATACATGATACCTGAAGCACAAACGATACACGATACTCAGATCAAAATGATACATGATACTTGACGAGGATGATACATGATACTTGGGATTGGGACGCTACACGATACATGATACTCAATGATCATGACAATACATGATACCAAGATGTCACAATACACGATACTCGGCAAGGTCATGATACACGATACTTGAAGCACCAACGATACACGATACTCAGATCCAAACAATACGTGATACTTGAGCTCTACGATATATGATACTTGAAAGGTCACGATACAAGATACACTAGTCTCTGGTCATACATGATACTTGAGACTTGGACGATACGCGATACATGATACACACGAGTACAAATGATACACGATACTTGACTGACGTGATACATGATACTTGAGTGTCATGATACTCAGGTATCACGATACTCAACCCGATGATACACGATACCTAGCTATCGCGATACATGGGGGCATAGGTATCAGGGATACACAATACCTGCCACGTATCGCAACACATGAGAATTCAAGTATCACGATGCTTGAACTCAACCAGTCATGATACTTGGACTTATCTCACTCAAATGAAAGAGTTTTTCATAAAAAATTACATGATTGTGCTCCTTGTGCACTTCTCTCCATCCCTATGTGCATCTGGCGATCAAATTCTCACTCTATCCCACGATACCTCTCCCATGATACCGATCGCAGCCTTGATCATGTTTTGAGCAGATTTAATTTGATTTTAACTTGAAAATCCACTTAATCTCACCTCATTGATGATCTCTCTAAGCTTCTCCACTAATTTGTTACTCTAGAAGGCTATAAAAGTTCATGATACCATACCTCGATACTGGTTGTCAAAGCTCCACGATACTTGTAGATCACAAGTGAATTGTTGAATGATTTTTTTTTGTTTTTATACTCTAAGGCTAACCCAAGGCTAAGAGGTAGTGAAATGAATTTTTTTGGGGATTTTGGGGGATCTACCTACCTACTATTCTCCTACTCCTTCCTCTCTACTCTCTAATCCTACTCACTCACTCTCACTTCCCTAGGTCTAACAACTTACTACACACACTTTGTAAGTGTGAAGTAATAAGTGCAATGAGAAATGACTCACCAAAGCAGAGTACTCACCTCTTCACAACTCGTATCTTCACCTACAAGCTCTTACCATCATGCAAGTACCTCGATTGGACTCGTACTTCCCTGACAACGGCACCAAAAAATGTGTGTACCTAAGTGATAACTTAGGAACTTGTGACGAAAGAGACTATTCCTCTATCACCAGCAAGCACATATAGTAGGGATTATAACACATTTAAATTATCAATCTGAAAAGTATCTTGAACCTAACCAAGTGTATGAAGACATGTACTTACACAATGGTCAATGAAGTGGAATAGGTACCATTGCTTGTAGATGAGTGCCATCCCTTGCATTCATCACTTACACAGGTGGAAATGGTGGCGTGATACATGAAACAATAGTAAGCACAAAATCAGACTTTTCTCTTAGCTCCAAACTTGGAATATGGTCAATAGCAGGTTCATTTTGAATCTCTCAATGAGGTGCATCCAATGATCAAACTCTGGCTTGATTCTGACAAACCTAATTCAAGTTATGGGCAAAAAACTGAGTTGTACAACTCACCTAGTTTCACCACACAGGTCCTCAAGCTTCACACACACATTACACACTTCAAAAAAGCAATGAAATGGGTAGACAACACTTCCATGCACTCAATTCAAGCTACAATCACACATGCAAGCTCACAAGCGAGGATATACAAGAGGAAGAAGAAGCAAATTTTGAAAATTAGAGTTCTCCTCTATGCACAATGGCAAAAGTCCTTTACAAAAGTCACATAGTGACTTATATACACATGCCTTAAAAATTGGTCCTTTCACACAAGAGACCGGCACTTTTATTGGAAAACTCTAATCTCCTATTATGTTACAAGGCTTATGATATAATGTTTGGGGTTTATGCATCCAAATGACTCCTCTAGTGCATTTACATGGCTTCATGAGGTTTTCATAGACATTCGAAGAAGAAAATTGATGCCCATAATTGAAAATTTTTGGGGGGCTCCTTTACTGTGTCCCTTTTCTCTGCAACATAGAGCGTAACAAAAGCCAAAGGACATTTGTTCAGAGAAGAACAACCAACAGGAGAGCAATTGTTCTTGGTAACTATTAGGATCATGGACAATGATCATCAGTTTCCCGTGATGTTGCAAGACTTCAAGGTCTTACACGAGCTTCCAACCACGGTGAATGTGATGAAAAACTCTGGAATCCATAAGTATTTTGAGATGCCAATCTATAAGCTGAATTTCAAGAGATGCACTCAAGTCACGAACACCATTCATCCAGCCCTAGACAAACCCTCAATGCGAGAAACCAAAGTTCTTGATGTAGAAGGTGAATGGGTAACTATACAATTCACGCATGAGCTTATCAAAGAAGCATTTGGATGGATCAAGGATGGGACCACGGATCTAAAGGATGAAAGCCATGGAACTAAAACCCAAACATTTGTGGATATAAATTGTGTGGATATTGAAGAAGAAGTCCGACTAGTGCATCAACATTTCTGTTTTCCCAATATGCAGCATTTCTGCTTTTCCAATATACAAAGATACACGGCATCGCAAAAAATAATAGTGGCACAATTATTATCTCATGCCACCAAACAAATCGGCAACCAGATAAATCTGAAACCCTATATTCAAGAACGTTTATTCAAGGCAAAGAAGCAATGGGGTCAAAAGAAGTTTCTAAATGGAAGTGTGGCTCTGACAATATTGATATACCATGCATTAGGCATTCGAGAATACCTCAAAGAAATGCCTTCATCAACTGAAATGGCAAAGTATTTGAAGACCACCATAGTGCCGAGAAAGAGGAAAGGAGTGAAGGTAACCACTGAAGCAAGAACAAGCTCTCAACCCATGATGAGAGGTGCAAAGAGATTTCCATGAGCATTGAACGTAGAAGAAGCAACTCCTTCATAAAAGAGGGCACATACACTTCCCAGAACTAAAGTCGAACAATCGACTCCTATCACCGACGAGGAATTCAAAGAGGCCATGGAGGAAAGTCACAAATACTTGGGTGAACAGGTCAATATGCCAGCCCTAGCGCATTATTATCTTCAAGCCCAAATAGTGTATATGCCACGGAAGAGACTCACCAAGTTCTAGAGATATAGAGAATTGGGATTGGTTAATTCTAGCTCTGCATCCGAAGTGCAAGAAGGACGTGAACCATCACCTATGAATGTGGACATTAGGAGTGAATCAAATTATGATGGTAAATGGGATGAAATAAATCAAATCAAGGATTCAATTGAAGTAGAGAGAAAAAAGGCCAGACCAAATTCCAGACGCAACACTTGGACATGGACAAAAAGCTGAGATAAAGGAAAAAGAGGATGTACACACATTACAGATGAATGACACTATAAGGCTTCAAGTCACAAAAAATTATCTTGACAGTAGGGTTACAATGAAGATTCCGAAGGAAGAGAAAGTACAAGAAGATATGGAGACACAAGAACCATTCACTCCTATAAGGATAGTAGCAGAGCCTTCACCTTTGGATGTAACATTTCAAGGAAGTGCTACAAAGTCTACTCCACATAAAGAAGAAGAACCTCAAATCCAACTACAAATCAGATAACCACATAACAAGACGATACATGTGGAAAAGGTCAAAGATGTATGAACAGGTGAAGAATCGAGCATACCAAAAACTTGGCTCAATGTGTACATGGCATAGCTGAAGCTAGTGGTGAAACAAGTGATCCAGACCGCCATGGAAATGCAACAACAACTCATGGAAGTAGATAACAACTATGATAAAGCTTTGATAGAGAGAAATCAATTCAAAACACTTAGTGAAGAATTATCTGCTAGAGTATTACATGCCCAACAAGCACTTACACATAAAGAACAACAAACAAAAGAAGCTATGGAAAGATGCAACCTACTCATTGAAGAAAATCAAAAGATGCAAGATCAGCTTAAAGAGCTTCAAAGTATGCATGAGACCAGTGAAGCCAAGAAGGTATGCTTATCAAATAGAAGCAAATTTTTAGAAGCTCAAATAAAAGTATATATGGACGAGACAGACAACCTGAAAAACAAAAATAAAGAATTGATGAATGCAATTCTACTTAATCAACCTATGGAGGTGCCAGAAAGTCAAAACACTAACACACAAGAATTAAAAGCTCAGATAGCTAAGTATGAAGATCAGCTAAAGCAAGAGCAAGTGCTAAAAGAAGAGTGGGAAAGGAAATATATGTATGACACAAATGAATTAAGAAAGAGATGGAAAGGAGCTAAAGCTCGCTATATTGAACAATGCAATGAAGTTGCAGACCAAATGGCAATATTAGGAGAAAGCAAGAAGCAAAGCAACAAAGAGCTTACAGAAGCAAGGGAACACCTAAAAGAAAAAGATGAACTAATAAAAATCTTACAAGATCAAATCGAAAAGCAAAACAATATGGGGACACCAGTAGTTCAAAGCTCCCAAGTGGCTACTGTGGAGACTGAGGTATGCCTTCCTTCTCCCCCATACATAGTTCACCAATACACGAGGAAGAAGCGGAGAAGGGCACTGATAGACATGCATGGCCTATTGCAAAACTAAGCCCAAATGAGCAGGAGAGCAGAAAGTCATTTAATCATACTCACATCGCCAGAAAAGCCTATCGGGGACGACAGAGTTTAGGAGGAGGGATGTGTGGAGGGAGAATCAAGTAAGAGAACAAGAAGAAGAAAATAAAAAAGAAAAACTGCTCAATAGAAAGAACCACCCTCTACCCAAAGCCCCACAGGGTCATGCATCAGGGTGCAACATGGAAGAATGAGGTCCCGACGTGTGTGAACAAAGATTAAACATAGGACCTTTGATGCATCAACCAAAAGAGAGTAACATATGTAGTGCTTACCAAGTGGTGTGTGTGGTGAAAAGAAGTAAACAGGCTTCAACAATACAACAAGGCCAGATGTGTGAGAACAAAGACTTATCCGAAGGCCAAAAGTTAGAAAGAGGTAGAGGATGAAAAGAAAAAACGGGTGACTAAGATATTCACATTCTTAGCCACTAGATGCATGCATGGAAGCCCGAATTATCACAACAACCCATATGTATGCATGTACCGAATACCAAGGGGAGGACGGAAACACAGGACTTAGGATCGGATAAAGTAACAAATTATCTAAAGGTCCTAACTATCTCCTCGACCTCTGGGTGCATGTATGAAAGAACAATAAGCAAGCCTCTGATAAGAAACAAAACCTGTCAATGGACGATAGAGACAAAGAGGGGGAGAGTGTTGCATAGTAAAGAAGCACAGAAAAGGGAGCCCAGAAAATTTCCAAATTATGGGCATAAATTTTCTTCTTCACCTTTCTATGAAAACCTCATGAAGCCATGTAAATGCACTAGAGGAGTCCTCTAGATGCATAGACCCCAGTTATTGTAACATAATCCTAGTAACATAGTAGGAAATTAGTGCTTTTCAATAAAAGTGTTGGTGTCTTGTGTGAAAGGACCAATTTAGGGCACATGTATATAAGTCACTTGGTGATTCTTGTAAAGGACTTTTTGCCATTGTGAGAATTGAAGTTGAATTTTGAATTTGCCTCTTTTCTGCTGATTATCTTCTTCTCCAAGGGCTTTTGTGTGTGTTTAATGCTTGAAATGTGTGTGTAGGATTGTTGTCTACCCCTTCCCATCACTTATGAACTATTGTCGCGTGTGTGTGATCCTTGAGGAGTTGTGGAGCAGGTGTTGGTGGTTCCCACCATTCACTGTTTTGCTCATAACTTGAAGTACATTTATCAGATTTGACTAAAAATACTAGCATTAGATGTGTGTCATCGAGAGTTTTGAAAAGAACCTTCTACTGACCACATTAGGAGTTTTAAGCTAAGAGAAAAGTTTGAATTTTCTCTTACTGCTATAACTCGTATTGTGACATGCATTTTTAGAGAATTAGTGAGTTGGAGAGCTAGCTGAGACAGGTCACATGCATTATGGCATTGATATTTCACTTACCATCATGTGTGCACATGTCTTCATACATTTGGTACGTCTAATCTCTTGGATGAATAATTAAACGTGTATTAATCCACCACTATATGCATTTGTGGGGTGATTGAGGTAGAGTCTCATCCACACAAGTCCCTAAAGCTTACGACTTAGGTACACAACATCATATTCTGATTGCATTGTAGCCATCCAATGTTCAAACATTTGTGCTTCATCAAACGAAATAGGCTCAATCTCATCATAGAGACTAGAGGCAGCCATAGCATAGCAATTTGATATTTCACTTGCCATCATGTGTGCACATGACTTCATACACTTGGTAGGTCTAATCTCTTGGATTGATAATTAAACGTGTATTAATCCACCACTATATGCATTTGTGGGGCAATTCAGGTACAATCTCATCGACACAAGTCCCTAAAGCTTACGAATTAGGTACACAACATCATATTCCAATTGCATTGCAGCCATCCAATGTTCAAAAATTCGTGCTTCATCAAATGAAACTGGCTCAATCTCATCATAGAGACTAGAGGCAGCCACAGCATAGCAATTTGATGCAAAAGAGGCACTATGAGAGCCTGAATAGTATGGTAAGATAGAGGTGCATCTAATTTGCTATCACACAAAGTCTACACCAGCCATTTTAGCATAGTTTTTGCCTTCTTAATATCAACTCTCTAATCAACAAGTGCAACATATAAATGTGCATCAGAAATAGAATGGTATGCATCATCACATGAAACTTGTAAAGGCTGAGAAGTTGCCTCATTAGAAAACTTTTGACATGTTTGAACAACGCATACACATATAATATATATACAGATTTACAAAAAATGACTGGCAAATTACCAATCAGTGCTCTGTCGAATTTAGGCCTTGATTGCCATTATTTTAAGTTACGTATAGTGTATATCTCTCCATTCTTTTACATGTGGGCACATGTATCTATAGGGGTTGCTTCTTAATCGTAGGTTTTTGAAACTTTCACATTTTTTCTTTTTCGGAGAAGTGGAGACCAACTGCAAATCCTATTAGTGATTCTTATTTTATCTTCTCTATTTCTACACATGTTGTGATTCCCTTTGGCACTACCTTGTATATTCCAAAGGGTATTTTTTGACCTTCAAATTAATAGCACACCTATTACTAAGTGATTTGTATCTTTCCCAAGGGGCAACCATCCTCATTGTGGCACTCAATTTGGCATCCCTCAAAGGGTTTTATTGTATTTCCAAGATGTCTTAACCCTCTCCCTCAAGGACATCATTTGACACTAAGTGCTCCCCCCATCTTTGTAAAACAAGAAATATAAGAAGGATCTTATGTGTGTGACTTGGGAGGCTATTCTAAGCCCCCGAGTGTCTCTCAATGCACTCTTGGGCTACTCTAAGCCCCTATACTGAAGTGATTCGATGGCAATGCACCACAGTGCGCTCTCCTTCTCCCAAGCTCCACGACAATATCCTCGGAGTAGAAAACCGAGCTCCTATTCACACACGATGCTCCACACAGAGACTGCAAAACATGCAGAAAACACAGTACACAGGGAGCACGAAGATAGACTTCTTAGGTCTTACTAATGCGTTCGAGCTTACAGTCTGTGATTGACCAGACCACTATATGTTTTATTAAAGAACATATACGTGGAAGTGTCCGGTGGCCATTTGGCCTTTCACATGGACACTAACGATAACAATCTCCCACTAAAGGCCAACATGGCCAAAGTAACAATGGGAGAAAAAATAAAGAATGATAAAGAATACCTGAGTGTAAGTATACAAATTATACATCCCACCTGATGGGCATGTTATACAGTATGTATGATTAACAATCAAGTAACCCCCATCAAGTGACAACAATGTTGAAAGCTATCCTGTGGTCGAGCTTTAGTCAAAGCATCTGCAACATTATCTCGAGTGTGAACCTTCTCAAGAATAATGCGCTCAGTGGCTAAGCGATCTCTAATGAAGCGATATCTCACCTCAATATGCTTGGTCTTTGCATGATAGACCGTATTCTTAGCTAAAGCAATGGCACTCTGACTATCACTGAGCAAGTGAGGTACATGCTGAGGTAAACCCATATCACAAGCAAGACAAGAAAGCCACAATGCTTCCTTACATGCCTCGCTTGCTGCAACATACTCTGCTTCTGTGGTGGAAACAATTGTACATTCTTGAAGACGAGATCTCTAAGAGATAGCAGCTCCAACAAATGAAAAATGTACCCTGATATAGACTTACCATTGTCTACACAACCAGCATAATCAAAATCTGTGTAATCAATAATGGATGCTTTCCCTCTACCTGAGCATAGACACTTGTCCTTATTGCCACTCAGATATCTTAAAATCATCTTGACGGATTCCCAATGTTTCTTGCTAGGATTAGACATATATCTGCTCACAACTCCCACTACAAATACAATGTCTGGTCTCGTAGCTACCATAGCGTACATGAGACTACCAATAGCAGACGGATAGGGAATTTTGGTCATGAATTCCTTTCACTCATCTGATTTGGGGCAATCATCCTTGCTCAATTTCACATATGTGGGTAAAGGTGTACCCAATGCCTTTCCACCTTGCATATTGAACCGGTGAAGTACTTTGGATATGTACTCACTTTGAGACAAGTATATGCATCTTTTACTCCTATCACGAGTAATGTGCATGCTAAGAATATGTTTGGCATCCCCGAAATCCTTCATATCAAATGTCTGACTCAATTTCTTTTTGAGAACTGACAAATCATAATAGGACTTCCCAGCAATCAACATATCATCGACATAAAGTATCAAGCATATCAAGCTGCCATATGAGCATCTCTTTGTGTAGAGACAATGATCCTCATTGCTTTGATAATAGCCTTGAGATTTCATAAAAGCATCAAAATTTTGGTACCATTGTCTAGGGGATTGTTTAAGTCCATACAAGCTCTTCTTAAGCTTACAAACTAGACTTTCCTTTCCAGGAACTACATAGCCCTCTAGTTGTTCCATATAGATCTCATCTGTAATATCTCCATGCAAGAAAGCAGTTTTCACATGCATTTGGACTAGCTCTAAGTCCTCCATTGCAACGAATCCAAGCAACATGCGGAGGGTAGTCATCTTGACCACTGGAGAGAATATTTTCTCAAAATCAACACCATGTTGTTGCTTAAAACCCTTTGCAACGAGTTGTGCTTTATATTTTGGAGAAACACTATCTGATGTGAATTTCAGCTTATATACCCATTTACATGTTAAAGCTTTCCTGCCCTTTGGCAAAGTTACTAAATCCCGAGTACCATTCTTGTGAATAGAATCCAACTCGCTTTTCATGGCACGCTCCCACTTGACATGATCCTCTGTCTGCATGGCCTCTTTGTAGCAAGAAGGCTCACCAACATCTATTAGCATAACAAAATCTAGACCTGGAACATATCTATCAGGTGGATGTGAGACACGTGCAGAACGTCTCAATGTTTGCTGAACAGGAACATGTGCAATTGATTTGAATGGACATTCTCTTGAACATCCCTATGTGCAGCATTTTTATGCATGCTAAGCAGAGGACTAGATCGTCAAACACCACTCTTCTCACTTCAACCTCCTTAATGGGCTGTTTATGCATTTTAGACTCATTAAAAATGACATCACCACTTCTGATCACTGACCGTGTTTCAGGATCCCATAAGCGATATCCAAATTGTCCTTCTCGACCATATCCAAGAAAAATGCATTTCTTTGACTTATGGTCCAACTTTTGTCTAAGATTTTTGGGTATATGAACATATGCTTCACACCTAAAAACTCGAAGATGATCATAATATGGTAGCTTCCCTGTCCATAACTCTTGTGCCACTTTCACTCCTTTGGCAGTACTGGGTAAAAGGTTAATCACATGAACTGCAGTCAATACTACTTCTGCCCAAAAACCTTGTGAGAGGTTTGCATGATGCAACATAGAGACTACTCTATCTTGAATAGTTCTATTCATCCTCTCAGCTACACCATTCTGTACTGGTGTATAAGGAGCTGTAAACTCTCTACGAATCCCTCTAGAATGACCAAAAAGGCTGAATTCATGTGATGTATACTCACCCCCATTATCTGAACGTAAAGCCTTAAGATTAGTTCTTTTTTCAGTCTCAACTGAAGCAAGCCATTTTCTGAAAGTAGGGAATACCTCATCTTTCGATTTGATAGGATATACCCAAACTTTTGTGGTAGCATCATCTATGAAAGTGACAAAGTAAAGAGAACCACCTAAAGACCTAGTGGGCATAGGACCATACACATCTATATGAACGAGATCTAAAGGCTGAATTGAAAGAGTCAATGTGCGTTCTATGCATAATCTTGGTTTTCTTTCTATATTGACAGTGCTCAAAAATGAAAAATCAGAGATTAAACAAAGATTAAACAAAGATTAAACATAGGACCTTTGAAGCATCAACCAAAAGAGAGTAACATATGTAGTGCTTACCAAGTGGTGTGTATGGTGAAAAGAAGTAAACAGGCTTCAACAATACAACAAGGCCAGATGTGTGAGAACAAAGACTTATCCGAAGGCCAAAAGTTAGAAAGAGGTAGAGGTTGAAAAGAAAAAACGGGTGACTAAGATATTCACATTCTTAGCCACTCGGTGCATGCATGGAAGCCCGAATTATCACAACAACCCAGATTTATGCATGTACCGAATACCAAGGGGAGGACGGAAACACAGGACTTAGGATCGGATAAAGTAACAAATTATCTAAAGGTCCTAACTATCTCCTCGACCTCTGGGTGCATGTATGAAAGAACAATAAGCAAGCCTCGGATAAGAAACAAAACCTGTCAATGGACAATAGAGACAAAGAGGGGGAGAGTGTTGCATAGTAAAGAAGCACAGAAAAGGGAGCCCAAAAAATTTTCAAATTATGGGAATAAATTTTCTTCTTCAACTTCCTATGAAAACCTCATGAAGCCATGTAAATGCACTAGAGGAGTCCTCTAGATGCATAAACCCCAGTTATTGTAACATAATCCTTGTAACATAGTAAGAAATTAGTGCTTTTCAATAAAAGTGCCGGTGTCTTGTGTGAAAGGACCAGTTTTAGGGCACATGTATATAAGTCACTTGGTGATTCTTGTAAAGGATTTTTTGCCATTGTGAGAATTGAAGTTGAATTTCGAATTTGCCTCTTTTGTGCTGATTGTCTTCTTCTCCAAGGGCTTTTGTGTGTGTTTAATGCTTGAAATGTGTGTGTAGGATTGTTGTCTACCCCTTCCCATCACTTATGAACTATTGTTGTGTGTGTGTGTGATCCTTGAGGAGTTGTGGAGCAGGTGTTGGTGGTTCCCACCATTCACTGTTTTGCTCATAACTGGAAGTACATTTATCAGATTTGACTAAAAATACTAGCATTAGATGTGTGTCATCGAGAGTTTTGAAAAGAACCTTCTATTGACCACATTAGGAGTTCTAAGCTGAGAGAAAAGTTTGAATTTTTGCTTACTGCTATAATTGGTATTGTGACATGCATTTTTAGAGAATTAGTGAGTTGGAGAGCTAGCTGAGACAGGTCACATGCATTATGGCATTGATATTTCACTTACCATCATGTGTGCACATGTCTTCATACAATTGGTACGTCTAATCTCTTGGATGAATAATTAAACGTGTATTAATCCACCACTATATGCATTTGTGGGGTGATTGAGGTAGAGTCTCATCCACACAAGTCCCTAAAGCTTACGACTTAGGTACACAACATCATATTCTGATTGCATTGTAGCCATCCAATGTTCAAACATTTGTGCTTCATCAAACGAAATAGGCTCAATCTCATCATAGAGACTAGAGGCAGCCATAGCATAGCAATTTGATATTTCACTTGCCATCATGTGTGCACATGTCTTCATACACTTGGTAGGTCTAATCTCTTGGATTGATAATTAAACGTGTATTAATCCACCACTATATGCATTTGTGGGGCGATTGAGGTACAATCTCATCGACACAAGTCCCTAAAGCTTACAAATTAGGTACACAACATCATATTCCGATTGCATTGTAGCCATCCAATGTTCAAAAATTCATGCTTCATCAAATGAAACTGGCTCAATCTCATCATAGAGACTAGAGGCAGCCACAGCATAGCAATTTGATGCAAAAGAGGCACTATGAGAGCCTGAATAGTATGGTAAGATAGAGGTGCATCTAATTTGCTATCACACAAAGTCTACACCAGCCATTTTAGCATAGTTTTTGCCTTCTTAATATCAACTCTCTAATCAACAAGTGCAACATATAAATGTGCATCAGAAATAGAATGGTATGCATCATCACATGAAACTTGTAAAGGCTGAGAAGTTGCCTCATTAGGACCAACACTAGACTATCCACCTATACAAAGAGGCAGCAAAGTATCATACATGTCTTTGGAGCTAACAGATGTCTCCTTCGTACATGAAAGTAAAGGTTGAATAGCATCTTCCACAAAAACAACATCACAGCTAACCAAATTGTGTTTAGTTTGTGGATGATACAGACGATAGCCTTTACTTTTAGAACTCTACCCAACAAAAATACATTTTATTGCTTTATCATCCAATTTCTTGTGATGTTGTTCAGACACTAATGCATATGCCAGACAACCAAAAACATGTAGATGAGCAATGGATGGCTTGCGACCATGCCAAGCCTCATATGGAGTGATAGATTGTAGTGCTTTAGTGGGACACCTGTTAAGTACATATGTTGCACACATGACAGCTTCAAGCCAGAAACTATGTGGTAAAGCCTGACTCTTGACCATACACCTCGCCATCTCCATGAGTGACATGATCTTCCATTCAGTAACTCCATTCTGGTGAGGTGTATATGGCACTATATAGTGATGTTTTATCCCATGTTCAGCCAGAAATGCATTAAAGTCACAAGACATATATTCCCCTCCTCAATCAGAATGGAAGGTGCCCATTTTACATGCTAACAAATTTTTAGCCAAAACTAGAAATTTTTAGAAGCACATGAATACTTTGGACTTTGCTTTCAATGGATATACCCATGCATTCCTGGAAAAATCATCAATGAAAATCACAAAGTAAAGATAGTTTCCAAAAGAGGAAGTCTGCATACGACCATCAATGTGAACAAGTTGCAATTTCTAAGTAGCTCAAACTGGACCATCTTTTGGAAATGAGGAATGTTGCATTTTGCCCAAAATGCAGCCTTCACAAACATGTTTTTCAGGTGCCTCAAGTTTGGGCAAAGAGGACATCATTTCAGATTTCTGCAGGCGTAGCAAACTAGCAAAATTTAGATGACCAAAGCATGCATGCCAAAGCTTTGCATCTGACATAGCCTAAGAATCATGTACTACACATGTTGAATTATTCATAGATTTTTCATAGTATATGAGCTTATACAACCCACGACATAAAATGCCAGAAGCAATAATCATGTTGCCATTTGAGACATCATGGACTGTACATCTGTCATCAACAAATTTCACAACCAAGTTAATCTTGGCTAATGCAGAAACTAATAATAGATTTTTCTTGATCTTTGGCGCAAATAAAGCATCCAAAAAAGTGAAAGAACTACCTCAGTGGTAGATAGAATGATCTTGGCAACTCCCATTACAGGGTAAGGGGAGTTGTTGGTCCATGTGACAGTATTCCCTATAGGGAAATGTTTGGTTGCCCCATTATCAAAGTACCAAACATCTGAGTCTATTGCAAACATACACTGCTCAGGAGAAGATGGGTCAAAATTGCAAACAGTAGTAAACGCCCATTCTTCATTTTGCATAAGATTAGCCGACTCTGTTTTTGGTGTAGAGGCCTCTACAACAACCATTCCAGCCTCTTTTGCAGCCAATTTTGGACAGTTCTTTATGACATGATCGTTTCCTTTATAGTACTTAACAAAAGAATTTCTACTTTTCTGATTTCTTCTCATCTTTGTCTTCCTTCTTCGAATGTGCAGCATTTGCAGATTTTTGCTTACTAGTAGATGAGCTTTCCCTTCTGACTAGCCAGAAAAGCTTGATCTGCAACATGCATAATGGACTTGTTCTTCCTAGTCTGATCTTCCTACAATATAACAGAGATTAACTCCTCAAATGACAAGGCATTTGGATTGCCTTTCATCACCGAACAAAGAGTAGAAGCAAAACTCTTATATGAATCAGGAAGACCATTCAGAAGGGTCTGCACAAGTGAGCTATTTGGTATAACTTCATCAGCAGTAATCAACTATTCCTTCAAGTCTTTGATCTTTGTTAGAAAACTATCCATAGAATCACCTTCATTCATATGCCACTCTCCAACTGTTTTTAGAGGTAAGCAACACGAGCCTCATTCCTAGCCTGGTACAATGTGGTAAGTGTATCCCAAGCATCCTTAGTTATTGTGCAAGAGCGAATGTGAGGAATAATGGCATGTTTGACTTACAAGGTGATCAATGCATGTGACTGAACATCTCTACTATCCCAACGAATTTGCTCTATAGTAGGTGCAACAAAACCCACAACATGAACATGAATGTGAATAATATCAACATCTTCAATGCCATCTACATCAGCTTCAATACCTGTATTTGCAAGTGTAATAGGACATTTTTTGACACCCTGCACAATGTTCCACAGTCCTTTTGCAGCCAATACATGTCGCATCATATAAGCCCACAATGGGTAATTGGTACCGTCCAACTTATCCTCAACAACCAACATACAAAATGCATCATTGCTTTCAGCCATGGGCACTAAGTAAAATACCCTGATGCAGAAAAATGATTGTGTCTAAAAAAGTTGAATAGAACTATCTTGATGAGTTTTGCTAGACCTTTAGTAGATTTGAGACGCTTATACTAGTGGACCAAAACCTATATATATCTTTGGCATAAAAAGACAAAATAGCCTACACAAGCACTATGATAGTGCATTCAGAGGCCAAAACCAGCTCAGATCACGATTCCGACACCACATAACAAAGTTGATTTGATCTCCTAATGACTTTGAATATGCTCACGTATGAAACCCAAATCCCAACATTCAAGAATATTGGATGCCAAAGATAAAAGTAAAAGGAGAGTATGAAGTCAAACTCACCTTCACACACTAAGGCATTAGGAGCTACTATATAAAGATGATTATGGAAAGTCAATTGTTGGATTAGGCAAGCTCACAAATCTGACTTTCCCCAATATCATTATAGTAAGATCTAAAGGAGAGCTATTAGTTGACAAGATGGGGGCCTATTACATGGTCATAGATAAACTAGTGAGAATAACTCCACACAGAATAGAAGCCCTAGATAATAATGTTCTAAATCCTAACCCCCCAACAAGATCAAAGTAAGGTTGAACCCAATGCCTTGCCATCATTAGCAAGGACCATTCATGTAAGAAAACTCATTCATGATGGTCGTAGCACCCATACAATCCCCAAAATCTTTCTATAATGATTGTGTTGAGACACATATGTACAGAGACAATACCACAAAATCTAGATAGGAACAAAGTAGCACCTATCAATATGGTGATACTTCCCTCTAGCCTTGGTAGTGAAGAGGGGAAAGTGAAAGTAGCAGTTGTGTTGGTACTCACGAGAGCACAAGACAAGGCTCAGAAGAAAGATATAGGCAAAAAATTGTTTGATCAAATTGGAAGAGAGAAGAAGATGAGCTAGCCAAGGACTTTCAAGTCACAAAGGGGATTTGGAAGAATCAAAGAGATATGCAAGCAAAGAAATGGGAAAAGAGAGTGGTTGAGTTTGAGGATTACCTCAATGCTAATCAAGATGAGCTAACCAAGAAGCAAGAAGAGCTCCTCAAAAAGCAAGACCAACACACTCAAGAGTAGATTCAACATCCAGCTTTAAGAACGTAGCAACATAGTGCAGCCACACTATCACATTCATGCTCACACACTTATCCACTGCCCTACCCATCTCCTTACGCAAATTCATTGCCTAAGCTTGGATCGAACCTTGCTCACCCTCTAACTTCCAAGTTAGAAGGATTAATAAGAGCCTTTCATGACAGACTTAAAGTAGGAACATCATAGAGCATCATGATAATTGTTACCCAAGAGGGGATTTAGAAAATGAATGACTAACCATGTGTCAATAGATGATAGAAGTTTCCCTAAAGATACTATAAAGAGTTCCTAACCTTATTCTTCCAATATGCATGCCTGAATAGCACTTCCAAAAAGTTGTTAAAGCTCATTATAGGGAAGATCTAACTCAAGAAAAAAACAGTGCGAAATGGAAGAAGCAGACCCTCACTCAACAAAAACCTCCCTTCTCAAAGTTCCATATATTTATGGTATAGTGAAGTGGGTTACCCCATCAAGAGTTTGCAAGTCCACAATTATGGGTTGATTAGCCACACACTTTGAATCTCTTCCCTCATACATTGGAGATGATGAAGTTCTTTAGAGTGCAAGAAAGCTAAATAATTGAATTTGGTCCCCCAACCCAAAGGACAAAAAAAGGATACACAATCACACATTCATGAGATCCCTCTTGATAAAGCCGAAGATTATACCAAAGGTGATGAGGGTAACACATTGTAACCAATCAAATATAATGGTGTGAGTACCAAAGATATTATAGATTCAAGTGCAGATGTAGCCATTGCTACCCATACGTTATGGGAAAAGTGGGGTAAGCCAACCATATGACCAACTAGAATGCACCTACAGTGTGTGTTACCGTTAGTGCCCATGTGAAAGGCCAAATGGCCACCAGACACTTCTTTGTATATGTTCTTTAATAAAACATATAGTGGCTTGGTGACTCACAGATTGTAAGTTCGACCGCATTTGTAACACCTAAGAAGTCTGTGTTCGTGCTCCTTGTGTACTATGTTTTTCTGCATATTCTACAACCTCTATGCGGAGTAACGTGTGCAGCCCTAGGAGCTCAGTTTTCTACTCCAAGGATATCATCATAGAGTCGCGAGCACTACGAGAAAATCACCTTTCTCACATCACTTCAGGAGAGTCACCACAATGAGTGTCTGATGAACTACCTGACGCTTATCTGTTCAATTTAGAATTTGTTCATAAATGGGCAAATAAGTTGGTATTTGTCCTAACCTTCGGACCCGCAAATAAAAATGTGAAAACAAACAAAGATGAAATTGTAGAATCACAAACATATCAAATATTGGCAGGAAGTATGTACAAACAAGATACAGAGGGTGTACTAGTTTGTTGTGTTGAGGAGGATGAACATAGCAGTTGGTTGCAACAAGCCCATGAAGGATTGCTAGGAAATCACTACTAAACAACGAACATTGAAAAATCTAAAATTTTTAGGAGTGTATTGGCCTAGTATGGACAGAGAAATACATGAGTGGATTAAGGGTTGTCTAGTGTGCTAGAAGAAACCACCAGTGGAGTATGCTACCCTTTATCACGTGTCATTAATTCGAGAATGGAGTGCTCCATTGGTAGAATTTATGAGATCGGGAACACTACCCATCGGCAAGAAAACAAAGCATGGAGCAAGAGGCTCAAGACTATGCTTAACAGGAGACAACCTATATCAAAGAGGCGAAGATGGTTATTTCATATTGTGCATTCATGAATCATACTATTTGACGATCTTAGAGACTACACATAGTGGTGTTGCAGGTGGACACTTCCGACCTGGACGAGTAATTAAGAACATTTTATTCTCATGACTTTGGTGGCTAACTCTTTATATGGATGCACATACCTATGTGAAGAGATGTGACACATGCCAACATGCACAATATCCAATAAAAAAAGATGAGATGCCTTTGAAGACAATGATGGGAGGATGCACATTCTCAAAGTGGGGAATAGACTTTGTAGGTCCTAATAACCCCCCAACTAGAAACTCCCATGTAGAGTACATTAATGTAGCCACATATTACCTCACAAAAAGGATAGAAGTCAAAGCCAACAAAGAATGATGCTCAAATGACAGCTAAGTTCTTATTTGAGAATGTGTTCACCAGATATGGGTTACCAATAGAGTTAGTAAATGATAGAGGTACACACTGCTTAAGCGAATTCATTGAATACCTTCTCCAAGAATTCTTGGTGATACATAAGAAGTATGCCGCCTATCATCCACAAGCTAATGGACAAGCTGAGAGCACAAATAACTTCCTATGTAATGTATGAAAAACTTGGTAAATCATAAACGCTCTAATTGGGATAAACAACTTCACCGTGCAGTTTGGGCTTACCAAGTTGCCTACAAAACAATACTAAATGCCACCCCATTTCAGATGGTCTTCGAACAAAATTTTGTGTTACCATTAGACTTCTTGATCCCGACCTTAAAAGTGGCACAAGAGCATGAGTGGAATGGACATGAGTTGTCCTCTAGGATATTGGATCTAGAATGCTTAGGTGAGACTGGGCTACGAGCAGAAGCAGGCATCTATGCTGCAAAGAAGAGACAAAAGGCATACTTTGATGCACACATCAAGGATAAAGGATTGAAAGAGGGAGACCTAGTGTTGGTTTATACACTAAAGCAACATGCCCATAAATTGGAAAAATGAGGATATGGACCCATGGTCATTAATAGAATTTCCACTAGTGGTGCAGTTCAATTGGCAACTCTAGAAGGTGACATCTTGCCAAACCATATTAGTGGATGTCGAGTCAAGCTATATCAAGAACCTCTTACAGAGGATATGCTAATGGGACTCAACACTGCTAAGAAGCAAAAAGCAAAAGAGTTAAGGGTTCAAGAAGAAGCACAGGCAAAGGCTAGAGAGCACATTAGGCAAAATAAGTTAAGGCAACAAGGCCTAGATGTCAATCCCAATGCCCCAAGATATCACATGGCCATGTGCCAAACATCGGGTGTAATTGCTCCTCAAATAATTGACCACCGTCCCTTTGTGACCATAGAGGTAGGATAAGGAAAGACTGTAAGAACTATGAGAGCTTTGATTGACTCAGGGGCAGCCACTAGTGTAGTTAGACTCTCATACTGCCAAGATCTATAATTGAACATCAATTGAATAGAAGCCTATCTCATAGGATTGGGAGGTGTGGAAACCCCTTGTTTGGGTGAGATGGAACTTCCCATCTACTTTCAAGATGTCCCAATGATAGTTAAAATGCTAGTGTGTCAAGATGAGGACCTTATGGAACCACTTGTCTTGGGTTGAGATTGGATCTATGACCATGCAATCAACTTAAACCTAAAACTCAAATTCTTCAAGTTTGGGTATGTGAACAATGCATTACATTAGAATTAGAGAATTGCATGATCACAAATCCAGGTATCACACATTCTCTTAGCTCTTCTAAGACTAATCTTAGAGAAGAAGATGTTGTATGTGTCATAAGCTCTATGATGCAGGAATCAATCATGGAAGAGCATGCTCGAAGGTGAGTGGATCTCTCTCCTTTTTAAAAGACTAATGTAGCTATAATGGTTCAACTATAGAAGTAAGCAAAACAGTACAAGACAACTGGTATATCAAATAGACAAATAGAATTCAAGAAGAAAGTAGTTCTCGGCATGAAGCAAATCTGGGTACAAAAAGGAGAGCAGTCAATTCACACCATTGCAATCAAACTCATTACCAAAGAAGCAATGGAGATAGCCAAGGAAACAAGTAGCAAAAAACGAAGATCTCTATCTCAAAGAGTACTCCAAATTTGGGTACCAAAGTAGTCCATGAAGGCCGATCACAATAACATACAAATTTGGGTGCCTAAGGAATTAGTTATCACTCAACAAGGGTGATTACAAATGTGGGTACCAAAGGAACTCTTACATCCACAAAACCCTAGGGTCGCACTCATGAGAAAAGTCTCAACAAAGAAGCCGAGAGGCAAGGGTCTGAACCAAGCACAAAAATCAAAACAAGATCAACTCACCTCTTTGGCATTAGTAAGAAGATAAGAAACAAGCATATGGATTCAAAACTCAACAGTACCATTAGCCCCCATAGAACAAAAGAACCAACCACGATGGATACAGAACTTACAAAACCATCCAAAGATGAAGAGGCCAAAAGTGATCTGTACGTAGTGGAACACTGTTCTAAAATGATCCTTAGAACACCCTGAAGCCTACCCATATGAAGCACTCATAATGGAAACTAATTGGGAATCTAAATATGCGAATGTTATGTACACCAATTGCAAACCCAGACCAAATGTATTCCATGCACTATTGTATGCAAACTCAACTAAGGGAAAATATTCCGTCCAATTGTCTTGCTTTTCATTCACATACATACACAACATGTTTTCAAGCACTCGATTAACCCTCTCGATTTCCCCATTAGTTTGTGGATGGAAAGTTGTACTCATAGGAAGTTGAGTTCCAATCCATTCAAATGTTGTTCTCCAAAAGTTTGATGTGAATCTAGAGTCTCTATCAGAAATTATGCTTTTAGGCATTCCATGCAATCGAAAAAATTCTTTTACAAATAGTCTTACAACATTCAAGGCAGTATTAGTCTTTTTCATAGGAAAGAAATGTGCCATCTTGGTAATTTGATCAACTGCCACAAATATGGTATCATGTTTACTTTTGGTCATAGGAAAATTAGTGATAAAGTCCATAGAGATGGACTCCCACTTCTTATTTGGAACATCCAAATGTTAAAGCATTCCACGCATTCTCTTAAACTCAGATTTCACCTATTGGCACTTTGAACATTCACTAACATATTTTCTAATATCCTGCTTCATGCATGGCTAAAAGTAAGAATATTTCATTTTAACATAGGTCTTTGAATAACGTGGATGTGCAAAAAAAGGTGCATCATGACAATCATGCAATATTTTAACTTTCAATGGAGACTCAGAAGATATGCATAATCTATTGTTACAATACAAAGATCCATTCTGCAAATGAAATTTGTCTTGATATATCGATCCCCTGTCTGCATGCAAGAAATTCAAAATGGGTGCATAAAAAATGTCATATTTTAGTTCTTCTTGAATTTGATTGAGAAATCAAAATTTATTACTGAAAGGAGATTACATAAAGGTCTTTGACTCAATGCATCAGCGACCTTATTTTCCTTACCAGCCAAATAGTTAATGTCAAAATCATACTCACGTAATAATTCAACCCAATGCTTTTGCCTATTGTTAAGCAATGGTTGTGTGAAAATGTATTTTAGACTCTAATGATCTGTTTCAACTCAATCTTAACCCCTAACAATAGATGTCTCTAATGGTTAAGTGCATGTACAACAGCAAGCATTTCTAGATCATGAGTAGGATAACTAAGTTCATGTTTTCTTAATTTTTTGGACTCATATGCAACCATCCTAACATCCTATGAAAGAACACATCCTAATTGACTACCACACATCACATGCAACCACAAAAGGCTTTTTCCATTTCTGGTATTTTCAAAACACAATTTTCAATAGCTTGTTGTCACTTCATCTAAGGCGTCGTCGACACCCCTCCGGTCATAGTCTCAAAATCCCATGAAATTTGGTGAGCATACTCAGGGTGATTGGTTCCAAAATCATGATCTAAGCTCGTTTTGGCCTTTGAACACACTATCACAATGCTTATGCAGGAAATTTTGTCTTTTTGTGCCAAAGATATATACAGGTTCTGGTTCGACAATATAAGCATCTCAAAGTCTTCTACAGGTTTAGTATAACTCGACAAGGTATTTTTGTTCAACTTTTTGAGATACAATCATTTTTTTGCATCAGGGTATTTTAGTTAGTGGCCATGGTTGAAAGCAATGATGTATTTTGTATGTTGGTTGTTGAGAATAAGTTGGATGGTACCAATTATCCATTATGGGCTTATATGATGTGTCATGTATTGGTTGCAAGAGCACTATGGAATATTGTGTAGGGTGTTGAAAATTTCCCATTACACCTGCAAACAAAGTTACTGAAGATGATGTAGACAGCATTGAAGATGACGATATTCTTCATGTTCATGTTTGTGTTGCGGTTCTTGTTGTACGTACTACAAAGAAAATTCATTGGGATGGAAGAGATGCTCAAGCACATGCATTGATAGCCTTGTCTATCAAACATGCCATTATTCCTCACATTCGCTCTTGTAGAACATGTAAGGATGCTTGGGATACACTTACCACTTTACACCAGGCAAGGAATAAAATGAGCACATGAATGAAGGAGCTTCCATGGATAGTTTTCTGACAAAGATCAAAGATTTGAAGGAACAATTGATTTCTGCTCATGAAGTCTTGCCTGACAGCTCACTTGTGCAAATTGTTCTGAATGGTCTTCATGATTCATATCAAAGTTTTGCTTCTACTCTTCGTTTGATGATGAAAGGCAATCCAAATGCCTTAACATTTGAGGAGTTAGTCTCTGTTATGTTGTAGGAAGATGAGTCTAGGCAGAACAGGTACATTATGCATGTTGCAGTTCAAGCTTTCCTGGCTAGTCAAAAGGGGAAAGGTAAATGGAGCTCTTTTACTAGTAAGCAGAAATTTGCTCATTCTATACAATCAAAGAAGGATGACAGAGATGAGAAGAAAACAGAAAAGCAAAAATTATTTTGCAAATACTATAAAGGAAATGATCATGTCATAAAGAGTTGTCAAAAACTGGTTGTTAAAGAGTCAAGGAAGAAAGACACTGGAATGGTTGTTGCAAAGGCCTCTACACCCAAAACAGAGTCTACTAATCTTGTGTAGAATGAAGAATGTGCATTTACCACTGTTTGTAGTTATGACCCATCTTCTCATGAACAGTGTATGTCTGCAGTAGACTTAGATGTTTGGTACTTTGATAGTGGGGCAACCAAACATATTACCTCACAACGCAGTTTCATCACTTCACTCGAATGTGCCCCTATAGAGAATACTATCACATGTGCCAACAACTCCTCTTATCATATCATGGGAGTTGGTAAGATCATTCTTACTATTTGTGCCAGGGATCAAGAAGAATATGTTATGAGTTTCAGCTATAGCCAACATTGGCTTGGTTGTGAAATTTGATGATCATAGATGTACAGTTCATGATCTGTCAAATGGCAATGTGATTATTGCTTCTGGCATTTTAGGTCATGGGTTGTATAAGCTCATAGACTATGAAAAAACTGTGATATTTTGGGCAAAATTTAGTGTTCCTCATTCCCAAAAGATGGTTTAGTTTGAGCTACTTAGAAATTGTAGCTTGTTCATGGTGATGTATGTGGTCCTATGCAGACTCCTCTTTTGGAAACTATCTTTACTTTGTGACTTTCATTGATGATTTTTCTAGGCATGCATGGGTACATCCATTGAAAGCAAAGTCCCAAGTGTTTATGTGCTTCAAACAATTTCTACTTTTGGCTGAAAATATGTAAGCATGTAAAATGGGCACCCTCCATTCTGATCGAGGGGGGGAATATATGTCTTCTGACTTTAATGCATTTTTGGTTGAGCATGGGATAAAACATCAATGTACAATGTCATATACATCTCAATAAAATGGAGTTGTTGAACGGAAGAAAAGGTCACTCATGGAGATGGCGAGGTGTATGGTCAATAGTCAAGCTTTACCACATAGTTTCTGGCTTGAGGCTATTATGTGTGCAACATATGTACTTAAGAGGTGTCCCACTAAATCATTACAGTCTATCACTCCATATGAGGCTTGGCATGGTTGCAAGCCATCTGTTGCGTCCCTGCATGTTTTTGGTTGTCTGGCATATGCATTACTGCCGGAACAACAATGCAAGAAATTGGATGATAAAGTAGTTAAATGTATTTTTATTGGATACAGTTCTGAAAGCAAAGGCTATCGTTTGTATCATCCATATACTAAAGTCATTTTGGTTAGCTGTGATGTTGTTTGTGTGGACGATGCTAATCGGCCATTACTTTCATGTACTAAGGAGACATCAATTAGCTCCAAAGACATGTATGACACTTTGCTACCTCTTTTTACATATGGACAGTCTAGTGCTGGTCCTAATGAGGCAACTTCTCAGCCTTCATAGGTTTCATGTGAAGATGCATATCATTCCATTTTCTATGCAGATTTACATGGTGCACTTGTTGATGAGAGAGTTGATATTAAGGAGGCAAAAACTATGCCAAAATGGCTAGTGTAGAGTTTGTGTAATAGCAAATTAGATGCATCTCTGTCATATCATACTCGTTCATGCTCTCATAATGCCTTTTTTTCATCAGATTGTTATGCTATGGCTGCCTCTAGTCTTTGTGATGAGAATGAGCTTGTTTCATTTGATGAAGCACAAAATTCTGAAAATTGGATGGTTTGCTATGCAATCAGAATATGATGTTATCATGAATAATGGTACCTGGTCTTTATGTGACTTGCCTCCTGGCAAGAAGGTCATTGGCACTAAGTGGGTATACAAGCTAAAGCATAAACCTAATGGAATAGTTGATAGGTATAAGGCTAGGCATGTTGCAAAGGGTTATGCTCAAGAAAGAGGCATTGAGTTTTATGAGACCTTTGCTCCTACATGCCGAATGACTACTGTTTGTGGCATTTGTGCACTTGCAGCTCATCATGGTTTGCATCAATTGGACATTAAGACTGCATTTTTGGATGGTGACTTGCATAAAGAAGTGTATGTTTTTCAGCCCCATGGCTTTGTGTAGAAATGGCATGAAAACCAAATTTGTAGGTTGAAAAAGGCATTATATGGTTTGAAGCAATCACCATGTGCTTGGTATGAAAAGGTACATGCCTACATGATTGCACATGGTTTTGAGAACATTCCAACTAAGAGCACCTTATATGTTAATGATGTAAATGATGTACTTCTAATAATTGTTGTGTATGTTGATGACATGTTGCTCACTGGTCCTCATGAGAAGCATATTGCTGATTTTAAGGCTGATTTGCATGCCTCATTTGAGATGTCAGATTTGGGGCATTTGCATCATTATTTGGGCATTTAGTTTATGCAAGTTGATGCTAGAATAACTCTGTGTCAAAACAAATATATTGACACATTATTGCAGCGTTTTGGCCTTGAAGACTGCAAACCTATTACCACTCCTATACAGACAGGTTTATGGTTGAATCTTCATGATTCTGGAGATGCATTTGATGTTTTTCTCTATCAGCAGGTTATTGGATGCTTGATTTACTTATGCATTGCTCGGCCAGATATTCAATGTTTTGTCTCACAAATGAATAGTTTTATGCATTGCCCAAGTGTCAAATATTGGTAGGTGGTTAAGCCCATCTTTCACTACTTGAGTGGTACCCACCTACTTGGATTGTTTTATCCCAAGGGGGATCACTAACGCTAGATTTACATGCTTTTTCTGACTCTGACTAGGCTCATTGCTATGAGACTCGTGTGTCCACTAATGGTTTCTGCTTCATGCTTGGTAGCTCATGCTTGGTGTGTGTGGCTCAGATGCCTTATGGCTTATTTGGATGTTGTTCACTCTTCTACCACCACCATCTTCATTGACAGTAAGAGTGCAATGGCAGTTGTGAGGAACCCTGTGTTCCATGCTTGCACTAAGCACATTGAGGTGCACTATCATTATGTTAGGGAGAGGTTCTCTACTAGAGAGATCAATTTGGCATATGTGTCCACACAGGAGAACATTGCAGACCTTTTCACAAAGGCTCTATTTAGAGAGAAGTTTGAAGCTTTCAACAAAGCTTTGAGTTTACTTCCTTTCATGGATTGATTCTGCATAGTTTGGCACTTCCTTATACATGAGTGTCAACTCCTTGTTCACTGCATCACTCCTAAGGGGCATTTGTTGATATATTTAGGTAGTGATGTGTCTGAACACACTGTTGGAGTTAGACATCTGCGGAAGCATGCGAACAACACAAGGAAGAAGAAGAAGCTTGGAGCACAACACACAATACTGAATGTGTTACTAGAGAATGTACAAAGATAAGTAGCCCATTAGGGCAATAGGCGTATATACAAGTCGGGGGGAAAAAACTCCTAAGGAGGGAAAAAAGTGCCCCAGCAGACTTAGTGTGTTCACACACATCACTACCTAAATATATCAACAAATCCCCCTTGGGAGTGATGTGCTGAACAAGGAGTTGGCACTCATGTATAAGGAAGTGCCAAGCTATGTGGAAATCACTCCACAAAAGGAAGTAAGCCCAAAGCTTTGCAGAAAGCTTCAAACTTCTCCCTAGGCAGAGCCTTCGTGAAAAGGTCTGCAATGTTCTCCTGCATGGGCACATATGCCAAGCTGATCTTCCCAGCAAAGAACGTCTCCCTGGCATAGTGATAATGCACCTCAATGTCCTTAGTGCGATCATCGAACACAGGGTTCCTCGCAATTGCCAATGCGCTCTGATTGTCAGTGAAGATGGTAGTGGCAGAAGACTGACCAACACCCAAACCATCCATAAGGCATCTCAGTCACACACACTCAGCAGTCGCTGTGAAAGCTGCCCTATACTTAGCCTCACAACTAGAAGTGGCCACAGTAGGCTGCTTCTTGCTCAACCAAGATATACATGAGCTACCAAGCATGAAGCAAAAGCCACTAGTGGACATACGAGTGTCATGTCATAGCAACCAGCCCAATTAGAGTCACAAAAAGCATGCAAATCTGGTGGTAGTGATCCCCCCTTGGGATAAAACAACCCAAGTAGCCGAGTACCACTCAAGTGGCGAAAGATGCACTTAACCACTTGCCAATGCTTGACTCTTGGGCAATGCATAAACCTGCTCATCTGTGAGACAGCAAACTGAATATCTGGCTGAGTAATGCATAAGTAAGTCAGGCACCCAACAGCCTGTCGATAGAGAACAACATCAAATGCATCTCCAACATCATGAAGACTCAATCGTAAACATGTCTCCATAGGAGTGGCAATAGGTTTACAGTCTTCAAGGCCAAAACACTGCAATAATGTGTCAATATATTTTGTTTGACACAAAGCCATTCCACCATCAACATGCATAAACTGAATGCCCAAATAATGACGCAAATGCCCCAAATCAAACATCTCAAATGAGGCATGCAAATCAGCCTTAAAATCAGCAATATGCCTCTCATGAGGACCAGTGAGCAACATGTCATCAGCGTAAACCACAATGATCAGAAGTACATCATTAGCACGCTTAACATATAAGGTGATTTTAGTTGGACTCTTTTCAAAACCATGTGCAACCAGATAGGCATGTATCTTTTCATACCAAGCACGTGGTGCTTGCTTTAAACCATATAATGCCTTCTTTAACCTGCACACCTAGTTTTCATGCCCTTTCTGCACAAAGCCATGAGGTTGAAAAACATAGACTTCTTCATGCAAGTCACCATTCAAAAATGTTGTTTTAATGTCCAACTGATGTACATTCCAACCATGATGAGCTGCAAGTGCACAGATGCTACGAACAGAAGTCATTCGGCAAGTAGGAGCAAAGGTTTCATCAAAATCAATGCCTCTTTCTTGTGCATAACCCTTTGCAACAAACCTAGCCTTATACCTATCAACTGCAGCATCAGGTTTACGCTTTAGCTTGTATACCCACTTAGTGCCAATGGCCTTCTTGCCAAGAGGCAAGTCACATAAAGACCAAGTACCATTGCATCGTATTGAAATTGCATAGAAGCCATCCAATTTTTCTAAATTTTGTGCTTCATCAAACGAAACAGACTCAATCTCATCACACAGACTAGATGTAGCCATAGCATAGCAATCTGATGCAAAAGAGGCACTATGAGAGCCTGGTCGAGTATGATATGAAAAAGGTGCATCTAATTTGTTGTCACGCAAGGTCTGCACCAGCCATTTTGGCATAGTTCTTGCCTGCTCAACATCAGCTCTCTCATCAATAAGTGCATCCTGTAAATTTGCATAAAAAATGGAATGATCTACATCATCACATGAAACCTGCAAAGGTTGAGAAGTTGCCTCATTAGGACCAGCACTAGACTGTCCACCTATAAAAAGAGGCAGCAAAGTATCATACATGTCTTTGGAGCTAATAGATGTCTCCTTAGTACATGAAAGCAATGGCTGAATAGCATCTTCCACAAAAACAACATCACGGCTAACCAAAATGTGTTTAGTATGTGGATGATATAGATGATAGCCTTTACTTTTAGAACGGTACCCAACAAAAATACATTTCCTGCTTTATCATCCAATTTTCTGCGATGTTTTTCACGCACTAATGCATATGCCAAACAACCAAAAACAAGCAGATGAGCAACAAATGGCTTGCAATCATGCCAAGCCTCATATGGAGTGATAGACTGCAGTGCTTTAATGGGACACCTATTAAGTACATATGTTGCACACATGATAGCCTCAAGCCAGAAACTATGTGGTAAAGCCTGACTCTTGACCATACACCTCGCCATCTCCATAAGTGACATGTTCTTTCGTTCAGCAACTCCATTCTGTTGAGGTGTATATGGCATTGTACACTGGTGTTTTATCCCACGTTCAGCCACAAATGCATTAAAATTAGAAGAAATATATTCCCCCCCCCTCGATCTGAACGGAGGCTGCCCATTTTACATGCTGATAGATTTTCAGCCAAAACCAAAAGAAGGTGTCTACATAGGACCACAGACATCACTATGTACAAGCTGCAATTTTTGAGTAGTCTGAACTGAACCATGTTTTGGAAATGAGGAACACTGTAATTTCCAAAAGAAGGTGTCTACATAGGACCACAGACATCACTATGTACAAGCTGCAATTTTTTAGTAGCCTGAAGTGAACCATGTTTTGGAAATGAGGAATGCTGCATTTTGCCCAAAATACAGCCTTCACAAAAATGTTTTCCAGGTGCCTCAAGTTTGGGCAAAGAGGACACCATTTTAGATTTCTGCAGGCATAGCAAACTAGCGAAATTCAGATGACCAAAGAGTGCAAGCCAAAGATTTGCATCTGACATAGCCTGAGAATCATGTAATGCACATGCCGAATCATTCACAGATCTTTCATAGTCTATGAGCTTATACATCCCACGACATAAAATGCCAGAAGCAATAATCACATCGCCATTTGACAGATCATGAACTGTACACCTATCATCAGCACATTTCACAACCAAGCCAATCTTGGCTAATGTAGAAACTGATAATAGATTTTTCTTGATCCCTGGCACAAACAAAGCATCTGACAAAGTGAAAGAACTACCATCAGCAGTAGTCAAAATGATCTTACCAACTCCCATAACAGGATAAGAGGAGTTTTTGGTGCATGTAATAGTATTCCCTATAGGGGAAGGCTCGAGTGAAGAGAAGAAAATGCGCTGCGAGGTAATATGTTTGGTCACCCCACTGTCAAAGTGCCAAACATCTGAGTCTACTGCAGACATGTACTGCTCATGAGAAGATGGGTCAAAACTGCAAACAGTAGTAAACGCCCATTCTTCTTCCTGCACAGGATTAGCAGACTCTATTTTTGGTGTAGAGGCCTCTGCAACAACCATTCCAGCCTCTTTCTTCTTTGCCTCTTTAGCAGCCAGTTTTGGACAGTTCTTTATGATATGATCATTTTCTTTACAGTACTTGCAAAACAATTTCTACTTTTTTTATTCCTTTTTATCTTTGTCTTCCCTCTTCGATTGTGAAGAATTAGCAGATGTCTGCTTACTAGTTGAAGAGCTCCATTTTCCTTGGCCCTTCTGACTAGCCAAGAAAGCTTGATCTGCAACTCGCATAATGGACATGTTCTGCCTGGACTGATCTTCCTGCAACAGAACAGAGACTAACTCCTCAAATGACAAGGCATTTGGATTGCCTTTCATCATCAACCAAAGAGTAGAAGCAAAACTTTGATATGAATCAGGAAGACCATTCAGAACAGTCTGCACAAATGAGCTATCTGGTATGACCTCATCATTAGAAATCAATTGTTCCTTCAAGTCTTTGATCTTTGTTAGAAAACTGTCCATAGAATCACCTTCATTCATGTGCTCACTCTCCAACTGTTTTCAGACGTAATCAACACGAGCCTCATTCCTAGCTTGGTACAATGTGGTAAGTGTATCCCAAGCATCCTTAGCTGTTCTGCAAGAGCGAATGTGAGGAATAATGGCACATTTTATAGACAAATCTCTCAATGCATGTGCCTGGGCATCTCTGCCATCCCAACGAATTTTCTCTATAGAAGGTGTAGTAGAAATCACAGCACGAATAGGAATATGCAGAATATCATCATCTTCGACACCTTCTGCATGAGCTTCAGTACCTGCAATTGTAACATTTGCAGGTGTGATAGGACATTTTTCAACACTCTGCACAATGTTCCAGAGTCCGTTTGCAATATAACCCCATAACAGGTAGTTGGTACCATCCAACTTATCCTCAACATCCAACATACGGAATAGATCACTGCTTTCAGCCATGGCCAGTGACTAAAATACCTTGATGCAAAAAATTGATTGTATCTCGAAAAGTTGAACAAAACTACCGAGACAAATTTTGCTAGACCTATAGCAGACTTCGAGACGCTTATATTGGCGAACAGAAACTGTTATGCTCACCAAAATTTGTGCGATTCTGGGAGTTAGATGTCTGCAGAAGCACGCGAACAACACAAGGAAGAAGAAGAAGCTTGGAGCACAACACACAATACTGAATGTATTACTAGAGAATATACAAAGATAAGTAGCCCATTAGGGCAATAGGCGTATATACAAGCCGGGGAGAAAAAAACTCCTAAAGAGGGAAAAAAGTGCCCAGGCGGTCCTAGTGTTCACACACATCACTACCTAAATATATCACTAGGACTGCCAAGGCACTTTTTTCCCTCTTTAGGAGGTTTTTTTCCCCTGGCTTGTATATACGTCTATAACCCTAACGTGTCATTTATCTTTTTGTACATTCTAGTGGTAATACATTCAGTATTGTGCATTGTGCTCGAAGCTTCTTCTTCTTCATTGTGTTTTCATGTGCTTCCGTAGACCTCAAACGCCACCACCCCTTACACATTTAGGAACCAGCCAATCAACTATCATTTTGACTTTATCCTAGTCTATATGAATTCCCTCTTTAGATATGACTATTCCTAGATACACAAGTTTGTTCTTAGCAAAGAAACACTTACTCCGCTTTCCATACAATTTGTGTTCTCTAAGAGTTTGCAAAGTCTTCTTGAGATGTACAACATGCTCAAGATCATCTTTTGAGTGTACAAATATATCATCAAGAAATACTAAGATGAATTCTTCTAGGTAATCATGCAAAACATTGTTCATCAAGCACATAAATGTGGCAAGAGCATTTGTTAATCCAAAATGTAAAACTATAAACTCGTAGTAGCCATAACATGTTTGAAAGTTGTCTTGGGTATATCTTTTGTTTTGATTCTAATTTGGTGATCTCATGATCTTACATAATCTATAAGATCCATCTTTCTTCTTCTAAAAAAAAACAAGCGCACCCCAAGGCGAAACATCAAGCCTTTCTTCAAAAGATCGTCTATTTGAATCTTAAGCTCCTTTAATTCATCTATGTCAAATCTATAGGGTTCTCTATAATATGGTTCACTCCTTGGATACAAGTCAATGGCATGGTTAATCTACCTAGGTGGAGGTATACCAGGCAAGTGGAAGATTTCCATCATTGTCTTCCTCATGCAAATTGTTCACATAAACTGCAAATGTTTTACACCCATCATGTATGCCTCTAATTATCTGCATAGCTGAAATGAGAATAGGTTTAGGATTAATTGCATCACCTAGAATGTGGATAGATTCACCAGCTATCCTTAAAGTGATTGTTACCGTAGGTTTAACCACATGTACGCAATCATAGCTAGACCCCTTTATGCCTTGTTGTCTAATTTTGAGTGGAACGACGAATGCGAGAATTCTTTCAATGAAGTGAAACGTTTGTGCACAACACCAATACTGACCACTCCTGATTGGAATAAACCATTCCATGTCCATGTGGATGCATCCAATCACGCCATAGGATGTGTGCTAGCACAACCCACAGGTGAAGGAAACTTAGATTTTCCCATAGCATATGCTAGTAGACAACTCACCGCAGCTGAACGAAACTATACCACAACTGAGCGAGAGGGCTTAGGCATGGTATATGCTGTGAAGAAGTTTAGACACTATTTATTGGCCAACAAGTTTAAGTTTTTCACTGATCATCAAGCTTTGTTATATTTGGTCAATAAACCTTGCAATACTTGATGCTTAGTAAGATGGTTCCTCTTACTAATGGAATATGACTTTGAAGTTGTTGTCAGGAAAGGTAGAACCCACCTTCGGGCAGATCACCTTTCTCGCATTACTTCAGGAGAGTCACCACAAGGAGTGTCTGATGAACTACCTGATGCTTATCTGTTCAATTTGGAAGTTGTTCCCAAATGGGCAAATAAGTTGGTACCGGTCCTCACCTTCGGACATGCAAATAAGAATGTGAAAACCTCACAAGAAGAAATTGTAAAATCACAAAAATATCACATATTGGCAGGAAGCATGTACAAACAAGATACGGAGGGTGTACTCGCTTGTTGTGTCGAGGATGATGAACATACTAGCTGGTTGCAACAAGCCCATGAAGGATTTCTAGGAAATCACTATTCTAAACAACAAACATTGCAGAATCTAAAATGTTTAGGAGTGTATTGGCCTAGCATGGACAAAGAAATTCATGAGTGGATTAAGAATTGTCCTGTGTGCCAGGGAAAACCCCTAGTGGAGCATGCAACCCTTTATCAAGTGTCATTAATTCCAGATTGGAGTACTCCATTGGTAGAGTTTATGAGGTCGGGAAGATTACCCAAAGAGGCTAGCCTAGCAAGAAGACGAAGCATGGAGCAAGAGGCTCAAGGCTGTGCCTTAGTAGGAGACAACCTATACCGAAGAGACAAAGATGGTTACTTAAGACTGTGCGTTCATGAATCAGACTATTTAACGGTCTTAGAGACTGCACACAGTGGTGTTGCAGGTGGACATTTTAGTCCTAACCGAGTGATTAAGACCATTCTATTCTCAGGACTTTGGTGGCCCACTCTCCATATGGATGCACATACCTATGTGAAGAAATGTGACACATGCCAACGTGCACAATATCCAGTTAGAAAAGATGAGATGCCTTTGAGGCAAATGATGGGAGGATGTGCATTCTCGAAATGGGGTATAGACTTTGTAGGTTCTATTAACCCCCCAGCTAGAAACTCCCATGCAGAGTACATTATTGTAGCAACAGATTACCTTACCAAGTGGGTAGAAGTGAAAGCCACAACAAAGAATGATGCTCAGACAACGACTAAGTTCTTATTTGAGAATGTGTTCACGAGATATGGGCTACCAATAGAGTTAGTGAGTGACAGAGGCACACACTTCCTGAATGAGGTAATTGAAAATCTTCTCCAAGAATTCTTGGTGATACATAAGAAATCTGCCCCTTATCACCCACAAGCTAACGGACAAGCCGAGAGCACCAATAAGATCCTCAGTAACATATTGACAAAACTGGTCAATAAACGCTCTGATTGGGACAAACAACTTCATCATGCTGTTTGGGCTTATCGAGTTGCCTACAAAACTGTACTCAATGCCACGCCATTTCACATGGTCTTTGGACAGAATGTTGTGCTACCATTAGAGTTCTTAATCCCAGCTTTAAAAGTAGCACAAGAGCATGAGTGGAATGGACATGAATTGTCTTCTAGAATCTTTGACCTAGAACGCTTAGGTGAGATGAGGCTACGAGCGGCAGCAGGTATCTACGCTGCAAACAAAAGGCAAAAGGCATACTTCGATGCACACATCAAGGATAAGGGATTGAAAGAGGGAGACCTAGTGCTGGTTTATACGCTAAAGCAACATGCCCGTAAGTTGGAAAAAAGAGGATACGGACCCATGATCATTAATAGAATTTCCACCAGCTGTCCAGTTCAGTTGGCCACTATAGAAGGAGATATCTTGCCAAACTATATTAGTGGATGTAGAGTCAAGTTATACCAAGAACCTATTACAGAGGATATGCTTACGAGACTCAACACTGCTAAGAAGCGAAAAGAAGAGGAGTTAAGGGTGAGGGAAGAAGCATAGGCAGAGGCCAAAGAGCATATTAGGCGAAATAAGTTAAGGCGACTAGGCCTAGATGTCAACTCAAAAGCCCCAAAATATCACATGGATATGTGCCAAAAATCGGCCATAACTACTTCTCAAGTCATTGATCGACGTCCCTTTGTGACCATAGAGATAGGACAAGGAAAGGGTGGAAGGACTGTGAAAGCATTGATTGACTCAGGTGCAGCAAGTAGTGCAGTTAGACTGTCCTACTGCCAAGACTTGCAGTTGAACATCAATCCCATAGAAGCTTATCTCATAGGATTGGGAGGTGTGGAAACCCCTTGTTTGGGTGAGGTGGAACTTCCCATCTACCTTCAAGATGTTCCAATGAAAGTCAAAGTGCTAGTGTGTCAAGATGAGAACCTTACAGAACCACTTGTCTTGGGTCAAGATTGGATCTATGACCATGCAGTTAACTTAAACCTAAGAAGTCAAATTCTTCAAGTTTGGGTACATGAACAATGCATTACATTAGAATTAGAGAACTGCATGCTCACAGATCATGGCACCACACACTCTCTTAGTTCCTCTAAGACTAATCTTCACGAGCAAGATGTTGTATGTGTCAAAAGCTCTATGATCGAAAAGGATTCAATCATGGAAGGACAGTCGCAAAGGCAACCAAACCCTCCTTGTTTTTTGAAGGTTAAAGCATCCACAGTAGTTCAACCTCAGAAGCAAGCACAACAATCCAAGACACCATTCAACGTGAAAGCCGTTCCGAGCATGAAGCAGATCTGGGTACGCAAAGGAGAGCAACCACCAGCCTTGCCCCCACAAATCCCATCCGGGCAAGACAATCAGGCCAGAAGACGAAGGAAGAAGCTTGGACAAGATCAACCACAAGGTATCCGTCAAGTTTGGGTGCCTAAGAAATTAGCTGAAGCTCAACATGGACAGTTACAAATATGGGTACCCAAGAAGCTACTATATACACAACAACCTATGCTCTCCCACATGAGAAAAGTCTCAACAAAGAAACCAAAGGGAGCCAAGGGTATGAACCCAACACCAAGACTAACAATAAACCAACTCACCTCTTCAACAAGAGTCAGAAGACAATCATCACGGATATGGGTTTGGAAGCCAAAAGCATCAGCAGCCACTACAAGACCAACGCGCCAACCACAAGAGACACAACAAACAAGCAACCAGCCAAGGATGAATAGGCCTGAACATGGTATCCACAACTATGGTTTCCTCTTACTATGGTAGGAGTGAAGAGCTTGAAGGTCCACAACTTGAGTGATGTTTAACTACTGCATGTACGAGAGCATCCAGGGAGATATCTCCAAGGGGTAGTTCTGGTACCCTGCAAATCTTTGTGTGCATACTGGATGAGAAGACTCCTACTTATGGTGAACTAGAGAGAATATGTGAAACTAAGCTTGGTGTAGTTACCCAATCTCGTTTGTCAAGGAATACAAAGAAATTCAATTCTCATTATTTGGCAAATTTTGCTTTGAAGAGAGCAGACAGGGCCAGGCACTCAAAGAATTTCATCAATGGATTCTCAACACGGACATTCATCAACAATGTCCATCACAAATGCCGGGCGCACAGCAGGACGAGATAAGCATCAATCGATGCTTCACCATGGTAAGTATCTTGTACCTTGGCAACACCATAACCATGATGGACTAGGAAACCTCTTCGTCGGCATACCCTTGAGCACTTAGCTCAAGACCCCAATTTTTGCACCATACTTCTTCCAATGCATTTTCTAAGTAAGCATGTATAGGGCTACATTACAAGGCCATGCACAAGGCATAGATTTTCCTCAACCCATGCATGAACTCACTTACCCATCATCCATTATGGGTACTTGGCATGATTACTATGAACATCATCTTAACAAGATTTAGAGGACATCAAGGGCGACTCACAACGACACAATCATGCTGGAATCCAAGGAAGGAGCGCATACCAAGGGACAACAACTTCCAAAGGCTTGTAGTGACAAATGAAGAACCAGACAACCAACCTTGCCACATTTGGAAGGTAGACGGCTCTTGTTCCTACCGAACAGACACTACCTCTCAAAGCACTACATGGAACAACCATTACAACAAGGGTCTGTCAGGGATGACAGACTCGAGAGGGGGGGGCGTGTTGAAGCTGAAGGTCAAGGACAAAGCACAGGAGCACATCAAAGAGGTGGACACACAAGAAGAAGGAGCAAGTAGGGAGCTCCAAGAAGTGTATGTCAAATTTCCCTATAAAAATAGTGATTTTCATCGTTAAAAACTATTGTAAATACCATTTTCTATTTTTGTAACTCCATTTTGTTCAAGACGAGGAGTCCTCGAGCTTGAGGAGTATTAGAAGTATCATCCTACCAATTTTCATAATTTTTAGACTTCGTTTGATCTCTCAAATAAGCCCTCGAACCTAATTTTTAACTAGGTCGGACACTAGGCCTAGACAGGGCCAAAACTAGTCAAAAAACTATAAAAAGAGCTAGAGACCTCATTTTGGAGGTTAGCTTGTTTAGAGAATAGAGCTTTTGTAAGAGAACTCTTTTGCAATCGAAGCTTTCCATTGTTCCTATCTTTGATCTCACCTTATGCGCGCGTGTGTGTGTATGTGTGTGCATGTTTGTGTGCTTTCACTCATGCACTTGTGCTTTCACTTGCTCGTGATCTTCATACCGGTCCTCACGTCTCCGCGGATTGACAAGTAAAGGAGGTGGTGCTTACGCTTGAGCTACATCTATCTATTCAACAGAGCTCATGTCTGTGATAGAGGGGGAGTATAGGACTTCCTTGTAGCATGTCTCTACTGTTAGATATGCTCAATACTCCACCCTCATGTGACCACAAATGATCCATGGTGCTCTAAGTTGTAAGGCCCCCATTATGAGGAGAAGCCATTATGAGAGCCCGGACATTTGTGGAACCCTAACTTCCAAGTTAGATGAGGTCTATGTGTGACCGTTGATGGTTATAGATGATCTTTGTGAGCCTAGCCGTCAGGTTAGGTAGGGCATAAACTTCCAGGCCATTGGATTATCATTTAAGGTGAAAATAAAGGCCTTGTGGCGTCGCGCGGTTTCCCCATAGAACCTTAATGGGGGGAGTGCAGAGGGGGGCTTGCCCCCTTCTGCGGGGTCCGGGGGGCCTATCCCCCCGGCCCGTAGGGCCGAGACGGTAGGACTTCTGGTCGTGGAGATATTGTCGGATCATATATTTTACCGACTAATTTGTATATCCCGACTACGTTTATCTATACCGAACCGCCTTGTAAAAGCTATATAAGCACAGCCCAGGTTGAGCTTTATAACAGCATTGCGCACTAGTAAGCCCTTCATCTAGAGTCTGTCTAGATCGCCATCTAAGCTCCACAGTGGGAGCGCACGGGTGGACAGCACCATCATTGTAACTGCATTATGCTTTGCAATCTGAGAATTTGAGTTCTCTACCTCTCAGTCTGCGTCTATCTTTGTCTGCGTTTTTCTCTCAACTCTGTCTACAGGTCTATTCCGCTGTGCTGTTATTTTCTTACATGGTATCAGAGCTCAGGAGGCTCTGAGTGGTGCAGAAGCAGAAACGCAGAGGTTGCAGAGTTCTGAACAACAAAAGAGAGAAGATGTCAAGTGGTGCGTCATCATCTACGACTGGGGGCCAAGGTGGTTCATCAACAGGAGTAGGTGGCGCACAAGCAGGAGCAGCAATGATGCCGATCATCCCAACATTGCGGATACGGCCACCAGCCTTCACAGAAGGTAAACTTGATGGTACGAACTACACCCTGTGGAAGTTCAAAATCACTTCTATTCTTGATTCATATGAGCTTTTGGAGACTGTTCTTGGGACTGATCATGAGCCCCAAGAAAGACCTGATCCAAATACTCCTGGTCGAATGATTCCTCCTGATGCTGATCTTCTACGTGCTTGGAAACGTAGAAATGCAGATGCACTCTGTGCTCTTGTTACAAGTACTTCTGATAGTGTTCTGACTCTCATTCAGCATACTACGAAGGCATGTGAAGCATGGAACATATTGAGAAATCAATATGAAACTCATAATCAGACACGGATTCAGAACTTGGAGAATCAGCTTGCAGCAGAACGGTTTGCTGATGGGGAGATTGCAGAGGTGTTTATCACTCGTATAAAGAATCTACGAGATCAAATGGCGGGAGCAGGTGTTCAAAAGTCAAGTGAAGAGCTAGCTCGACGTTGTCTTCGAATTTGTCCACCTAAGTTTGATGGTCTGGTAACTGCTCTTAACACTCAAATCAGACCTCAACCACTAACTTTTGAAGAATTCAGTGCCTTACTCATGGAGGAGGAGTTGCGGCTCAAGGCAAGGAGTGGTGGTAGCAAAGGAGATGCTGCATTCACAGCAAATGCCAAAGGAGGCAAAACAGACTCTTCAAAAGATGGAGACAAAAAGAAGAATGACAAAAAGAAGTTCAAGGGAGAGTGTTTCCACTGCAAGAAGAAGGGACACAGAATCCAAGACTGTCGCATCAAGAAGGCAGAAGAGAAGAGTGGCTCTTCAAAAGGTGGCAAGGGCAAGGAGTCTGCCAACACAGCAGAAACAGAGCTTGAGTTATTTGTTATGATAGAGGAGGTGTGCTCCTCGGCTGAAGATTCAGGAACAGATGACTCATGGGTGTTGGACAGCGGTGCATCTCGTCACATGACGAGTAGAAAAGACCTTTACAGTTCCTTACAGCCTCTAAAGGAACCCATCACAGTAAAGGTAGGAAACAATGCAAGATGTCCTGCAGAGGGCGAAGGTACGGTTTCTTTCATTAACTCTAATGGTGATATCAGAAAGCTTTCAAATGTGCTATATGTTCCACAAATAAAACGAAATCTACTTTCAGTAGCTTCTATAACTGATCAAGGTCATCAAGTATCTTTCAGTAAGACAGGAGCTAAGATTATGGACGGTAACAACAACATTGTTGGGACTGGCATAAGGAGGAACAACCTATATGAGTTGTGTGCTCTTACAGCCACTACAAATGTGTGCACAAGTAAGCTATGGCATGAGAGATTCGGCCACATTGGATACCCTGTACTGAAGGAGATGCATCGCAGAGGTATGGTTGCACACCTACCATCGATTGCAGAAATGAAGGAACCATGTGAAGCTTGCATGATGGGCAAGCAACAGAGGAAGGCATTTCCACAAGAAAGCAAGAACAGGGCAAGCTATCCTCTAGAGTTGGTGCATGCTGACTTGTGCGGAAAAATGCCTACACAGGCCTTGGGCGGATCTTCCTACTTCATGTTACTTGTCGACAACTATAGCAGGAAGATGTGGGTGTACTTCCTTCGCGATAAGGCTCAAGCTTTTGGTAAGTTTAAAGAATGGCTTCAGCTTGTTGAAATTGAAACAGGGAAGAAGATGAAGAAATTCAGGACAGACGGTGGTGGTGAGTTCACATCAATAGAGTTTGAAGATTTCTGCAAGAGTAAGGGAATCAAGCATCAACTCACAGTGGCACATAGTCCTCAACAGAACGGTGTTGCAGAACGCCGGAATCGAACCATCATGGAGATGGCAAGGTGCATGTTGAAAGGAAAGGGTTTGCCTAATCAGTTTTGGGCAGAGGCTGTCAACACTGCTGTCTACATCTTGAATCGAAGCTACACCAAGGCACTTGATGGAAAGACTCCACAAGAAGCCTACACGGGTAAAAAGCCTTCTGTTTCCCATTTCAAAGTATTTGGAAGTGAATGTTATGTACATGTTCCAGATAGGGAGAGAAACAAGCTTCAACCAAAAAGCATCAAATGTATCTTCCTGGGGTATAGCGAAGATAAGAAGGCTTATAAGCTTTATGACCCTGAGGCTAAGAAGATCATGGCGAGTCGTGATGTGGTGTTCAAGGAGGAGCAGCCACATGCAGTGGAGGAGGATAAGAGAGCTTCCACTTTATCATCAGGCGAAGGGGCAATCCACTATGAACCTGGCCCAAGAGCTATCCCTTCTACACAAGAGAAGGAAGCATCATCTTCAGATGATGAGTCTAAAAGTCACCAACCTGCCGACATCCAAGTGGAAAAGCCATTGCCATGTTGGGTGAGGCAGCTCTATGATTCTGCAAACCCCATCCCACAGTCACTAGAACAAGTTGCAGATGGACCGAGGCGATCACAGAGAATAGAGGAACAGAGACGGGCAAGCACCCATATTGTAAACACAGCCTTGATGGCTGATCTCATTCAAGAAGAAGCGAAGGAACCAATCAATGTGGAAGAGGCACTCCATGATCCGAATTGGAGGGCTGCCATGCAAATAGAATACAACAATATCATGAAGAATGGAACTTGGGAGCTAGTGGATCAACCCCCTAAGCGTAAAGTCATTGGCACCAAGTGGGTTTGGAAGCTAAAGTACAAGGCTGATGGTACTCTAGAAAAATATAAAGCAAGACTTGTTGCACAGGGCTACTCACAAGTTGAAGGCATTGACTTTTGTGAATCATTTGCCCCGACTGCAAGAATGACTACTATCCGAGTAGTACTAGTTGTGGCTGCACATAAGCGTTGGCCAGCCTATCACATGGATGTTAAATCAGCGTTCCTGAATGGAGACCTCAAGGAGGAGGTATATGTGTCTCAGCCACCAGGGTTTGAGGCTCCCCATTCACAGAACAAGGTATGTAAGCTGAAGAAGGCATTATATGGGCTAAAACAAGCCCCTAGAGCATGGTACCAACGGATAGATAAGTATCTCTTGAATCTAGGGTTCAAAAGATGTGCTTCTGATGCTAACTTGTATGTTCTAAAGAAAGGAGGGAAGACAATTGTGCTTGTACTCTATGTAGATGACCTTGTGATTACAGGAAATGATGATGCTCTTCTTCAACAAACAAAAGATGCCCTGAGTTCAGAATTTGAAATGACAGACTTGGGCTTAATGCATTATTGCTTAGGTCTTGAAGTTTGGCAGGAACCAGGGAAGATTTTCATCTCTCAACAAAAGTATGCAAGGCAGATATTGAAGGCATTCGACATGGAGGATTGCAAGGAAATTTCTACACCCATGGAGGTCAACACAAAATTATCTATTGAAGATACTTCACCTCCAGTGGATATTGGAAGATACAGGAAATTGGTTGGAAGTCTCATCTACTTGTGCAATAGCAGACCAGACATCTCTTATGTTGTTGGAGTAGTAAGCAGGTTCTCTAATAAACCTTGCCAAACTCATTGGAAGGCAAGCATGCGGATACTCAGGTATGTGAAAGGAACCACTGATTATGGTATTCTTTATGAAGAAGGATCATCTCTTGCCGGATACTGTGACTCAGATTGGGCAGGAGATATTGATACCAGAAAATCAGTTTCTGGATATTGCTTTTCTTTAGGATCAGGGATTTTCTCTTGGATCAGTAAGAAGCAACCGACTGTAGCATTATCTTCTACTGAAGCTGAGTACAAAGCTGCATGCGTTGCAGCATGTGAAGCAGTATGGTTGAGGAGGATCCTATGGCACATAGGAATACAAGGACAAGAGGCTACAGAGTTGAAGTGTGACAACCAAAGTTGCATGGCCATCGCCAAAAATCCTGTTTTCCATGCACGTACGAAGCACATAGAAATCCAGTATCACTATGTGCGTGAGTTGATTGAGGACGGGGTCGTGGAGATAACCTATTGCCCTACTGAAGAAAATGGAGCAGACATCTTCACCAAGGCTCTTGGGAGAGAGCAACTTCTTCGACACTTTCCAAAGCTTGGGATTGGACCAAGGAGGTAGTTCACCATTGGGTGGACATTGAGGGGGGGTGTTAGATATGCTCAATACTCCACCCTCATGTGACCACAAATGATCCATGGTGCTCTAAGTTGTAAGGCCCCCATTATGAGGAGAAGCCATTATGAGAGCCCGGACATTTGTGGAACCCTAACTTCCAAGTTAGATGAGGTCTATGTGTGACTGTTGATGGTTATAGATGATCTTTGTGAGCCTAGCCGTCAGGTTAGGTAGGGCATAAACTTCCAGGCCATTGGGTTATCATTTAAGGTGAAAATAAAGGCCTTGTGGCGTCGTGCGGTTTCCCCATAGAACCTTAATGGGGGGAGTGCAGAGGGGGGCTTGCCCCCTTCTGCGGGGTCTGGGGGGCCTATCCCCCCGGCCCGTAGGGCCGAGACGGTAGGACTTCTGGTCGTGGAGATATTGTCGGATCATATATTTTACCGACTAATTTGTATATCCCGACTACGTTTATCTATACCGAACCGCCTTGTAAAAGCTATATAAGCACAGCCCAGGTTGAGCTTTATAACAGCATTGCACACTAGTAAGCCCTTCATCTAGAGTCTGTCTAGATCGCCATCTAAGCTCCACAGTGGGAGCGCACGGGTGGACAGCACCATCATTGTAACTGCATTATGCTTTGCAATCTGAGAATTTGAGTTCTCTACCTCTCAGTCTGCATCTATCTTTGTCTGCGTTTTTCTCTCAACTCTGTCTACAGGTCTATTCCGCTGTGCTGTTATTTTCTTACATCTACAAACTTGCATGAGTTCCTATTTATTTAGATGGTCTTAATAGGTCAACTACAAGAGTGATAAATTCCACAGAATATGAAGTTTTACCAAGACCAATTGTGAAACTTGAAGGAGGATTTTTACATAGACAAATGGGGACAACTATACTTAGTAATTGAACATCCAGAAAGAATCAATGAAAGAGGAGAGAGTGAAGAACCTAGCCATCCAATCTAGATTGATAATAAAGAAGCAATATCTACTCCAAGAGGAAGATCAGTAGTAGTAAACATTTGGAGAGGGAATATAATCCCTCAAGATGATGGTTTGATGGGCTTCTACTTGATAGCTAGAATTGACAAACTTGTTGCACGTCACTGTAAGGGGAGATAGTATTAACCTCGCTACAATTTATGAATTGCATGATCCTGAAGACTCTTTTAGAGTCACTTATCTAGATCAAAACAAGAGAAGGTATTGGGAAGTTAATGATCTAGAGAGATCTAGACTACAATACTTGGGTTTGCCAATATTTCCACCTAGGGATAACACAACCACCTCCTAAAATCCTCAAGAGCAGCATCAAAGTTAGGAGAATCCTTTCATAGGTCAAACTAGCTAGCAGAATGTCCCAATCAGACCACATGTTTTCAAGGATATAGGACCAAGTAGGAATAGCTACCAAAGAGATTCGGGAGAAATGAGGAAAACCAACGTTATGAACAACTAGGATGAAGTCACAATTGGTAGATGGTCATGTTGAATGACCTTTAGGGCCATTCATGCGACAACTAAAGGTATTTCAAGATTGGGGATGAGATGCCTTGTATCTTCAACACCAGGGCACAAAAACCAAAATAAATCTCTAAAATTTCTCGTATAGGGATATTCCACCTCTTCAATGGAATCCTATACATAAAGAGGAAGACGACATATCAATACATTCTAGTGACTAGTCATGGATGAATGAAGATACACAACTATGGATTTGTAAGGCAACTTAATGAGAAGAAAAACATTTACAACATTGGCAATTAGAAAGACATGCCTATAGAAGATCCAACATATATGCCTTAGATATTTCCTGATGAAGCATTTGAACCACATGGATGGATGGAAATATTAGCAACATTGGATGTATGTGTAAACAAAGAATCACTAACCATGACTGAATATGTGGATGAAGAAGGATATGATCTGAGTTTGTACGTGGTAGTACTCCAAAGGCAAAAGAAGGAGAAATAATAGAAAAAGAATGGAAAGAAGAACACGAAAGCATAGAAATTGAACCTGAGTTTGACTCATAAGAACAATACTTAAAAGACGTGGAAACAGAAGTCTCCAAGGAAAATAAAAGAATATTCTCCATAGAAGAATATCAAGAAAACCATAGGAAGTAGAGTAATGAAACTGATGAAGAAAATTTACAACTTAAACAATTCAAGGTGCATGAACATTTTAAGAGGTATGAAGTAGAGGAAAGAAAGATAGCGATTCAAATTCCTAAGAGAGAGGCATAAGAGGGAGTAGCATATGATAACAAAGAGCAAACAAAGAAAATTGTAGTAACCCTAGAAGGGGATGAAGAGAGATGTACCTACATAGGAAAAGATGTGTCCATAGAAGAGTAACGAGAGCTCATAGCATTGCTATGAGAGTATAGGAACATATTTGCTTGGAATTACAAAGATCTAAAAGGAGTTGATCCATTGATATGCTCTCATTGAATTCCTATGAAACTTGATGTTAAACCCTATAGGCAAAGACCTTGCACTTATAACGATGTCTATTCAACCAAAATTAAAGAAGAGATAGACAAATTGTTGGCAACTGGATTTATATATGAGATAGAACACACTAAATGGGTTTCTCGCTTGGTGGTTGTACCAAAAAATAATGGAAACATGAGGGTTTGTATTATCCTCAAGAAAGTTGATGCTGCCACCTTTCGAGATAGCTATCCATTACCCATTACATATCATCTTTTTTGGGAAGAATAGGAGGCAAGGAAGTGTACAACTTCTTGGATTGATTTTCGGGCTATAATCAAGTAGTAATTGCTATAGAAGATCAACACAAAACTACCTTTGCTACAGAGTGGGGAGTGTACACATTCAATGTTATGACTTTTGGTTTAACCAACACCCCAACCACTTTCCAAATGTTGATATACTATGTTTTTGAAGAAAATTTTGCAAAAGAGTATGGAGGTCTATGTAGATGACTTATGTACATATTCATCTCATTGTCTAGCACACATACCCGAGCTTAGGAAAATATTTGAAAAATGAAGAAAATGTAGAGTGTGCTTGAACACTGAGAAATGTGTTTTCATGGTGAGGCAAGGTAAAATATTGTGACACATAGTGTCCAAAAACTGTTGTCCAATTAATTGGATCAAATCGAGAAATCGCATGAAACTAGATTACAAGCCGCTAACAGAAGACAAAAGGCTTATTATGATGCTCACATCAAACATGAAGGTCTAAACGTTGGAGATCTAGTGCTAATCTATACTCTTAAACAACATGCAGAGAATTACATCAAAGAGGATATGATCCTTTGATCATAAATTGTATTTCCTCAGGCGGAGCTATTAATCCAACTACATTGGATGGAGACATAGTACCAAAATATATAAGTGGTTGTAGAGTCAAGAAATATATGGAACCTTTGACTGAGCAAATATTGATGAGACTCTGAGCAGCTCAAAATAGAAAAAAGAAGAGGAGAGGATAAGAAAAGAGGCGAGATTAGAAGCCATAGAGAGAATTAGAAAATGGAAGGAATGGATCAGAGAACGTGATGAGAGATATTGACAATGTGAAAAACCTATTCCCATGGAAAATTATCATACCACAAATATCAAAACCTTGGGAAGCCAAGCGAGACAACCATGATTAAACCTAGGGATTGAAAAGGAGGAATACCACTTGGTAGATTCCTTAATTGACACAGGAGCAACCCTAAATAGTGTACATGCTTCTTTAGTTGAAAAAAATTAAAGATACCACTCACTCCTATAAAAGCTTATATGATTGGGATTGGAGGTAATATCATTGAATGCCTATGAGAAGTAACCCTATCCTTACACTTAGGGAACAATACGGTGCAACAAAGACTTTTGGTCCATAAAGATTCTGATCTACTAGAAGAACTAGTTCTAGGACAAGATTGGATTTAAGAATATAAGGTTATATACATTTGGCCCAAGGATCTATTTCAGCCAAGGTAGGACATTGAGAAGTCTTTAGTCTCCTAGATGAGAAACCACTAAAGACAATTGATAGGGAAAACCCTAATTAGCAAATCAAAGTATGCATGAATTAGAATCCCAACCAAATCCTTATCTAAGGATTCTATTCTTCAACCTACCTTATGTGTCAATGAAAAGTCTTGTTTTACTACATGTAATCAGCCAACCCCTCCTTCTAAAGAAAATAATATAGAGAGCCCTAGGGAGGTCATTAATTCTAGAGAGGAGCTTGGAGAATCCTCTAGAAGCGTGATTCCAAGAAGAACAAGACAATGGTCATGCAAAGGAGACAAACAAATATGGATTCACAAAGATCAGCTTCAAGAGTATAAAAGCAATCAACACCAAGCACAACCGACTAACCCTAGATGAAGAAAATCATTCAAGGAAGGAAGAGCACAACAAATCAACACAAGGACAATTCAAGTATGGATACCCAAAAAACTCATTAAAGCTCAAATAAAACACAAGAAAATTTGGATCCCAAAGTGGACATTGGAAAAAACCAAGCAAGGTATCAGAGCATGCGCCCAGGCCAACACGTCTTCTTCAACTTTTTACTTATGAACAACTCATGTACTCAATGCACTACTGCTATCCACCACAAGACACATGGTACACACACGCGCGCACACAAGGTAAGACAAAGAGAGAGAGAGAAGCAATGGAAATCTTTAGATTACTCAAAAGTGCTCTTACAAGTTCAATTCTACAACAAGCTAACCTCAAAAATGAGCTCTCTAGCTCTATTTATAGTTTTTGACTAGATTTTGGCCCTGTCCAGACCTAGTGTCCGGCCTAGTTAAAAATTAGGTTCTATGGCCTATTTGAGGGCTCAAACAGAGTCTAAAAAATATGAAAATTGATAGGTAGGTACTTATAATGCTCCTCAAGCTCAATGACTCCTTGGCTTGCACAAAATGGAGCTACAAAAAGGTGGAATGGTATTTACAATGGTTGTTAGTGATGAGAATCATTGTTATAAAGATGTTGATTTGAAAAAAAAGAAGGGCCTATCTGGCAGATATGCGTTGATTGCTCTGTCTATTTAATCCTTCTCTTTGCTCTGACTCTCTCCGCTGGCTTCCTTGTCTCGTCAGTCCTTGGGTGCCCTGACTGCTATCAACACCCCCCCTCTCTCGCGTCTGTCGTCCCTGACAGACCCTTGCTGCTGGGAGTGCTGGATGTAACATTCCACAACATGAGTGGCAAGCTGATGTTCTTGGATGCGTAGTCCTCTGGCCAAGTCTATCATCATGCGATCCCAATCAATTGGTCCTGGGATCTCCGGATGTGGCAAACGTAACTGATCTGCATGGATGGCTTGTTCGACTGCGAATAGATGTAGCAAATGTGTTGGTCTGGGAATGAAAATTTCCGAGTGATATTCCCAGAACCCTGTAGAGAACATTTCTTCAAAGGCCTGCTTGAAGCATGCGGGTAAATACTTTATTCGTGCATGCCAGGCAAAGATTATGTTGACCGAGGGAGTCTGGCTCATGTCGTAGACTAAATCCTTGTTACCTTGAGAGAATCCAGGGGTGGAAATGTATGGAGCTTGTACCTTCCGAAAGGTTTTGAAGACAATTGTCATGAGCTCGAATATTTTCATACACATTTTTGCTGCTATGTCGGGTACATTCTTTAGACGCATAGACCAGTGTCGAATTGTTGATATCATGTATGCTACGGTCAGGGTCCCTCGAGATGGAGCAAAATATGGATAGTTGACCCATGCCGAGCATTCTTTATTGTTGCGTACCTTGATTGCAAATGCTTGCCATGATCTACGACGGACCATTGGGCAATAGCATGGATTATACTTGACATACAGTGGCATGGTTGCCCAAGTGCTCATCATCTCACGGTAATCAATTAGTAACCGTGCACGCCAATTAGATTGGAAGATCGAGCCAGCGCGTGCGTCTTCCGGTAAGTCCTCTAGCTCAAATTGAGTGGAAAATGTGGGCTCCTTCCCTGTACGCCTTTTAATTTCTGCATTATAATCATGTAGCAAGACATAGTAAGGCATGTATTGTGGCTCGGAAGTTGTGATTAACTGTTGGTGGGATAGATGCTGAAAGTAAGAAGATCGAAGCACAGTTTCTTCCAAGTTTGTGAGGGATTGAATTTGCACGGTGACACGATCATCATGTGTTTGTCCCACTTTCTCAATTCTTTTGACCCAATCTGGGACTCCAATTTTAAAGTGTCATGTCCTTCTTCTGTAACTCGACCGTCGGGTGTTGGCATCGGCTCGTATGGTTCTTCATAGCTATCATCGATGGTGATTTCCACTATTGTATCAGGTTCTCGTTCTTCGGCGGGGGAGGGTGACCTTTCATATGGTAAGAGACGTGCTTGGATTTCTACCAACTGCTTCCGGAGGGTCTCTAATTCTTCTATAGAGTGTTGCGAGATCACCAGCTCTTGTTGAGCTATGGGCGCACTGGCTATCTGCTTCTTTAAGTCAGCACATTCAGCCTCTAACTTTTCGTATGACTCCAAAAAATTTGCATGCTCCTCGAGTAAGATGCAGATGTCTTCTAATGGGACTGCTCTATACTTGGTAGGGCTAATGGTTGCGCCTGCAGTTCCTTCCATAGCTGCTTCAAAATTGTTTTGGTTTTGTTGTTGAAGCCGCTTGTTCTCTTCTAATGCTGCTGCCATATGCTTCCTTAATAGCCCAAGATTGCATCTGAGTGTAGCATTGGATATCATTTGTGCCTGGAGCACACTTTCCAGTTCCTTGACTGCTTTATCATCCACCGTCGATATCTTTGATTCCAATTCTGTGTGAGCCTACTGTAAACTGGTATGTTCTGCTAGGAGCGTTTGATAATCAACTTCTAGAGTGTGGACTCTAGCCTACAGGCGCTGAGATTCTGCATGTAGGGCAGCAGTACGTTCTTCCAATTGATGATATTCTTGTTGCAGTTGATGTGCACACTTAAGTAATGTATTAAATGTGCTATTTACATTATGAGATGCAAGGGGGAAAGTTTGGAATGCAGGGGAAGTGGGAATGGGAAGGGAGGTAGTGAATGTTGTGCCTGCGAATGATGTGGTGAGTGGTGAGGTGGGGGGTAGGGGAGGGGGAGATGGTGGAATTGTGGGGAGAGGTGTTGTGGTTGGAGAAATGTCCATTGGGTCGGACAAAGTGGTGTGTGCAGGGGCTACCATGTAAGTTGGTATGGTAGGTGAAGTGAGTGTGGTGTTTGTGTAGATTAATGTTGTTGCGAACATGTGGGGATTGTGCCTCTGAGACAATGGAGTGCGGATGGACTGCTCCATGAAAGATGGGTATTGAGGAGGTGCGATTGGGTTGAGTGATATGTAGGGAGCAGATGGAAAGTATGGGTCATGGGATGGGGGCACCCGTAATGGGGGATACGCCGGGAAACAAAGGATTCCTTCTGTGGGTGCAGGGGTTCCAACCACACTCGGAATTATGGGGTGGCCAATTATGGGCTCGGAGGAAAAAAAGGGTGAAGTGTACAAGGGATTGGTGATGGAAGAGAAGAGGGTGTCGTGTGAGGTTGGCTCTCGAAATGAGAAGGATGTGGATGAGGTGGGGTTGTAAGTGAAGGTAGATGTGATTACTGCAGTTTCTTCCATGGTGGGAGGTTGTGGTGGAGAAGGGGGGATGGGGGGTGCGGGGGTGAGATGGGTGATGTCTGAACAAAAGTTTCAGCAGAGAGGTCAATGGTGGTGGTGGGGGTAGTTGTGGTTTCGATGGTTACGTCTGGTTCTGTGATGGGTATTCTGATAGTCTTACCTGCTCGTGGTTATGTGTCGACTCTGCGTTTGTCATACCTCACGGACTGGCGGACCACTGTGTGGACAGTCTCCAGAACTCCTAACGATTCTGACACTAATTTGAGGGTGTTAATAAAATGTTGATCCACTCCGTCATCTGCTAGCATTTCTTGCATCAAGGCTTGGCGTGATGCAAGGGAGAGTTGATGCCTTTCTTGCACTGCTTTGATCGTATCATACAACCTCTATAGTTGAGCTGTGTATGCAGGTGCACCTACGAGTTCTGGCACTTCTTGTTGCTCATCTTGATGCCCGTGGTCATATTCCTCCTCATCTTCTTCATATTCTTCATCTTCGTCGTCCTCTTCATCCATTTCGACTATGGTAATAGGCACTTGGGAGGTTGTTGCATGCGGTTGAACATTCTCCACTTGTTGTTCCTCTTCTGCCTCAAGATCTATGTCTTTTAACAATTGTTCGAAGTCTTCATTCGTGAGTTCTTCCAAGGGTGCGCCACCGGGAAATTCAAGATCGGTTAGGACGGGAGGAAATATCAAATTGGGGCCATCGGTGTTGCGTCTCGGAAGTCGTAGTGTGAATGGCCAAACTCTTCGGGGTGGTGGGGTAACGTCCGGTGTTAGGGTGGCTCCACGTGGTTGAGCACAAGGTACTTGGACAGTTCCTCTCATCTTCTTGGAAGGGGGTCCAGTGGATGGCCGGCCTCCAAACTGTTGTACTCGATTAAACATCAGTGCCCGTTGAATTGGGATGTCATAAGCCAAACACCTATAAATTATTCTAGTTAGAGCACAACATCCATATAAAACATGCTTCCGTGGCCATCGTTTGTGGGCTAGGTGTATCTGATCAATTATCCAATGGGGTAAGTTGATGGTGAGGTTTTGTGTCTCTGCCAAGAGAGGGGGGGGGTGTGCTGCTATGGCTGGTGATGTTTCCATGGTGTCAAAAGTGTGTGTGAATGTGTAGATGGGGACCGTGGGTGGGGTGGATGTGATATTTGTAAATATAGTTGTAAATGTAGGCATTGTGATCCCTCCAAATTGGGTGCCTGGTGAGATAGGAATCCCCATAACATAAGTGGTGAGTGTTGAAGTTGGGGTGGTAGTGTCGTGTGGCGAAGTGAAGGGTGTAGTGATGTGTGGGGAGGGTGGTGATGGTGGTGCCTCGTGGTGTTCCTCTGTTTGCGTAGTGTCTCCTGGTGTCGATACTTCTATGTGGATTTGCTTGCCGGAGCGCATGGGATGGGTAGGTACTCGTTTCTCAAATCGATGAATATAAGCCATAGTTGAATGAATGGCCTCATCCACGCCTAGCGCGTCCGCATGCAGGTTCATGGACCTAATGAATTGTTCATCAACACCTTCCTCACCTAACATTTGGCTCATTAACACCTTTCCTGTTTCGAGCGACAGTTTGTGCTGTTCTTGGACTTGCTTCATGGTTTCATACAATCTTTTTATTTGTGTCGAGTAGGCCCGGGCACTTGCTAGTTCTGTAATTTCTTCGTATTCTTGATCATATTCCTCATCTGCTTCCTCGTTCGTCTCTTCTTCATCCTCCTCTACTTCCACTACTTCCGGGTGAGTCAGGGCTGAAGAAGTTGTAGTAGGTTGTTGTTCTTGGGTCTGCTCTGCTTCCGTCTCAAGGTTAGACTCATTGATCATCCTAGCGATTTCTTCATCAGTTAGATCGGCCAGGGTGTAGCCCTGTGGAAACTCCAGGTCGGAGGGAATCAGAGGAAAAACTAGATTGGTTCCTTTTGCACTCTGTCTGGGCAAGCGAATTGTAAACGGACGGACACGTCGCGTTTGTGGAGGTGTCACCTTTGGTGTGGTGGTGGCTCCCCTTGCTTGGGCACATGGTAATTGGACAGAGCCTCTCATTTTCTTGGATGGAGGTCCTGTTGTTGATAGCCTTCTTTGGAACTCCTGAACTCTGGACCATACTAGTGCTCTTTGGATAGGCACGTCATAAGCTAAGCATCTGTAAATTATTTTTGTCAGCGCACAACACCCATGAAGCACATCCCTCTGTTTCTTATTCCATCGTTGATGTGCAAGGTGGATTTGGTCAATGATCCAGTGTGGTAAGTTGATTGTAAGATCCTCTATCTCCGCCAAGTACAAGCTAAACCAAATTCTTTTTGGTGGCATAGTGAAGCGTTCTTGGGTGGGAAAGGCAAAGTGTTGCATGATTGTCCGTAGGTGGAGGGCGATGGTTGGTGTCATTGCTACCATGTCCTTGAGTTTATTGAGATCCTTGTGCTTCATCCTGCCGGGAATCATTGTTTCTTTCTCTGTGGGAATATGCATACCGTGCATGTCCAACGCTTCTTGTACTAAGTTGAGGGTAAGTTTGAATCTTTTCAATTCATGGCCCGGTGTCAAGGATGGGAGAACAAATGTACTATCTCCCCCTTTTGCTCTGCTAGGAGTGATTGTGCTAATCAAGTAAGAGCAGCGTAGAAAATCGGGCTTAGGTAGGAGTGCCCTAAAATAGCTATCCAATCCTGCTTTGGTCCATACACATCGCATTACTTCGGCATTCTGGTACTTCTCGAATTCACGGGTGAAGAAATGATATCCTCCCCATTTGCCGTTAAACTCAATTTCTGCCTCCCAAAAGTAGGTGCCGTCTCCGAGGGGGCCTGCAACATCGCTGAACCAATGTGCATGCTTTCCAACTTGTGAGGTATGCCCTTGTGGAGGATCCTGCATCGGAAGTATGTGCACTGCCCTGAGTTCTTGAGGTCTCTCCGTGAGTTGTGGTTCGAGGAGGAGAGTTTCAATATTCACAATTTGGCCACTGGACCCCGCCTGGGAACTAGTTCCTGCTCCTTCTGCCATGTCACTTCTTGTTCGCTGGTGCTGTGAGAATATAGAAACATGTGTTAACATTGTAATGGACAAGATAGAACCATTTTTTGGCCCCGTTACAACATTATGTAGTTAGTGATAGGTTAGTTAGTCAGTGAGTGCTCGGTGATCGTGGCTATAGTTATTGGATGAATTGTCCTATGAGCTAAATGGGAAGGCGCAGTGTGAGAATGATGTAGTTAGTAGGTGGAGATGAATTTACAAGAGGGGGTTGAGGGGTTTATTACAGGCTTTGGGCTGCCACACACAGTGGATGGCTTTTGGTTTTGATTTTGTGGAGACTCTGGAGGGCTTTATAAGAGGCTTTTTAGGGACCCATTTACGAGTGATTCTGCTCGTGCTCAAGGGCGAATATGTGTTCGTGCATGTTGAATAAGAGTGGGTATCAGCTGTTCGAGTGAGTGAACCATGTTGTACAGGGTGTGGTCTCTGTGTATCTATTTGAGCCCGCAAGCAAGCCTTAGGCACCCAAATTTGTCTTGATTGTGGGTTAGCCTTCATCGACTTCTTGGGTACCCAGATAGACTTCACTTTCACAGAAGAATGTTTGGAAGACTTCTTATTAGTGTTGTGTCGTTGATCACTAATAGGAAGTTGAGCCAGTTGTTGTGGCTTGACCACAATAGGATGCTCGCCTTTTTGCACCCACATTTGTTTTGGTGGCTGGGACACATTGCTTCGTACTTTCTTTTGGCTTCGAGCATTGGTAGTCTACTTCTTCTGCATTTTATCTACCTCTAGTTACTGCATCCCGATGGCCTTTGGAAAAAAAGGGAGTTCCATCGTATCCTTGACTTCTTTGCTGAGATAGTCATCCCTCTGCATCACACAGTTTTGGACAAGCATAACATGGTCATCTTCATGTGTACACCTGGAAGGACCAGGAGTATGTGCCTTTCCTAGTTCCTTGAGTGTTCCATTGTCTAACTCAGCTGTAATTCGACTCTGATTTACCCATACCTGAAGAAGTCCACTTCTTAGGTTTAGGTTGACTGCATGATCATAAATCCAATCTTGACCCAAGACAAGAGGCTCAGTGAGATCCTCATCTTGGCACACTAGTACTTTAACTATCAGTAAAACATCTTGAATGTAGAGGGGAAGTTCCACCTCGCCCATGCAAGGGTTCTCCACACCTCCCAGTCCTATGAGATATGCTTCTATAGGACTGACATTTAATTTCAACTTTTGACAGTAAGAAAATTTAACAGCGCTAGTGGCTGCACCTGAGTCAATCAAGGCCCTTACAGTCCTTGCGGGTCTCCTTAGTGTCTGTAAGGTTCTTTGCTTTGAGTAGTGTTGCTCTAATGCACCTACATGTGCTAATTGTAACTATTTAGCGTACTCATCCTCCTCCACACAACAAGCCAAGATCCCTTGATCTGTATGCTTGTACATACTTCCTGCCATGATGTGGTACTTTTGGGCCTTTACTACTTCTCTATCTTGAGTATTTATGACTGGGTGATTAGGTCCGTAGGTTAATATTGGCACTAATGGCTTAGCCCACTGAGGTACAACTTCCAAATTAAATAAGTAAGCATCAGGAAGGTCATCTGATACTCCTTGTGGAGCCGCTCCTGATGTGAGCCTAGAGAGATGATCTGCTCTCAAATGAGTCTTCCCTTTCCTCACCACAACCTCAAAGTCATATTCCATCAGTAAGAGGAACCATCTTACTAATCTGCCTATATTTCATGGCTTGTTTACCAAGTATAACAGTGCTTGATGATCAATAAAAAAATTAAACTTATTTGCAAGCAAATAGTGTCTAAACGTTTTAACTGCATACACCTAAGGTTGTCAATGGTGCTTTGAGAAACATAACCTCTATCCGTTCAGCTGCATTCAATTGTCTACTAGCATAGGCAATTGGAAGATCCATATTACCTTCGCCAGTAGGTTGTGCAAGCACACATCCAATAACATAATTGGATGCATCCACGTGAACATGAAAGGGCTTATTCCAATCCGGTGTGGTCAAGATTGGTGCTGAACATAATCGTCGTTTAAGCTCATTGAAGGAATTCTCACATTCATCAGTCCACTCAAAGTTAGTCAAAAGTCCGTACAGAGGCTTTGCAATGATGACGTACATGTGTATAAAGTGTCGGTAATAACCACAATGCCCCATGAAAGCTTGTACTTCCTTGACATTCTTTGGCCTAGGTAGCTCTGCAATAGCTCTAACTTTTTCCTCGTCCGTAGATATGCCATTTTTTGACACTATGTGTCCTAGAATCTTGCCTTGCCTGACCATGAAAACACACTTTTCTGGGTTCAGGCAGACTTGATATTCTCTACATTTGTCAAAGATTTGCTTGAGTTCAGGTATATGTGTCTGTCTAATGTTGGAATGAGCACAAAGATCATCAACATAGACCTCTACATTCTTCCTCAGGAATTCTTTAAATGCATGACACATCAGTCTCTGAAATATAGAGGGTGCATTGGTGAGACCAAATGGCATTACTCGGAAGGCAAATATGCCCCACTCTGTGGCAAAAGCCGTTTTATGCTGATCTTCTGGAGCAATGGCTACCTGATTGTAACCAAAAAATCTATCAAGGAAGTTGTACACTTCCTTGCCTGCTACTCTTTCTAATAGATGCTCAGTGATAGGAAGCGGATAATTATCTCGAATAGTGGCTGCATTAACCTTCTTCAAGTTAATGCACACTCGTAGCTTCCCATTCTTTTTGGGCACCACTACAATGGGGGATACCCACTCAGTGTGCTCAATTTCATAGATGAATCCAGCTTCAACCAAGCGATCTATCTCTTCTTTAATCTTGGCAGCATAATTATCATTATATGTGTATGGCTTTTGTTTAGAGGGTTTGGCATATGAGGTCATGGGGATAGTGTGTGAGCATATGTCACGGTCAACGCCTTTCAAATCCTTATAGCTCCAAGCGAATACATCTCTGTACTCTCTTAGCAAAGCTATCAGCTCTTGCTCTTCTTCTTCTGTCAGGTCATGTCCTATGTAAGTGCATCTCTCCTCTCCTTCTTCTATGGCTACAACTATTTTCTTGGTGGTTTCTTTGTTATTATAGGCCTCTCCTGATTGCGCCTCACGTTTAGGTATTCTTATCATGACTCTTCTATCGTCTATTTCATATTTCTTAAAGTTTTCAGGGACCTCAAACAAAGATTCTTCCTCTTCTGATGTGACTTCTTTCTTCTTCCTGTTTCTTGCCTTCACTCTTGGTGGTCACTTGTGTGGTTAATCTCACCTCGTTCATAATTTCTGCGTGTCTCTGAGGGTGAGCTTCTACCTCATAGAAGTATTCCTCATCCGATGCAAATGGTGGGTCCATAATGATTGACTCTACATTGGAGTCACTTGCATCCTCAAATGCATCAGGGCTAGGTTCACATTCTTCTAGAATTGAGTCTCCCATGATTGGCTCTATGGAGAAGACTGAAATGTCATAGCAATCCTCATCACAGTGGGGTGTCCATTGTTCTTCATTGATGGCTACATCCATTGTTGCTAAAATTTCTGCCCAGCCGTGAGGTTCAAACTCTTTGTCAGGAAATACTACCGGTGCATAGGCTGGGTCTTGGATTGATCTATGTGTCTCCTTCGCACCTATCTCTCTGGCTTTTTCTCTCTTCTCTTCTTCTACTTCTACTTTACACATCCACAAGTGAGTATCTTCATGCATCCATGAGGATCCTGATCCTATGGACTGCACTGACTCAATATCATCTTTAGCTCTATGGATGGGGTTCCATTGAATGGGGGGTACATCCCTATGAGAGTAATCTTTGAGATTCACTTTGGTTGTGACACCTAAGTGTTGCAAATACAAGGAATTGGTTCCCCAATCCTGTACCACCTGCAACTGTCGCATAAATGGTCTTCCTAAAATCATCTCATAGGCATGATTTTTGCTAAAGTCACATATAGCAAACGTATGCTCGAACTCTACACCACATGTAGTGAGAGTTATTCCTTCTAGTATCCCTAAGGGTCTTTCAATGTGACCATCGGCCATCTGCAACTTCATTCTCGTTGGCCTGAGTGCTGGCTTGCCCCAATGCTTCCATAGGGAAGTGGTAGCAATTGCAACTCCTGCATCTGAGTCTAGAATTGCCGTGGTTGTGTATCCTTGATGGGTGATGGGAAGATAGGTGTTTCCTTCTTCTCCTTCACTCATATCTCCTATCTTGTCTAGAGGAATTTCTGGCACTGTTCTATGAGAACCTACCTGGGAACGCGGTTTAGCTATCTCTGGTACTTGTTTGGCTACCTGTTTCCATAGTTCGGGTCTAACCTTGAGTAGCTCTTCTAAAGTGAGGTTGCACTGCACTTTAGTGTTCTTTACTACCTCCATATTCCTAGGTATGACTGAGTCTTCATTTTGTACCATGACCGTGGGTGCTCTCATACACATAGACTTAGCTTCCCATGGGCCTGTGAAGTGGGGTAGCTCTTGTAAGGAATTAGACTCAAAAGTCTAATCTCTCCCGAGATTGGGTACTCTCTTGTTCCTCATAAATGGATGGAATGTCTTGTGGGAATTGATCATGCGCGTCATCCACCAGGTCAATGGGAGGAGGTACTTCACTTTCACTTGCACCTTTTTCCTCTTGATTTCCTCTTCATATCTTAGAATGTTACTGATCTTAAGGAGGCCTTTTCGTAGGTGCGATTTATCACTCTTAACGTTCTTCCTTCTAATCCTCCGAATATTTTGGATCATCTTTTGAGCTTTGTCCAAGATAATGTGCATTTGGTTGGCAACTTTAACCCAACTCTTTGATGGAGACTATTGTTTAGTGAAGGCTTGTCTCAAGGCTAGAGAGATATCTTGTTGAACTAAAAGTTAGGAAAATACCATAGGATCTGCATGGAACCAAAGAGCTTTCCAATTCTTAGTAAAGAATTTAAATGTTAAAACAACTCAAGAGTGATCCGACACAACAATGTCCATATTATGAGAGAGAGAAAGAAACCTGAGGTTGTCAATGGTGCTTTGAGAAACATAACCTCTATCAAATTTAGCCTTATGCAAATCCACACTAGGCTCGAGGTTCTATCAAGAATCATGACCAAAAGAGTGTTTGCAAGTAAAGAGCTACCTCCACTAATGAACTGCCACTCTTCCCGGTTGCTTCCGTTGATCTTCATTCGTCTCCTTTGCCGAAATCGGGGACTCGAGTCACTAGTGTCCTAATGAGTCACGTCGATGTTTGCATAGTAGTTGAGAAGTGGGTAACGGCTTTGAGCATCGGCCGTGATCCAGCGACTCGCGACTCGCGAGTCGCCACCGTCACCCAGTACTTGGAAAAGAACAGCTTTACTTACCCAATAACACTTCAAAAAAGTCAATTCATCGCACGAACGACTAGGTCTCCGCACATCAGCTCACCCCTTCAGGATTCGTAACAGTTCTAAGTTCTAACTTCTAAGTCTAGTTTCCCCTTCGGAAGCCCATCTCGCACTTTACCCGATGGGGTAGTAGATTCCGGGTTCAGCAACGGGAAGAGGCGTCGCAATCTGACCTTTTGCCTTCTACCGACCATTTTCGCATAATTGATCGTCAGTACAGTTTCGCAGGCTCATTGAGCAGACTGCAGAGAAGTAGACAGACATAGTGCCGCACCTCCATATATAGGCCGAAGTCTGCGCACGAATGGGGCTAAAAGAAAAGGGCAAAATGGTCAAGCCAGATACCTTGTTGTCGAATCCGTTGACGATAACCTTTTGTACTTTTTTCTGGAAAGATTTACGAGTCGATTGAAAAGTACCTTTCAATTTCATAACATGGTTAGTATTCTGAGGTCGCTAATCCCAAGGAGCAGCGGTCATCATCTTCCTTGGGGCGTACTGCATGAGTATCTCGGGCTTTCTTCTTCCTTGCGGCATCTTCGCACGCCATAGCTTGTCTCTGCATTTTTGCAAATCGCTAAGCTCGGTCGATTCTCTGGATTTTTCGTGGCTTTCTTGCTAGCAAGCTAATCGAAATCAAATTACTAGGTTCAGTGCTTCTGAGTCAGAGCTTGCTTTTGGGAAGCCACGTCGGTGGGTTCCTCACCAACTCTTTGTTCCGTCGCAGTTCACCTGAGCAGAGCAAGATGAAGCTTGATAATTCAAATGAAAGCTAGAAAGTTTTTGGTTTATTGGGTATATCAACAGATTCTCAGCATTAGAACATCGTGACATCGCACAAGAACACCAATTCAAACATTTGGATGCAATGGCAGACGAATCTGCCTGTGCCATTGACGATCCTTGTATTTCTGGTTCAACCTCCTCAACGCCCCATCAGGCTTATTCTGGGAAGGAGCAGAAAAATGCGGGCGAGCAAATAACTTACTTACTTCTTCAAAAAATTAGAGAATTGGAAGCAAACCAAGTCAGGCTTAGAGAAGAGCTCAATAGGCTGACTAAAATCTATGAACAATCATCATCACAAAGCAATCAGCTATTGAGCTCATCAACGACAGACAGCTCTTGTCCTCGGTGCACTTGCTGCTGTCCTTGCCACTCCTCCCCAGCACATGCAAATGACCAGACTTATGGAGAGGGAGATTTACGACAGAATGTGCATACTGGTACTGATTATCACAGGACTCAGCCTTCAGAAAGGAATTGGCAATTTCATGGTGTTTCTTCTTCTTTAAGTCCTTTCCCTACTCGCAGACGCTCTGTACATGAAGACCTCTCAGCTGAGCATTTTGTAAATATTCTCCAATCTATGGGACAGGCTGTGTATATATTCAGACCAACTGGAGAGGTGACATACTGGTAGGAATATCCACATTTGGCTTGATCGAGGGGCTTTTGCAAAACGAATGTTCTTTTTATTGTTCTTTATTCATGCTTTACAGTTTAGCAAATAAAGTAGAATGGTTCTGTCTGTCGCATTTGTACGTCTAATATTGTAGCTCCAAATACTTGGCTAGCATGGCCTTTAGCTTCTCTCTCCTATTTTTGGCAATCCTTTACTTCCCCATTGAAATGATCACCGTGCAGTCTTGTTCTCATTCAATCTTACTTGAGGAGTGCATCTTTCCAAATGAAAGGGAGCAGTGAAATTGTCAAACAATGGGAATACAAGGTCATGGAAGGTGGAAATGTTTTCGGCTGTGGCTTGGCTTGACAAAGATAACCGATGTCTTTGTGGTTTCTAGATTTGTGGTTGTTTATGTATGCTCCCGTTTTTTCTGCATTTGCTTTAAATCATCTTTGGCTTTGGGTGTCATGCCTGAAGAAACATCATTCTTCAGGAATCAATGTGCCGAGGACCTTTATGGTTGGAAAGCTTCTGGGGCGATAGGTCAAAAGATATTGGATCTTCTGGTCGATAATTCTAGCTTGGCTCGAAAAAACTAACCAATATCCATGTGGTTTCTAGATTTTTTGTAGTTGTTTGTATATGGTTCAGTTTTTCTGCATTTTCTATTAAACTATCTCTGGTATTGGGTGTGACGCCTGAAGAAACATTATTACTTCAGGAATCAATGTGCTGAGGACCTTTATGGTTGGAAAGCTTCTGAGGCGATAGGTCAAAATATATTGGATCTTGTGGTTGATGATTCCAGGCAAGATGCGGCAACACAGTTAGTAAATCAACTAAGCCGTGGAGAATCATGGTCCGGACAGTTCCCATTGAAGAAAAAAACAGGGGAAGTTTTCATTGGAATGATGACAGATACCCCTCTTTATGAAGGTGACAAGTTTGTAGGGATAATTGGAGTCTCCACTGACACGCGTCCTTTTAGAAATTCGGGTTACAGGGAAAGTAACACAGCAAACTTCTGGGAGCCTCCTCGCATACTCAATGGAGTACGTGGGCTTCCCAAGTTCAAAATTGATAGGCAACATCCCCTCTCTATGCCTTTCAGGGATACGTCACCATTGAAGAATACTGTCTCCAAAATGGTAAGTGAGCTCCAGTTCTTTCTTATGGAAGAGTTGCATGTACAGTTAAAGGAGATGTCTGCTCAAGCACTATAAGCAGCATCTCCTGCACCAAAGACACTAAGTTCATCTGCTTTGGATGGAAGCACCTTCTTTTGATAGTCATACCTATGACTTAAAAAAAAAACACAATTGTGTGATTGGGAGTTATTTTATCTTGTAGTCAGGATTATATTCTTGCAAAATTCTGAACAATGATACAGCATCCAGAAACAAGTCCTTCACAGCAGAATAACAGTTAGACATTCCTGAATCTGAACTATTCTCACAATATCGAGTATCCTCACCATGTTTCCAACTTATCATCTTCTAATTTGAAGAGGTTTCTGCAAGCTTGCTTGCATTTGACCCATGAAAGATTCATGCCTCTGCCTTTCACCATTTCTTGTCTTCTGCAGGCTTCAAAAGTCCTTTCACGTTTAAGAATTGCCGATGGTGTGGAATCAGGTCCTTGTGAGGAGGATGGCAAGGACGTTGGAGGCAAGGATAACAACAATAGGAAAGAGATCGATGAAAGAGCAACCATACGAGGAACTGTTGATGAAGGGTTTGCTCCTGTTAATCCATCCAAGCCAGACACGTGTGGGAATTCCCTAGAAGAAGGAAGAACGGGTGCAGAAGGGCATGCTTCAACATCAAATTCTAAGGCTGAAATGTTGATATCAAAAAATCCAAAACAAAAATTGAGAGCTTCATTTCCCAGGCATGCCACTGAAAATGGTATCAAAGAGAGTCCTCACAAATATATTGTTAAGAAGGATGGGATAAGTCCTCCCAAGAAGTCATCATCTTATGCAGGAGCTGAAGACGAAGCTGCAGCTTCATCGGCTTGCTTGGTAGCTCAGTCAGACTCTATGGCTTCTCATCTTAATGATAGTGTAAGCAGCAGCAGTGCATCTAGCATCAATGGAAGGTTACACTTATTGACAGATTCAGAAACAGATCTAGAGGATTGTGAAATAGCATGGAGCGATCTTACAATTCGGGAACAGGTTGGAGAAGGTACTTTTAAATTTATGACATGCTCTATTGGTTGAACCTTCGTATGAAATGCAAAAAAAATGTGTTTCTCTTTTGGACACTTAGAGAAATTGTGAAATTTAATGATGTAATGCGAGTTTTCAGGTTTGTGTCTTAACAATTAGTGAATTATGCACTTCTTGTCTTCTTTAGTGCAGTTTATCAATGACTTAAGGGGTTTTATCATGCATTCAGTACAATAGGACAATTGTCCTATGTGATATTGTGTTTGAATTTCATTTTGAGGTTACATGAGTGTATGATGAGCCATATGAAGATTGTGGGAGAAAACTATTAAGGTGAAGCTTAGAGGTGCTGTATTTGTCCATGTGCATACCAAAGATATTTTTAGGGCACTTCCACTTGCCTATGATATTTGCTTTCTGCTTTTACATTCTCCCTCTTACTCGATGACTCTTGAACAATCTGAAGGTTATGTGAAGTTTTGTTCCTCTGCGTCTTTGAGGACTTCAGCAACTCAAGACGATTTGAGAAACTGTGGCATTGCATTAACATATGCATACTTTTATGCGTGTAAATTGATGGTGCCCACCACATTGGATGTGATGTGCCCATTATTTCAATATACATAGGTTCTCATTAGTCCTCTTTTGGGCTCATGAGTTGGCCTAGCCCAAGGTACAAATATGAAGCAAGGAACAACGAAAGAGAATGATCAAATTTTAGGATGGAAAGCACTCGTCTTATTAGGTAATATGTCCACCTAACCACATGAAGGCAAGCATCTTTTGTTTGTTTCCCAATCGAAGATTAAGAGAGTAATGATCTCAGGTTTGTCCCTTCTTCTATTGAATATTAACCCTAGAGGGACTAGATGACATTATTGAGAAGGAAGCCAATCCTTCAAGGGTTCGAGATTAGCAGGCAGTCGAGTAGGTGTAACCACTTTGGTATATTTACCACCTTTGTTCATGCAATGACATTCAAGAAGAAATAGGATTAGTTCACAATCAATATTTGTTGATATATCTAGGTAGTGATGTGTGTGAACACACCAAGACGACCGGGGCACGTTTTTCCCTCTTTAGGAGTTTTTTTCCCCGGCTTGTATATACGCCTATAACCCTAATGGGTTACTTCTCTTTGTACATTCTAGTGGTAATACATTCATATTGTGTGTTGTGCTCCAAGCTTCTTCTTCTTCCTTGTGCTATTCGTGCGCTTTCGTAGACCTCGAACTCCAACAATTGGTATCAGAGAAGGTCGCAGACATCCCTCTAGACACCCCTCTAGTCGCAGTCTCAGAATCGCACGAAATTTGATGAGCATACTTAGGGTGATTAGCTTCATCTAGGGTGTCATCGACACCCCTCCCGTCAGAGTCTTAGAATCGCACGAAATTTGGTGACCATACTTAGGGTGATTAGGAGATAAAAACATCTTCGCTATGTGGTGCTCAAATCGCGATCTGAGCTCGTTTCGGCCTCCGAATGCACTATCACAGTGCTTGTGCAGACAATTTAGTCTTTTTGTGCCAAAGATATATACAGGTTTCGGTATAAGCGCCTCGAAGTCGGCTACAGGTTTAGCGAAACTCGTCAGGGTAGTTTTGTTCAACATTTTTAGATACAATTATTTTTTTTTGCATCAAGGTATTTTAGTTAGTGGCTATGGCTGAGAGCAGTGATGTATTTCGTATGTTGGCTGTTGAGGATAAGTTGGACGGTACCAATTACCTAGTGTGGGCTTATATGATGTGTCGTGTATTGGTTGCAAAAGGACTGTGGAATATTGTGTAGGGTGTTGAAAGACATTCTATTTCACCTGAAAACACAGTTTTTGAAGGTGATGTAGATGGCATTGAAGATGGTGATATTCTTCATGTTCCTGTTCATGTTGCGGTTCTTACTGCACCTATTGTAGAGCAAATTCGTTGGGATGGTAGAGATACTCAGACACATGCATTGATAGCCTTCTCTGTCAAACGTGCCATTATTCCTAAAATTCGCTCTTGCAGAAGAGCTAAGGATGCTTGGGATACACTTATCACTTTATACCAGGCAAGGAATGAGGCTTGTGTTGCTTACCTCTGAATACAGTTGGAGAGTGAGCACATGAATGAAGGTGATTCCATGGACAATTTTCTGACAAAGATCAAAGATTTGAAAGAACAGTTGATTTCTATCGGATTTCTGCCGACGAAGTCTTGCCTGACAGTGCACTTGTGCAAACTGTTCTGAATGGTCTTCTCGATTCATATCAGAGTTTTGCTTCTACTCTTCGTTTGATGATGAAAGGCAATCCAAATGCCTTAACATTTGAGGAGTTAGTCTCTGTTCTGTTGCAGGAAGATCAGTCTAGGAAGAACATGTCCATTATGCGTGTTACATATCAAACTTTCCTAGCTAGTCAGAAGGGCAAAGGTAAATGGAGATCTTCTGCTAGTAGGTAGACATCTGCTAATTTTGCACAATCAAAGAAGGAAGAAAGAGATGAGAAGAAAACAGAAAAGCAAAAATTGTTCAACAAATACTGTAAAGGAAATGATCATGTCATCAAGTGCTGTCCAAAATTGGCTGCTAAAGAGGCAAGGCAGAAAGAGGCTGGAATGGTTGTTTCAGAGGCCTCTACACCCAAAAGAGAGTTTGCTAATCTTGTGCAGAATGAAGAATGGGCATTTACCACTGTTTGGAGTTATGATCCATCTTCTCATGAAAAGTGTATGTCCGCAGTAGACTCAGTTGTTTGGTACTTTGATAGTGGGGCGACCCAACATATTACCTCGCAGTGCAGTTTCTTCACTTCACTCGAGCCTTCCCCTATAGAGAATATTGTCACATGTGCCAACAAAACCTCTTATCCTATTATGGGAGTTGGTAAGATCATTCTGACTACTCCTAATGGTAGTTCTTTTACATTGTCGGATGCTTTATTTGTGCCAAGGTTCAAGAAGAATCTGTTATCAGTTTCAACTTTAGCCAAGATTGGCTTGGTTGTGAAATTTGGTGATGACCGATGTACAGTTCATGATCTGTCAAATGGCGATGTCATTATTGCTTCGGGCATTTTATGTCGTGGGCTGTATAAGCTCATAGGCTATGAAAAATCTGTGAATGATTTAACATGTGCAGTACATGATTCTGAGGCTATGTCAGATGCAAAGCTTTGGCATGTACTCTTTGGTCATCTGAATTTTGCTAGTTTGCTACACCTGCAGAAATCTGAAATGGTGTCCTCTTTGCCCAAACTTGAGGCACAAGGTAAACATATTTGTGAAGGCTGTATTTTGGGCAAAATGCAACGTTCGTCGTTTCCAAAAGATGGTTCAGTTCGAGCTACTCAGAAATTGCAGCTTGTTCACAGTGATGTCTATGGTCTTATGGAGACATCCTCTTTTGAAAACTATCTTTACTTCCTCATTGATGATTTTTCCAGGCATGCATGAGTATATCCATTGAAAGCAAAGTCCGAAGTATTTATGTGCTTCAAACAATTTTTGGTTTTGACTGAAAATTTGTAAGCATGTAAAATGGGAAACCTCCGTTCTGATCGAGGGGGGGAATATATGTCTTCTGACTTTAATACATTTCTGGCTGAACGGGGGATAAAACGTCAGTGTACAGTGCCGTATATGTTGGGGTAAAGGCCCTAAATGACCCCTCATAGTTGTACACTTGTGTATAGGCCTTTAAAAGGCTGATTATAGTCATTATAAGTCATTTTTATTCTTTTGGCCAAGTTTAGTGTGAACTTGGCCAGGTCCTATAAATAATAACCTAAACTAAAGTTAGGGTTCACTTCTCTTTCGGAGAACCCACTAAAACAGCTGAGCCTCTCTTCTGCTGCGCCTCTCTTCTTTCGATCTCTTTCTCTCTCTCACTTGCGTGTGCTAGTGGACACTCACCTGCCGTGCTGCTCAGTCAAGAGGTGCTCCATTTGATCTTCTCCATCTGCTGAATACTCTCTTTTGCTCCAACAACTGGTATCAGAGCTCCATTGAGGCATTAGAGGAGCTGCGTTTCAATTTGCAGCAGGGTTTTCTTCAGATTTTGCAAGATCTTCGCGTTTCATCGTGAAGAAGGTGCCCAAAACAGCGACATCAGCATTTCTGGAGTGTTCTACTTCAGTTTTTGCAGGTTTTTTTTGAGTTTTGTCACGAAGAAAAGGGTTAAAAGTGCAGCACCACACCTTTGGAGCAGCATAAACTTCTTTTCACGTGATATTCTTCGATTTCATCGCGAAGAAACTGTTCCTCTTTGTCTTATTGCTCAAAACAGGCTATTTCCAGGTGTTTTACAGGTGTACACAAGTGTTCCACAGTCCAAAACAGCAATATACAGGTTTAACATTTCATGTATTGAAGTGTGGCATGAGAAATTTGCTTATGTACAGCAAATTGTGGGATTTTCTCTGAATTTTTCAAAATTCTGAAGAAAAAATTTGGGGCTTTTCTTCCCTTTTTCTCCTAAAGGCTTCCTTATAGCCTTATGTATACACTTTGAGGTCAAGAAAAGTCAAATTTGCTGATTTGAAGCATAAATTGACTTGCTGGAATTTTCTGCAGGTAATTTCAGAAAATTACAGATTTTAATCTTGTGGTCCCACTGGTCTGTTTTTTGCTCCATTTTGCTTCCACAACAGTTTGAAGCCATTGTGCATCATTTTTAGAAGTGATACTCTGATTTGGTGCATTTTTGCCCAAATTTCAGCATATTAACTTCTTCATCGTGCAATCATGGCGTCATCCTCCTCAGATGTGAAGAATCTATTTGAGATTCGGCGTTTTGAGGGAAGAGGTTTCGATTTGTGGAAGGAGAGAATGCAAGGTATTCTCTTCTTGAAAGATTGTGATAGGGCATTGAAACGGAAAAACCAGAAGATATGTCACAGCAAGCTTGGCTGATCTTGAACAAGAAAGCTGTTACGTATATCAAGATGGCCGTCTCTAATGAGATCTTGGTAGATCTCAAAGGGCTGACCTCTGCTTCAGAAATATGGGCAAAGCTGAAAGCAACTTATGAGAACACTACGCTTGTGCACCAAGTGCATTTGATGCGGAAGCTTGTTGGTATGCAACTTGATGAGTCCAAGAGTGCAGCTCAACACTTATCCCTCTTTACAGGTACTTTGTCACAATCGCAGGATTGAGGTATGGCTGCTTTTGATGACAAACTTAAAGCCATCTTCTTGCTTATGACACTTCCTGACTCTTGGGTGACACTGGTAGTCTCATTGTCCAATAACCCCAACCGGACCTTTGATGGTGTTATGGGTTCTATACTTAATGAAGAGATCAGGAGAAAAGCAGGTGGTGAAGGTGGCAGCTCAGCTAACATGGTTAGAGGCAGGACAAATAAGAGGAGTAATAATGCACAAAGGAACAAGAGTAAGAGCAGGGAAAGAGGTAATGGCAGCAAAGGTAAAAGCAATGATGTGACTTGCTATCAGTATGGCAGGAAAGGCCACAAGAAACCTGATTGCCACTATTACAAGGCACAACTTCAAAGAAATAGGAATGCTAGAGATAAAAAGAAGGGCAAGAAAGAAGACAAGACTGATGCACAGGACAACTAAAAGGACAAAGAGAAGGCCAATGTGGCCTCTAATGTAGTCATAGAGGAGCTCTCAGATGTTGAGGATATTTTGTGCACTACTTTATGAGCTGATGATACTTATGCATATGATTTCTCTCTGAATGTTCATACACAGGACATGTTGATCACCAAAAGTGATCTTATCAATGCTTTGCTGACTGTTAATGATGCATTGGCCCAGACATGGATAGTTGACTCTGGTGCTTCCTTTCATGTGACTCCTATCAAGGAGTGCTTTTCTACTTTTACTGCAGGTAGCCATGGCCATGTATACCTTGGAAACATTAATGCTTGTTCCATTGAGGGTATTGGCACAGTGCATTTCTCTACAAATGGCACTAATGAGCTGGTTTTGCATGATGTGCGTTATGTACCAGGGATCAAAAAAAGCTTACTCTCTTTGGGTCAAATGGATATGCATGGTTATAGCATTCTCTTTGAGAGAGGATCATGGAAAATGACAAAGGGATCAAGGCTGAATGTGAAAGGCATAAAGAAGGGAACTCTCTATTGCTTGCATGGGAAAGCCTTATCAGGCAAGTTCATTGCTTTGGCTGAAGTTCACTCCCATATGGATTTGTGGCATAAGAGACTTGGCCATATGAGCTAAAAGGGTCTCACTAGGCTTTGTAACTTAAAGAAGCTTGATGCTAAAGGCACAAAGCTTGATTTTTGTAATGAATGTCAATATGGAAAGCAAGTGAAACGTTCCTTTTACTCTGATGTGTCTCGAAGTCTTGTGTACTTGATCTTGTTCATTTTGATGTATGTAGCATGCCAACCAAATCTATGGGGGGTGCTTTGTATTTCATCTCTTTTGTTGATGATTTTTCTAGAAAAATTTGGGTTCAATTGCTTAAATCTAAGGATGAAGCATTTGCTGCGTTTAAGCGCTTTCATGCATTTGTGACCACCCAAACAGGTAGAAAGCTGAAATGCTTGCGTACGGACAATGGTGGTGAGTATACAAGTGCTGAATTTCAAAAATTTTGTGAAAATTTGGGCATTAAGAGGGAGCTTACTGTTCCATACAGCCCCTCTTCTAATGGTGTGGCTGAACGCTATAATAGGACACTTTGTGAGAGGGTGAGATGCATGCTATCCAGAGCTAATCTCCCTCATGGATTTTGGGGAGAGGCACTCAAAACTGCAGTACATATTTGCAATACATCCCCTCACATGTCCTTGAAAGGTGACATCCCTGAAGAGGTTTGGTCTGGCAAACCTGCTTCATATGATCACTTACGTGTCTTTGGTTGCGAGGCTTTTGTGCACATAAGGCCGGAGCTGAGAAACAAACTTGATGCTAAGTCCATAAAAGGTCTCTTCATGGGATATGGTGAAGAAGGTGAAATGGGCTACAGAATTTGGATACCTCAGCTCAAGAAAGTTGTACGCAGCCGGGATGTTGTTTTTAAGCAAGGTTGCTTCAAAATAATTGTGCCTCAAAGGATGACCATAAAAGGGTCAGATTTCAGCATGACCAGCCACGCTATTAGGCCTGATTTTGATCCTCAGGATGCACCACAAAGGACTGAAAATGTTGATGATCCAGTGGTTTTTGAGCCAGATGATGCTGGACAGCAAAATGATGCTCCCGATGGGCATATGGAGCCACCTATTCATGCTGAAAACAGGGCTGGAAATGATGTGCAGCAGCCCATTAACAATGGACATGTTGATATACCTCCTGACGTAGATCCATTGCCAGATAATGTGGATCATTGGGTAAGAAGATCTACACGTGCTAGGAGGCCAATGAAGAGATATGATCCCTCTATACATTACATTATGTTATCAGATGAGGGGGAGCCTCTCACTTATAAAGAGGCAAAGCTATGTGAGCACAAGAAGAAGTGGGAGTTAGCCATGCAGGAAGAAATAAAGGCCTTGCATGCAATGATACTTGGGATCTTGTTGAGTTGCCCAAAGGTAGGAAAGCCATTCTTAACAAGTGGGTATACAAAATCAAAACTGTTGATGGCAAACCCAAGTATAAGGCAAGGCTGGTTGCTAAGGGATATGCCCAAAAGGAGGGCATTGATTTCCAAGAGGTGTTCTCTCCGGTAGTTAAAATGACCACTCTACGTGTGCTATTTGCTATTACAGCTGCTATGGATTTGGAGCTATTCCAAATGGATGTTAAAACAGCGTTTTTGCATGGTGACTTAGATGAAGAGCTGTACATGAAACAGCCAGAAGGATATGCCATTCCTGGAAAAGAGCATCTGGTATGCAAGCTGAAAAGGAGTTTATATGGGCTGAAACAAGCCCCTAGGCAATGGTATAAGAAGTTTGATGCATTTATGCTCAAACATGGGTTCAAAAGAAGCCATGCAGATCACTGTTTGTACACTAAAAAGGATGAAGATGGCAGCCCAATCATTCTTGTGCTGTATGTAGATGATATGCTGCTCGTTGGGAAGAAAAAGGGCACACTAAATGCTCTTAAACAGCAGCTGAACTCTGAGTTTTCAATGAAAGACCTTTGGGAAGCTGAGCATATTCTTGGTATGCGAATAAAAAGGGATAGGCAGAAGCATACTTTGCATTTATCCCAAGAAAAGTACATTGATAAAGTACTGGACAGATTTAATGTGGCTGATTCTAAGCCCCTTGGAGTGCCATTGCAGCCAGATGTTAAGCTTTCCAAAGATGACTGTCCCAAGGATGATGATGCAGCCAACTACATGAAGAGTGTTCCATATGCATCAGCCTGTGGTTCACTTATGTATGCTATGGTTGCCACTCGGCCAGACATTGCTCATGCAGTGGGAGTTGTTAGCAGGTTTATGGCTAATCCTGGCAAAGCTCATTGGGAGGCAGTCAAATCTATCTTGAGGTACTTGAAAGGGACCAAGAATAAATGTATTTGCTATGGCAAAGATCCATTGGAGCTGAAAGGCTTTTGTGACTCTGACATGGCTGGTGATGTGGATACTCGTAAATCCACAAGTGGATATATATTTACTCTTGTAAGAGGTGCTATTTCATGTTGTTCTACGTTGCAAAAGATTGTTGCTCTGTCAACTACGGAGGCTGAATATATTTCAACCACTTAGGCTTCCAAGGAAGCCATTTGGCTGGCACGTTTATGCTGTGAGTTTGGTTTGCCCAACAAGGCACCTATGCTTGGATGTGACAGCCAAAGTGCTATATGTTTAGCAAAGAATGCCATGTTCCATGCACGAACAAAGGACATTGATGTGCGGTATCACTTCATTTGAGAAGTGCTTGAGGATGGCCTTATCACATTGGTTAAGGTCCATACGTCTCAGAATCCTGCAGATGTTCTTACTAAGTGCTTGTCCAAAGCACAACATCAGCTATGTATACAGATGGTGGGAGTCACATAGCTTAAAGGCGTCATTTATGCCTTTTAAGTGGGAGGTTGTTTGGGTAAAGGCCCTAAATGACTCCTCATAGTTGTACACTTGTGTATAGGCCTTTAAAAGGCTGATTATAGTCATTATAAGTCATTTTTATTCTTTTGGCCAAGTTCAGTGTGAACTTGGCGAGGTCCTATAAATAATAACCTAAACAAAAGTTAGGGTTCACTTCTCTTTCGGAGAACCCACTAAAAGAGCTGCGCCTCTCTTCTTTCGATCTCTCTCTCTCTCCTGCGTGTGCTACTGGACACTCACATGCCCCGCTGCTCAGTCAAGAGCTTCTCCATTTGAGCTTCTCCATCTGCTGAATACTCTCTTTTGCTCCAACAATATACACCTCAATAGAATGGAGTTGCTGAAAGGAAGAACATGTCACTCATGGAGATGGCGAGGTGTATGGTCAAAAGTCAGGCTTTACCACATAGTTTTTGGCTTGAGGTTGTTATGTGTGTAGCATATGTACTTAACAGGTGTCCCACTAAAGCATTGCAGTCTATCACTCCCATATGAGGCTTGGCAAGGTCGCAAGCCATATGTTGCTCATGTGTGTGTTTTTGGTTGTCTAGCATATGTACTTAACAGGTGTCCCACTAAAGCATTGCAGTCTATCACTTCCATACGAGGCTTGGCAAGGTCGCAAGCCATATGTTGCTCACCTGTGTGTTTTTGGTTGTCTAGCATATGTATTAGTGCCTAAACAAAAACACAGGAAATTGGATGATAAAGCAGTGAAATGTATTTTTGTTGGGTACAGTTCTGAAAGCAAAGGCTATCGTCTATATCATCCACAAACTAAACGCATTTTGGTTAGCCATGATGTTGTTTTTGTGGAAGATGCTATTCAGCCATTACTTTCATGTACCAAGGAGACATCTGTTGGCTCCAAAGACATGTATGACATTTTGTTACTTAGTGCTTGTCCTAATGAGGCAACGTCTTAGCCTTCACAGGTTTCATGTTATGATGCACATCATTCCATTTCTGATGCAGATTTACATGATGCACTTGTTGATGAGAGAGCTGACATTGAGGAGGCAAAAACTATGCCAAAATGGCTTGTGCAGACTTCATGTGACAACAAATTAGATGCACGTTTGTCATATCATATTCGTTCAGGCTCTCATAGTGCCTCTTTTGCATGAGATTGCTATGCTATGGCTGCCTCTAGTCTCTGTGATGAGAATGAGCCTGTTTCATTTGATGAAGCATAAAATTCTGAAAGTTGGATTGTTGCTATGCAATCAGAATATGATGCTATCATGAAAAATGGTACTTGGTCTTTATGTGACTTGCCTCTTGGCAAGAAGGCCATTGACACTAAGTGGGTATACAAGCTGAAGGGTAAGCCTGATGGAACACATGACTGGTATAAGGTTAGGCTTGTTGCAAAGGGTTATGCTCAGGAAAGAGGCATTGATTTTGATGAGACCTTTGCTCCTACTTCCCGAATGACTACTGTTCGTAGCATCTGTGCACTTTAAGCTCATCATGGTTGGAAAATATATCAGTTGGACATCAAAACTACATTTCTTAATGGTGATTTGCATGAAGAAGTGTATGTTTTTTAGCCCCGTGGCTTGTGCAGAAAGGGCATGAAAACCAAGTGTGCATGTTGAAAAAGGCAATCAGAGTGCATTGGAAGCTGCGAGGAACCCTATGTTCCATGCTCGCACTAAGCACATTGAGGTGCACTATCATTATGTCAGGGAGAGGTTCTCTGCTGGAGAGATCAATTTGGCATATGCGCCCACACAGAAGAACATTGCAGACCTTTTCACAAAGGCTTTGCCTAGGGAGAAGTTTGAAGCTTTCTGCAAAGCTTTGGGCTTACTTCCTTTTGTGGATTGATTCCACATAGCTTGGCAGTTCCTTATACATGAGTGCCAGCTCCTTGTTCACCACATCACTCCCAGGGGGGGATTTGTTGATATATTTAGGTAGTGATGTGTGTGAATACACTAGGACCGACGGGGCACCTTTTTCCCTCTTTAGGAGGTTTTTTTTCCGGGGCTTGTATATACGCCTATAGCCCTAACGTGTTACTTATCTTTGTACATTCTAGTGGTAATACATTCAGTATTGTGTGTTGTGCTCCAAGCTTCTTCTTCTTCCTTGTGCTGTTCGCGTGCTTCCAGAGACCTCGATCTCCATTAATATTGAGTAGCCTTTACGAATGCAAAGGTGTGTGCATGCAGGGAGGGGAAACTAGAGAGAAGGATCCACTTTGGCAAAGCCTTTACAAAGTCCTACCTGTTTGGTTTTCAACAAGAGCAACATACTTCCTAAAGCAATTAAAGCGGGTTTCTATGTGCTATAATGGGATTGGTATCTTGTTGAGGGTACATATGCTTCTATCCCCCGGAAAGAAGCATGGATCTAAATGACTGATGACGAGGCCCCTTTCCATGGGTTACTTGCACCAAATTGTTGGGATAAAGCCCTTTATAGGCCTCTTTTGATTTTTTTTCTAACACTAGGGTTTTGTTTCTTAAAGCATAAACTTAAATTTTATAAGAGTAGCTTTTCTTTTAGAAAAAGGTGAAAATTTGTTGGATTTAAAGAGGGTCTCGTGTCTATTGACTATGGATTAGATAATTGGTGTGGTAAATTTTTCTTTTTTCAAAAAGAAAAAGTCGAGTTTATTTTTAGAGGTGGACTTTTAAAGAACATACTTTGCTATAGGTGTTTGGAAACCTCTACCCAATATTTTTGTAAAAGATACTTTTGGGACCCTTGAAGAATTGTCTAGAAGTTTCTTGTAAAAATCAAGGTCCTCCTCATTTGTATAGAAAGGCCCTTTGGGCTCACATCAATAGGAGACTAAATACAAGTGATAAGACCTTTTGTAGATCTTGTGTACATTTACTCCTCTTTCCTACCTCTCTCTCTCTCTCTCCCCACAATTCATATTTTCTCTCTACCCGCTTTTCTATTCTCATATGCTCTCTCTTCACACAATCAATCCCCTGTTCAACTGGTATCAAAGCAAAGCTTAATCCTTGATTTGGAGTCTATGGTAGCATTCTATCGTGAAGATCTTCCTCTAGAAGGCGATTTTTTGAGAAATGAACTTCAAAGGACTATTGTAGCTACTCTATTTTATAATTCCATACCTTTATTTTCTCCTTCCATAAGCAAAAATTGTTGTATCAAATCCCTCTCATCTTCTTTTATTGCCTTCATACACTTCATGCTCGTTTTCATGAAGTTTTGGGCTGTAAATAGACTTGTCACAAAAATTACAGCAATCCGTAATTTATCAAATAAGAGTCTATTTTCCACAAAGGACATGGGTTCTCTGTCATCACAAATGAAGACGATTTGATGATAAATTATTTTTCTTCATGACCGCCAGTGAGTTTCTTCCATGTGATAGAGAACTTACTCTTTGAGACGAGGCACCAATGATATCTACCTTATGACGAGGATTACGATCCTCAATAGTCGTTTGAGGGTAATTTTCATGTCATTGAGGAATTTATTTCCTCGATTGGTGCTCGAGAGTGGTGCATCCATGATGTGTTTTTGCTTGATAACATTATTTGGGCATTATTTTGGTTTGATTTTTGGGGCATCTATGCATTTCGTTCCATTCTTTTTTACTTTTGTTTCTTGAGTCAAAGACCATAATTTGATCCTTGATGTTGCATGATATGGATGCACTCTATTGCCGGTCCTGTGGGTAACCACTGATGGGTGGACTCTAGATGTTTATGCGAAATAGAACGTGTGCTATTGGAATTCAAGCTAGGACATCATGTGGTATGAAGGACTAGGCATAGTAGTTTAGTCTTATTGGATACATTGATCATTCATGTTTTGGGGGGAACTCTTTCAGGTGAGCCACATGTTATGGCTGTCCATCCGAGATTGTAATTGTCCGTCGGTACTTTCATTCTATTGATGAAGAAGACGAGGACAACAAGCATGTTAAACATCCACATTTGGTGGATAATTGTTATATTTCAAATGGAAATGACGTGCTTGAGACTCACCTCCCAACCAATATATTGTCAATATATAGCTTTTGCCTAGTTACTCTCTAGAATCCTCTGTGGTCTCATTATTCATCCGACTATCATGAATGGGCAACCACATGTAGCATCTGTGGATTTCGGTCTTTGCTATCCCTCGAGCAAGGAAATCTTGTTCCTCTAGGCATACGTCTCTGAAATATAACACTGTGATGGTCATATTCAAAGCAAGTTTTGTCCACTTGGAACAAGTTGCATTTATCATTGAGGTAGTTCCACTAGTTGTTGTATATTCTGAGGATGCTTTCACTTGACATGAGAGATTAAGTTCCGTAGAGTGGATCAAGATTTACTTTTAATAAGAGATTTTGGTCTTCAATTTTGATCATCACACATTGGGTATGAGAGATGGAGAACTTGGATCGGTCCAAGATAGGAATCTCTTTTAGTTTCATTTCAATTGAATAAGTAAATGTTTGGAGTTTAAAATACTATTTGGAAAAGATTTTCATTAGTTATGAGTAATCTTCGACTCCAAAAACATTTGTTCATGACTTTTGATTATTTTTAGTGACTCCCTTAGAGATTTAGGGCATAGTTAGTTTGTGTAGGAAGTGTGTAGTATAATATTGTTTTCTCATGTTTATGTTCAGTTAGTTTGTGGAAGCTCCACATGTGGGTCATAGTTTTGGGTGAGCACAATATTATTCCTTACACAAGTTTAGTCAGTGGTCTTGTTTATTTCACAATTATCATCAATTGACAAGTTGTCAATAGGCATTTTATGGAGACGAGGGCAAGTTGCCAAGGTAAGGGACTTCCATTTCTTGGTGTAAATGCTAGATAGAAAGCAAAGAGACTATTGTCTTCCCTACTCCATAATATGTAGTGTTTCAGATACCCAATATCTAGTGTTTTAGATACCCAATATCTAGTGTTTTAGATACCCAATGCACCCAAATCTTATTAGTTGGGATCACATGCTCTTATCCTAGGGTTTGTAGCTCTGTTTATGTCATTGAGGATAATGATCTTTAGAATGGGGAGAGAGTGTTATAATAATGGAGTTCATTAGTGTTTTTTTAACATTGGAATGACACGTGATCTATACTTTTTATAATGATTTGTGAGCTTTCTGAGGGACTGATCATTGATGTTAGGGGCTCCATAGAGAGGGCACATTGGGGTTTCGATTTTGTAGGATTTTGTCCAATGCATATATTGGATACTGGTTTGAGATATCCCTATGTAGACTCGATCTATTTTAGAGTACGTTGAGGTGGGCCTACTAAGATACACAAGTGGAGGGTGTTACCTATATGGTGACTGACCCTTCTGTTCTATGAGGAACTCTTTGGTTCCATAGAGGTCTTGACAAAATGCATCTTTCTCTGTGGAACTTTCAACTACCATATGATTGCCATATTTGGGATCAGGTAGCTAGTCGAGGAGCAGAAGCAAGCAAGATAGTTGGGGGCCACATAGATCAGGTGCACTGGGGGGATGTGAGTCTGTAGGACTTTGTCTAATGCATATGATATCCGATACTCCTTTGAGATATCCCTATGCCGACCCAATCTTTGTTAGAGTACGTTGAGCTTGCCTACTAAGATACACAATTGGAGGGTGTTACTTGTACGGTGACTATCCCTCTGGTTTTACGAGGAAATCTTTGGTTCCATAGAGGTCTCGATCATCTGTCTCCCAATGGGAACTACCATATGATTGACATATTTGGGATTAGGTAGTTAGTTGAGGAGTAGTAGCAAGATATTCATGGGACTTCGGATACCTATGTCAATGATTATATTGAGAGAGATGGTTCGAAAGTATTCCACTAACATGGACTACTTTTTGGTTAGGGAGATATTGATCAAGATGAGATTTTGCCGCCATGTGTGACTCATCCCTTTGTGTATTATACCTTGATCCTGATAGGTTGGTATCTTGGTATGATTCTAGGATGGAACCTTTTGTATGAAATGCTCCTTCATATGCACATACTGCCGTTCTCGTTGAGCTTAGGTTGGCACATGGATTGTCCATATGTTTGGGACCCTTTGTATGAGGTGCCTGTGGACATGCACGAGTAACCTTGCAAGTCATCCTTGGCAAATAGACCATGCGTTTGGTAGCCACATGGATTGGCCGTATGTTTGGGAGCCTCTATTGTCGAAGGTGTCCATGGACATGCATAAGTAGCCATGCGAGTTATTGCTTGATCATAGTTTATGCATGTGGTGGGAACCTTTATTCGGAGCTATTCATTGGGATACACATGGTGCTATGCCTAGTGAGGTTAAGCATAGAGCATATTAGTGGAGAGCTAACACCATTATGCACTGTATCACGGGATCCTGTGGAGGATGTTTCCCTTTTTGTTAGCACTCTTGGGGCTTTGCGTGTGCTTAGGGCTCTTTGGGTTTTCACCTGGGAGATGTTGCCCACATTATTACACTCCATAGTTGTGCCTGTAGATGGTATGTGGACATACCTCACATGCTTCCCCTTGACATGGTCACGATTGGGTGACTAATCTTCTTGTTTGGATCTTGATCTTGGTGGCACTTCACATTTACTAAAGGATTGGTGTTGAGGGATCCACATGTGGAGTTTGTTCGTTGTCATGAGATTCACGGGAGGCATTTTAGTGTTTACTTTGTTTTTCACATAGATGCAGAAACTATCAATAGGGAGATGTGAAAGCACAAAGACAACGTTTTGTCTCCTCGAAAGACAACCTAGCACTACATTGCCTTCATGTTATCCTACTTTGTTAACCTTGTAATCTCCGAAGTGATAGGATGGGGGTGTACCTTAGGGTAACATGAGATTACGAGACATGTTGAAATTGACATGTGTAGTTAATTGCCTTCTCGGAGTTGTGGTCCTTGATGGATGGCAAGGATGATAACTTGGGTGTCCTATGAGCTTATTTTCCTCAAGGAATCATGGTTCGTGTATTGCACATAAGCAGCTTGGAGTAGTGGCTAATGCTAGATGTTGGTGATACCTTAGGAGAGATTTGGATACTTCGAGGATTTTGAGGATAGGCAACGAGCTTGATTTACCTCGAAAGCTTCTCAGCGAAGTGACTTACATAGGATGGCTTGGTGACACCAGAAGAGGAGATTAGAACCTTGGAGGATTTACTTGTGAATCACTAGAACCTTTGATGATTTTGATAAGATGACTAAGAAGCCTAATGGGGCTTCTGGTTGAGGTCAGTGATGAAGTGAGAGCATGAGCCATAGTCTGTATGACTTGGGAGTTAGCTAGGACATAGAAGGATGAGTTCCAACTTACCCGATTTTAGTCGAGGAAATTGCTAAGAGAAACAATTCAAAATAAGGGGGGAAGTGTTGCGTCTCCAAACTCAAAGAACATCAAGGATGGTTGCCTATGGTTCAAGTGTCCACTCTTATGAGGCTCTCGGACTCTTGGTGGAGTCCACACACAATGCCCTTGAGAGGGTGGCCCCCTGCTTGACTTTAGGCTCCAAGGCGCAGGGGTTTGTCGCTGTGGACCCTATGGTTGGGACTCAAGAGGTGAGTTAGATGTTGGTCTTTCTATGTATGGTATCGGTATGGTGGTATGGTACACAAGAGAGGGCTTCCACCTGCTTGGCATTAGGCTTCGAAGCTTTGGGGTGGGTCGCTATGGACCCTATGGTTGAGGCTGAGAGAGAGAGAGAGATGAGAGAGAGAGAGAGAGAGAGAGAGAGAGAGAGAGAGAGAGAGAGAGAGAGAGAGAGAGAGAGAGAGAGAGAGAGAGAGAGAGAGAGAGAGAGAGAGAGAGAGAGAGAGAGAGAAAGAAAGAAAGACTTTTTAACGTCTATTAGAGGCCAAAATCGGCCTATGAGACAAAACATATACATCAGTATGATCCAATCCACTGTGATCCAAAACGAAAATAAAGTGTGAGTACTACAAACGGGTATAAAAGGAGGGATAGTAGCTGGCATCAAGGGTGTGGGGTGCTATGGGTATGCACTCTATATGCTCAATGGGTGAGATACAAACATGGTATGCATAGGGAGGGGAGGCTCGATGGTGTCACAACCCCCTAAATGCCTGGAGTGGGTGTAGGATATAATGCATCGGTGGGTAAGGCATCATGGCGATCCTCAAAATGCTCTGGGCGTCCAAATCGATAGGGGTGCGCTGCTGACGTCTCTGTATCTCCATGTCATGGCGTGCGTGAATCGCCTGAATCGCTCTCTGATGTGGACGAGCTCTCCGGACAGGGGGTCTCGGTCGTCGACGCTGTCGTCTAAGCTCCTCTTCTCTGTGTAATGTGACACCCCGCATCGAGCTGGGCCCTCGAGTGTATGTGGGTCTGAAAAAATCTGTAATATGAGTCTGAGGGGGGGGGGCCAGGTGTATCTCCATCTGCTGCTGGAGGAGTGATGCGCGGTGGTGCTGGAGCTCTACTAGGAAACGACCTAGAGGGCGCTGGTCCTCTGTCCCCAATAAAGCCCTGATCTCTCTAGGCCCCCTGAAGAGCTGTGGGTAGCGGTCTCTGATGTCCTCATATGCCTGGCATCTACATGTGTAGTGCTCCTCGTCCTCCACCTCCTCTCTACATATCCTGCATAATCGCTCATCCCTGGGGGTATGTGTGGCTCGCCCAATCTCAATCTCGAGCTGGTGTGATGATACTCTGAGCTGCCCAATGGCCACTCTCTCAGCCGGTGCCATATATGTATCCATGTATCGTGGTCTCTGAATGAAACCATCCGCTGTCACAGTCAGGAAGTGCTCTCTGTAGTGTTGCCTCTTTGTGGGAAGAGGCTCTCGTGGTGCTATCCATGTCTCCCTGACGTGTATCTGTAGTAGGTCCTGACGGATGATCCTATTCCTCTCCGAACGAGAGAGGGTAATGTGGGGGGAAGAGAGGTCATACTGAAAAGGGGGGAGATCCGTAATGTTCATGCCATGGTCTGCTAACCATCGGTAAGTCTGTGCATACCATACTCTCTCATGCCTTGTCTCTGCCAAATGTCTAGAGCTCTCAAATGCAAGCCTGGTGAGTCGGCTAGTGGGGAGCTCACTGACTCTCAGAATAAAGGTCACCAACTGGAAGAGGGCCTCCACTAGCATCGGTGGTGTGCCAAGCTCAGCTCGTATAATGTCATGTGGAACGGAGGGCTTGCTGCGCAGCAAGCGTGATATCATGGTGATCTGGGGCCTCTCAATCTGTGTCCACATCGCCTCTGTGATCCCTGGTGCCCATACTGCTGCTGCGTACATCAATGCGGGTGTCACTAGAGTGTCAAAGAGCCACCCCTTAGTCCGGGGCTCCTGAAAATGTGTCTGAAAGCAGCGTCTCTCCAATCCTGCAAGTGCTGCATAACCTCGCGTCAATCTATCTCTCGCAGCCTGTGCCATGGAGAATACCCCTGTGCTGCCCGAGAAGGTGATACCTAGGTAGACGTAGGAGTCCACTACCTCTATCTGTCCTCCAGCTGCTGTGAAAGAGGCGCGATGGCGTACTGTCCTGGAGGTATGGAAGATCATGACCTTGGTCTTGCCAAGGTTCACTGTGAGTCCTCTCTCCATGCAAAAGGTATCGAGCGCCTGTAAATGTGACTGCAACCCCTCCTGTGACTCTGAGAGCAGGACAATGTCATCAGCATATAATAGGATATGTACTGGCGTACCTCCGATGTCTCCTCCTCTCCCTCCTGCTCGCTGTATATACTCCGTGATCTCGTCGATGTAGAGACCGAAGAGAGTGGGTGAGAGGGGGCAACCTTGTTTCACACCAATGGTGCTAACAAGGCTGTCTGATAGACCGCCGGGGCAGCGTACCCTGCCTGTGACTCGTGCATACAAAGCGTGGATGGCCCATAGCATGTCTGATGGAAGCTGTAACTCTTGGAGCCTCCGTAGTAGTCTCTCTCGAGGGACCATGTCGAAGGCTTTGCGGAAATCCACAAAGCAACAGTATAGTCTCTTCTTCCTCGCCTTCGCGCTCTCAATCAAGCAACGAAGCACGAAGATGTGGTCGATGGTGGAGAAAGTGCGGCGGAAGCCTGCCTGGCCGGGTGCTCTGATCCCCGCTGCCTCAGCGTGTGTACTGAGCTCTGCCTCTAGTACTGCCCCATAGATCTTGGCCAGGATATGGCCTATCATAATAGTCCTGTAGTTCCCTGGGTCCATCATATCACCGGACTTATGGATAGGCGTAATGGTATGCATAGTCCATGAGTCGGGTAATCCCTCAACCAAAGCACGGTTGAAGAGATGGGCGATCAAGTGGGAAACTACATCTGCTGCGTATATAAAGTGCTCTCCCTGTAGCCCCGTGTGGTCTGCTGAACGGCCATGCTGTAGCCTATGGATGGCCTGTCGTACCATGCCTGCTGTGAAGAGGGTGGATATCACCGGACGCGGTGTGGAAGGAATCGGTAATGGTGGCTGTCCTGGGACGTCATATAACCTCTGGGGGAGAGAGAGAGAGAGAGAGAGGGGGAGGGAGGGAGGGAGGGAGGGAGGGAGGTTGAAAAAGGAGGGAAAGAAAGAAAGAAAGAAAGTGTTTTTACGTCTATTAGGAGGCCGAGCTCGGCCTATGAGACAAATCGATGTACATGGGTGTATCTTCTGTGAATGAGAAAAGATAAAAGTGCTGAAAAAAACGATAAAGCTGATATAGATCTTCGTAGTATGCATGTGGAGATACCCATGAAAATTGGGGGGGGGGGGGGTGTATGGATTGCGATATCTATGATAGTCTATATGCAAAAGGTTAGTACAACAAGCATGAGAATGCATCTGAAACGACTAACTAGCTCCATCCTGTGCTAGTGGGCGGGTGTAAGATGTGATACATAGGTGGAGGTGGAGTCAGGGCCACCCTGATGGCTGCAGCGGGATCAACCATCATCTGGGATCGTCTCTCCTCCATGGCACGATGGTCACGAGCCTGGATCTCCGCAATCTGGTGTTGGTGAAGTCTCGGGGCTTGATATCCTATAGCACGGGGTCGTCTCCTAGCTCGAGAAGTCTGAGCCTGCCGAAGAGTCACCCCTCTCGGTGTGTGGGCTGAGGAGGGGAGGGCTGCAGCACGTCGTGGAATAAAGAAGTCAGTTAGCTGACTCTGTCTCCCTCCTGTATGGGCTCCTACAGTAGGCTGGAGTAGGGAATCTCTCTGACTCTGTATCTCTAGTAAGAATCTCCCTAGCTGTCGCTGGTCTCTAGAGTTCATGATCTCTTGGAGGGTGGGCTGCCCTGTAAACAGAGTCTCGTATCTTCCTCTGATGCCATCATATGCGCTACATCTGCATACAAAGTGCTCCTCATCCTCCATCTCTACTTTGCATACCCTGCATATCCGCTCCTCTTTGGGAATGTCTGCAGCTGTGCCCGTCTCAATCTCTAGTCGGTGTGATGAGACTCTCAACTGGCCAATCGCTACCCTCGAGCTATGAGGCATGTAAGTATCCATGTAGCGTGGTCGCTGGATGAAACCGTCCGCTAGTATGTCTAATAACTGGTCTCGGTAGTGCGATAGTCTCGATCCCATGTGTGGTGTGTGCCATGTCTGACTAATGTAGAGCTGCCAGAGATCCTGTCTGAGCACAACATTCCTCTCACGACGAGTGAGGTGGATGTGAGGTGAGCATGGGCCATACTAAAAAGACATCAATCTGTCCATATCAAGTCCATGACTATCAAACTAGACTCTAACCTGAGTGTACCAAGCTCTCTCATATCCTGACTCTGATATTTGTATAGATGCCTCAAAAGCTGTGTGTGTGTGTGTCTGTAAGGAGCTCCCTCATCCTTTGAATAAAGCAGATAGTCTGGAATAGTGCATCTACTGCCATGGGTGGTGCAGCTAGCTCTGCCTTGATGATGTCATGTGGTACCGACTGTTTCCCGTGAAATAATCGCGAGATCATACGTACCTGTGGCCTCTCGATCGCACTCCACTGGGTGACTATGCGGCTTGGGGCCCAAACTGTAGAAGCATACATCATAGTTGGTCTAACTAGTGTGTCAAATAGCCACCCCTTCGTGCGGGGCTCCTGGAAGTGTGCTTGGTGACATCTCCGCTCTAACATGGCTAAAGCTGCATATCCTCATGTGAGTCTATCGGTGGCTGCTTGTCTCATGCTGAAGGGGCCAGGCAAGCTCGTGAATGTGACTCCGAGATAGACATAGGAAGTGACCACCTCAATTTGTCCACCGCCGGCTCTGAATCCTGCTCCATTCCTCACCAAGGGGGAGGTGTGGAAGATCATGACCTTGGTCTTGCCAAGGAGGGAGGGGGGATAGGGGGAGAGAGAGAGAGAGAGAGAGAGAGAGAGAGAGAGAGAGAGAGAGAGAGAGAGAGAGAGAGAGAGAGAGAGAGAGAGAGAGAGAGAGAGAGAGAGAGAGAGAGAGAGAGAGAGAGAGAGAGAGAGAGAGAGAGAAGAAAGAAAGAAAGTCATATTAACGTCTTCTGGAGGCCAAACTTGGCCTATGAGACAAAAACCATGTACAAGTGTAGTAACCCTATGTAGAAGATGAATGAAATAAAAAGTATATCGCTACACAAAGCTATATATATATATATATATATATATATATATATATATATATATATATATAGAGAGAGAGAGAGAGAGAGAGAGAGAGAGAGAGAGAGAGAGAGAGAGAGAGAGAGAGAGAGAGAGAGAGAGAGAGAGAGAGAGAGAGAGAGAGAGAGAGAGAGAGAGAGAGAGAGAGAGAGAGAGAGAGAGAGAGAGAGAGAGAGAGAGAGAGAGAGAGAGAGAGAGAGAGAGAGAGAGAGAGAGAGAGAGAGAGAGAGAGAGAGAGAGAGAGAGACTTTTTAACGTCTATTAGAGGCCAAAATCGGCCTACGAGACAAAACATATACATCAGTATGATCCAATCCACTGTGATCCCAAAAGGAAAATAAAGAGTGAGTACAAAACAGAGTATAAAAGGAGTGGATAATAGCTGGCGTCGAGGGTGTGGGGTGCTATGGGCATGCACTCTATATGCTCAATAGGTGAGATAAAAATATGATATGCATAGGGAGGGGAGGCTCGGTGGTGTCATAACCCTCTGAATGTCTGAAGTGGGTATAGGATATAATCCATCGGTGGGTAAGGCATCGTGGCGATCCTCAAAATGCTCTGCACATCGAGATCGACACGGGTGCGCTGCTGACGTCTCCGTATCTCCATGTCATGGCGTGCGTGAATCGCCTGAATCTCTCTCTGGTGGGGACGGGCTCTTCGGAGTGGGGGTCTCGGTCGTCGACGCTGTCATCTAAGCTCCTCTGTTCTCGGTAATGTGACACCCCGCATCGATCTGGGTCCTCGGGTGGTTGTGGGTCTGAAAAAATCTGTAATATAAGTATGGGGGTCAGGTGTATCTCCATCTGCTGCTGGAGAAGTGATGCACGACGGCGCTGGAGCTCTACTAGGAAACGACCTAGAGGGTGCTGGTCCTCCGTCTCCAATAAAGCCCTGATCTCTCTGGCCCCCTGAAGAGCTATGGGTATCGGTCTCTGATGTCCTCATATGGCTGGCATTGGCATGTGTAGTGCTCCTCGTCCCACCTCCTCTCGGCATATCCTGCATAATCTCTCATCCCTGGGGGTATGTGTCGCACGCTCAACCTCAATCTCGAGCTGGTGTGATGATACTCTGAGCTGCCTAATGGCCACTCTCTCTGCTGGTGCCATGTATGTATCCATGTATCGTGGTCTCTGAATGAAACCATCCGCTGTCATAGTCAGGAAGTGCTCTCTGTAGTGTTTCCTCTTTGTGGGAAGAGGCTCCCGTGGTGCTATCCATGTCTCCCTGACGTGTATCTGTAGTAGGTCATGACGGATGATCCTGTTCCTCTCCGAACGAGAGAGGGTAATGTAGGGGGAAGAGAGGTCATACTAAAAAGGGGGGAGATCTGTAATGCTCATGCCATGGTCTGCTAACCATCGGTAGGTCTGTGCATACCATACTCTCTCATGCCCCGTCTCTGCCAAATGTCTAGAGGTCTCAAATGCGAGCCTGGTGAGTCTGTTGGTGGGGAGCTCTCTGACTCTCAAAATAAAGGTCACCAGCTAAAAGAGGGCCTCCACTAGCATCGGTGGTGTGCCAAGCTCGGCTCGTATAATGTCATGTGGAAGGGAGGGCTTGCTGTGGAGCAAGCGTGAGATCATGGTTACCTGGGGCCTCTCAATCCGCGTCCACATCGCCTCCGTGATCTCTGGTGCCCATACTGCTGCTGCATACATCAATGGGGGTATCACTAGAGTATCAAAGAGCCACCCCTTAGTCCGGGGCTCCTGAAAATGTGCCTGAAAGTAGCGTCTCTCCAATCATCCAAGTGCCGCATAGCCTCGCGTCAATCTATCTCTCGCTGCTTTCGCCATGGAGAATACCCCTGTGCTCCCCGAGAAGGTGATACCTAGGTAGACGTAGGAGTCCACTACCTCTATGTGTCCTCGAGCTGTGGTGAAGGAGGCGCGATGACGTACTGTCTTGGAGGTATGGAAGATCATGACCTTGGTCTTGCCAAGGTTCACTGCGAGTCCTCTCTCCATGTAGAAGGTATCGAGCGCTTGTAAATGTGACTGCAACCCCTCCTGTGACTCCGAAAGCAGAACAATGTCATCAGCATATCATAGGATGTGTACTGGCATACCTCCGAGGTCTCCTCCTAGCCCTCCTGCTCACTGTATATACTTCGTGATCTCGTCCATATAGAGACCGAAGAGAGTGGGTGAGAGAGGGCAACCTTGTTTCACACCAATGGTGCTAACAAGGCTGTATGATAGGCTGCCTGGGCAGCGCACCCTGCCTGTGACTCGTGCATACAAAGCATGGATGGCCCATAGCATGTCTGATGGTAGCTGCAACTCATGGAGTCTCCGTAGTAGTCTCTCTCGAGGGACCATGTCGAAGGCTTTGGAGAAATCCACAAAGCAACAATATAGTCTCCACTTCCTTGCCTTCGTGCTCTCAATCAAGCAACGAAGTACGAAGATGTGGTCGATGGTGGAAAAAGTGCGGCGGAAGTCTGTCTGGCCGGGTGCTCTGATCCAAGCTGCCTCAGCGTATGTACTGAGCTCTGCCTCTAGTACTGCCCCATAGATCTTGGCCAGGATGTGGCCTATCATAATAGTCATGTAGTTCCCATCATATCGCCAGACTTATGGATAGGCGCAATGGTATGCATAGTCCACAAGTCAAGTAATCCCTCAACCAAAGCACGATTGAAGAGATGGGCAATCAGGTGGGAGACTACATCTACTGCGTATATAAAGTGCTCGCCCCGTAGTCCCGTGTGGTCTGTTGAGCGGCCATGCTGTAGCCTATGGATGGCCTATCGTACGATGCCTGCTGTGAATAGGGTGGATATCACAGGACGCGGTGTGGGAGGGATCGACAATGGTGGCTGTCCTAGAACGTCATATAACCTCTGGGTGTAGGTGTGCCAAGTCTGAGGATCTGCTATGGGTGTAGGTGGGCGTGGCTTAGGGAGGGCCCTCCACGCGGTGGCGCAATCCCTACTCATGAGAAGGTCAAACAACTCTGCCTCCTATTGCTCCTCGAATGCTTGCCTCTTCCGGCGTGTCAGGGCTCGCATCTGTCGTTGTGCCTCCCTCTCTGTGATGGATCCCAAGATACTCTATGCTCTAAGATGTCGGTATACGTCTACACTCCTCATTGTACCATCTATTCTCAGGTGTATGCCCAAGCATTGTCGAATGTGCAGTGCTATGGATGGTGTATGGAAAGCTGAGAGTAGCGGAGGTGTGGAGGATCGAGGAGAAGTGGGCGGTGAGGGTGTCCAATGGGGCGGAGGGATCAAGGGAGTAGATGCACTCTCGAACATGGGAGCTATAGATATGTGCTAGCTCATGTCTAAAGTGAATGGTGGTATGGGCATGTGGCTCTATGGTGGCGAGTATGCATGGTGAGCCGCGTGTGGATAGGGCGAGATATGCGTGGTGAGCTCCAATCGGTATGGGTGGGATGGTGAATGAGGTGATGAGATGAGTCTCCTCTGGGGGTCCGATAACATAGTCTACCACACTGCCTCCATGTGGTGTCGTGAGTGGGATGCAAGTGAGACCACCCGAGGTGGGCCAGATTGCCATCCCATTATATATAATGAGACGGTGTGCTTCTCCCATCTTGAGTAGGTGTTGGCATGAGGTGGTTGTGACGGTGTTGGCATGAGGTGGTTGTGACGGTGTTGGCATGAGGTGGTTGTGACGGTGTCGGCTGAGGCTCTGAGTGTAGACATGTCCTCTATGGTGAGAAGCATCTCAGGGTCATCAAAGTTGTAGATATCACACTCGGGGCTCTGAGTGCGGACATTGAAGTCTCCTACAAGGAAGACTTCGCCCATCCCGGTACACTCCATAATGGTGTCACTGAGGCAGTCATATGGCGATGTGTCTGATCCCTCCCTCCCTGAGAGCTTCTCGCGGGAATGTGTGAAGCGTGAGCCGATGGGTGCAATATAGCATATGGCAAAATACGCTGCTCTCTCCTCTGATAGCTGGAGGCGTATCCACATGAAACATGCCTCTGGATCTCTGCTACCACCTGTATCCTGTGCTGTAGCGACTGTCTATAGAGCACGGCTACTCCTCCTGATCCTCGTGTGGTGTGATGTCGCATCTATCGGCGGTGAGTTGACTCCCAAATATAGCCCTCAATCCTCGGTAGGCTCCTCCCCAGGCTCTCGTGTGTCTCTATCAAGAAGATCATGTCTTTGCCCTCCATCACCTCCTCGAGGTGCCTTGGATGTGTCCACAAAGATCCATTGTAGTTCCAGACTTCAATGCGTACCTCCTGGTGTGCTGTCTCATAGGCCGCGAATCCCTAGTCAATGGGTCGTTCATCGATGATGATACAACCGTCTCTGTATAGGGCACGATGTCCATCCCGTCGGGCCTGGAGGAGATGCGGCATGCATGCACCTATGTGCTCTACCTGCATCCGTGTGAGGTCATCATCCAAATAGATCGGGGTGCCCGGTGTAGTGCGTAGTACTGTTCGTCGTCTGAGGAAGTCTCTCCTCGTTGCCTCATCCGAGAATTGAAGGATAAGTGCTCTGCTCCGTGTGGTGTCTCGTCCTTCTCTCCAGGCTCGGGTGAAAAGAAGAGGCTCATCCGCGCGATATCCAAGCATAGTTATTTTCGGACTCGTATGGAAAAAATACCGTACTTCCATACCCGTATGCGTATGGTTGGAGTATGAAATTTTTCGTACCTCAAATTTTTCTCTTCTCTCATTGATTCTAGTCGAGGACAAATCCATAGCAATTTCATATTGTTTTCATGCAAGTTCACTCTCATATACTCTCCTCCCTTATACCCATACATATATACTACACCCTAAGCTATAGTAGCCAACAAAATTTTGATCTTTAATACTATATTATTGTATATATAATACTTCAGATTTTAAATCATTTTTGTGCTAGACGTATGATATCACGTATGAGATTTTTGAAAAGATTCCATACTTTTTTCATACTTCCGTACCCGTATGCGTTTTCCGTATGGTTTGCGTATGGAAAAACTATGTATCCAAGTACTGTGCACAAGCGACACCCGTCTTGCTTTTGGGATCTGTCTGTCTTTGTGAGGCCGGAGACGCGGACATTGAGCCTTCGGGCCTGTCGCATCCGCTCCTCCTCAATGGTGGTGTACTATGTGGATCTCCTCATGGTGGTTGTTCTTCTTTGCCTCCTGTCGAAGGTTTTTTTTTTTTAACAACTTCGACCCATCCATCTTTTCTAATCTCAAGCTCATTCTGAAGCACCTCTATGCACTCTTTCTTGATAGTCGTCCGCATGTCCTCTAGCTGTGGGGCGATCTCCCCCTCTTCACGTATGCTGTCCAGTTTCGTCCTTATATCAGTGAGCCCAGTGTGCAATTCGTCCTTATATCAGTGAGCCCAGTGTGCAACTTCTCCTGATCATGTGAGTGCTGCTTACGGATAGCAAGAAGCTCCTCCCGGAGGGACTCGTTTCCCTGCAACCTTGGCTTCGAGGGCGATGACTTTGCGGGTAACTCCGTTCAGTCTAGAGTCTCCTTCTTTCTTATGTCTCCCTATCAACTCTTGGAGGGTATGCTCTAAGGCACCCAATTGTTCCTCCAACTTGGGAGCCATAGAAGAGAAAGAAAGAAAGAAAGACTTTTTAACGTCTATTAGAGGCCAAAATCGGCCTATGAGACAAAACATATACATCAGTATGATCTAATCCACTGTGATCCCAAAAGGAAAATAAAGTGTGAGTACAATAGACGGGTATAAAAAGAGTGGACAATAACTGGCATCAAGGGTGTGGGGTGCTATGGGTATGCACTCTATATGCTCAATGGGTGTGATACAAATATGATATGCATAGGGATGGGAGGCTCGATGGTATCACAACCCTCTAAATGCCTGGAGTGGGTGTAGAATATAATGCATCGGTGGGTAAGGCATCATGGCGATCCTCAAAATGCTCTGAATGTCCAGATCGACAGGGGTGCGCTGCTGACGTCTCCGTATCTCCATGTCATGGCGTGCGTGAATCGCCTGAATCTCTCTCTGGTGCGGCGCGAGGGCGTGAGCAGGGCGGGCACACACAGAGAGAGAGAGAGAGAGAGAGAGAGAGAGAGAGAGAGAGAGAGAGAGAGAGAGAGAGAGAGAGAGAGAGAGAGAGAGAGAGAGAGAGAGAGAGAGAGAGAGAGAGAGAGAGAGAGAGAGAGAGAGAGAGAGAGAGAGAGAGAGAGAGAGAGAGAGAGAGAGAGAGTGAGAGAGAGAGAGAAGAAAGAAAGAAAGAAAGTGTTTTTACGTCTATTAGGAGGCCGAACTCGGCCTATGAGACAAATCGATGTACATGGGTGTATCTTCTGTCTATCAGAGAAGATAAAAGTGCTGAAAAAGAAACTGGTAAAGCTGATACATATCTCCGTGAAATGCGTGTGGAGATACCCATGAAAGGGGGGGGTGTATGGAGTGTGATATCTATGGCAGTCTATATGCAAAGGGGTAGTACAACAAGCATGGGAATGCATCTGAAACGACTAACTAGCTCCATCCTGTGCTAGTGGGCGGGTGTAAGATGTGATACATAGGTGGAGGTGGAGTCAGGGCCATCGTGATAGCTGCAACGGGATCAGCCATCATCTGGAATCGTCTCTCCTCCATGGCGCCATGGTGACGAGCCTGGATCTCTGCAATCTGATGTCGGTGATGTCTCGGGGCCCGATATCCTCTAGCACAGGGTAGTCTCCTAGCTCGAGCAGCCTGAGCCTGCTGAAGAGTCACCCCTCTCGGTGTGTGGGCTGAGGGGGGGAGGGCTGCAGCACGTCGTGGAATAAAGAACTCAGTGAGCTGACTCTGTCTCCCTCCTGTATGGGCTGCTACAGTAGGCTGGAGTAGGGAATCTCTGTGACTCTGTATCTCTAGTAGGAATCGCCCGAGCTGTCGCTGGTCTCTAGAGTCCATGATCTCTCGGAGGGTGGGCTTCCCTGTAAATAGAGTCCCGTATCTACCTCTGATGCCATCATATGTGCTACATCTGCATACAAAGTGCTCCTCATCCTCTATCTCTACTCTGCAAACTTGGCCTATGAGACAAAAACCATGTACAAGTGTAGTAACCCTGTGTCGAGGATGAAATGAAATAAAAAGTATATCACTACACAAAGCTATATAAGGCTGGAAAAGGCTGGGGAGAAGTGGCTCTGACCCTGCAGATAGTGACCACCTAATACATGGGGGACCCATAATGTGAGTAAAAGTGTGAGTAAAACACCCTAGCTACTGGTGAATGGGTGGAGGTGGGTGTAGTATGTGGTACATCGGGGGTGGTCTGAGTGCCTTCTGAAGGAAGACAACCCAGGGGGTGGTGGTACGCCTATGCTCCATCATGTGGTCGTAGGCTGTCCTGATGCGTGAGATATCCTCCTGATATAGTCGTGGTCGATGATATCTGCCCCTGCGTGGTCGGGAACGTGTTCTCTGTGCTGCTGCCTGGTGGAGCGTGAGCCCTATAGATGGACCTCTCTGATGTAGCTCTGCTCGCTGAAAAAACTGGGTAATGGTCTGCTGGGTACTCACCCGTGGCTGATGTGTGGGCTGGAGTGACCGCTCTCGCCTCTCGTATGCCGCTGCGAGGAAGTGTCCCAAGCGTCGCTGGTCTCCCATAGTCATGCACAATGGGAGTGACTCCTCTATCTGGAGCTGTGCTCGTAGGTCTAAGTATGCTGGGCATCTGGTAACAAAATGCTCCTCACTCTCTACCTCTCTCTCACATACTGGGCACCACCTCTCCTCACGGGGGACTCCCCTGGATCGACCCCTCTCAATCTCGAGCTGATGTGATGAAACCCTCATCCGATATATGTAGAAAATGCTCACGGTAATAGAGCATTCTCGGTGGCAATGTACCCCTAGGGCTCACCCATGTCCTCTGTATGTATGTATGCCATATCTCCTGACGAATGATCCTATTCCTCTCCTGATGAGAGAGTGAGTAGGTGGGTGCATGTGAGTCGTACTGTAGTGGTGGTAGCCTGTCTATATCAAGGCCGTGGTCGGCCAACCAGTCTCGTGTCTGTGCGTACCATGAGGTGTCACCTGCTAATGCCATGTCTCGTGATGCCTGGAAAGCCCGATAAGCAATGCGCTCTGTATCCATGCTCCGGAGTCTGTATAATAGGCATACTGTCTGGAAGAGAGAGAGAGAGAGAGAGAGAGAGAGAGAGAGAGAGAGAGAGAGAGAGAGAGAGAGAGAGAGAGAGAGAGAGAGAGAGAGAGAGAGAGAGAGAGAGAGAGAGAGAGAGAGAGAGAGAGAGAGAGTTTAGGTTGTTAGGGTTTCAGGTTTTCGCGTTGGGCTTTAGCTTAGGGTTAGGTTAGGGTTAGGGTAAGGGTTTTCAGGTCAAGGTTAGGGTTAGGGTTAGGTTAGAGTTAGGGTTAGGGTTAGGTTTTTTGGTATTTTAGGGTTAGGGTCAGAGTCTTATGGATATTGGAACATGACGTCGATGTTAGGGTAGGGTTTCGATAAGGGTTGCAGCCTGCAGGGCATGGGGGATCGCAAGGTTGGTGGGAAGATCAGAGTGGGGGTATTCTTGGGGGCGTCCGGCTGGAGTCAGGCAGATGGCAGGGGCGGCGGGAGGGGCTGGGCGGAGACTGTGGCGGGAGCCGGGGGGGGGGGGGGTGGCGTTGGGCAAGGGTCGGGCAGGTGGCAGGAGCTGCGGGGGAAGATGCAGGTGGGGTTGCAGGCAGGGGTGGCAGGCAGGCGCAGGGGTGGCAGGCAGAGAGAGGTAGCGCAGGGTGGCGGGCAGAGCCGGGCAGGCGCAGGGGTGGCAGTCAGGGGCGTCGGGCAGAGAGCAGGGCAGCACGAGGGTGTGAGCAGGGCGGCGCGAGGGCGTGAGCAGGGCGGGCACACACACACACAGACAGAGAGAGAGAGAGAGAGAGAGAGAGAGAGAGAGAGAGAGAGAGAGAGAGAGAGAGAGAGAGAGAGAGAGAGAGAGAGAGAGAGAGAGAGAGAGAGAGAGAGAGAGAGAGAGAGAGAGAGAGAGAGAGAGAGAGAGAGAGAGAGAGAGAGAGAGAGAGAGAGAGAGAGAGAGAGAGAGAAGAGAGAGAGAGAGAGAGAGAGAGAGAGAGAGAGAGAGAGAGAGAGAGAGAGAGAGAGAGAGAGAGAGAGAGAGGAGAGAGAGAGAGAGAGAGAGAGAGAGAGAGAGAGAGAGAGAGAGAGAGAGAGAGAGAGAGAGAGAGAGAGAGAGAGAGATAGAGAGAGAGAGAGAGAGAGAGAGAGAGAGAGAGAGAGAGAGAGAGAGAGAGAGAGAGATTTTGATAAA
>CM035412.1:107339481-107341981 GCA_020310875.1 Ceratopteris richardii
TAGAACTCCAGGTCAGCAAGAGTTTAACCACAAGGGGAAAGAGGTAGAGGCAGAAAAGCAGATTCATCCTGTTGCTCCAGTTATGCCAATGAAATTGAATGTATATAGGAGAAGGGATGGTGAAGGAGCGAGTAAAGACATGTGAAATAGAAAGGAGGGTGAGCCCACCAAAAGAACTGTACATAATGAGGGCTTTACTCCGGTTAGTTATAAGAAGGCATTACTTCGGGGTAAGAGGGGTAAATTTCAATCTGGATATTCGACATCCCATTTGGATGAAGCTAATTTTGCACCCCATGCTGATGGCTATTTAACAGAGTTTTATGACAACATGGATATTGTGTTGCAGGATTTGGCACCTGCATTGGCTCATGTGGACTCTCCTATTAGTACACCGTTGGTATCATGAAATCAGCTACGTGGAATATTCAAGGTTTGGGTCAATACGGAAAGTGGATTAGATTATGGAGATGGATTGTTAAGAACCAGCTTGACTTGGTAGCGATTCAGGAGCATAAGAAACATGATTATGCAGGAATGCTTGTACATACAAAAGATTTTCAGCTGCGTTACAATGGTTTAAAAAATAAATACTTTGGATGCTTATTGATTGTTAGAAATAATGTGAATTTCGCGGTCTTATTTGATGATCCTCAGGGTAGATTTATCATATCGCATTGTATGCTACAAGATATATCTTACATTTGCATTAATTTTTATGCTCCAAACTCTTCTACTTATAGAATCAGGACATGGAAAGATCTCACATTGGCTATTCAGCATTGCATGGGCCTTCAAATTAGGGAGGATGCTCGCATTTTATTATGTGGAGATATCAATACGGTGGATTCTGAATTGGATTGTACAACGGCTTCATCGGTGATTTCTTCACAAGAAAATGTCGTATGGAGCGAAATTTTAGATATGTTGGTTTGCAAGGACCTTTGGGGGTATATTGGTGGACATACGCTCCGTTACACTTATCATTCCAGATCACATAAGAAGGCAATGAGTAGATTAGATAGATGCTATTATTTGCATGTGTATGCTCTGAGTGAAGATTCTAAAATGTGGATAGATGCTATGGTGCTTCTCTCGGATCATAATCCTTTGCTGGTTTCCCTTAAAGAAGCTGAATGGAATTTATGTGTCCCATCTAGCTTGCCAAGAATCCTGTTGAGAGTGAATCATTCTTGGATGCAAACTTTGCTGTTCAAGACCAAGATACAATCTCTAATCCAATATGTGCTCTCGCTGAAGGTCTCTGCTTGTATGAAATGGGAGTGCTTAGTGGTAAAATTGCAAGATGTGATTAGAGATTGTGGAAAAGTTTTCGCGAAAATTCTCAATTCTGCTAAGTATGAAGCTCAACAACTTATTTCCCTTTTGTCTGAAAAGGTGGATTCTGGGCAATTATTATCAAAAGGGGAATACGCTCATCTCTGTAAGGCGCATAAGGGTTTGGAGGTGATTGAAAATCAGGCCATCCAGTCTTCCAAAGTCAGAGCTAGATGCACCGAAGTGAATGATTTACATGCGAACTCTAAATACTTTTTTGATTTTCTTCGATTTAAGCACCTTAAAGATGCGATTTCTCATCTTGAAGTTGATGGTGCTATCATTAAGTATAGAACTTCCATTGCTGCAATTTACTCAGAGCACTTTCAGAAATTGTTTGCAGCTTCTTATAAATCTGATGATGCGTGGTTTCAAGCTCTCCATGAATCTTTACAATACACCCCCAAGTCCCTTGATTCTCAGATGGAAGACGCATGTGAGAGAAGTATCTCTGAGGAAGAGGTTTACACGGCTCTTAAATCTCTTAAAAATGGAAAAGCGCCAGGCTTGGATGGTATCACAAAAGAGTTTGTAATGGTCTTTTGCCCTCTACTAAAACACCTGGTCCTTGATGTCTGTAATGAAATATGGAAAGATCAAAAGATGCCATATTCTTTCAAGTTAGGAAAGACTAAACTTATTCCCAAATTGGATGTACCTAGACACAGTGGGGATTGGAGACCTATTACAATGATGAGCATTATCTATAAATTATTTGCTAAAGTGTTTGCTTTAAGGCTCAAATGTATTATTCATAAGGTGGTGCATCCATCCTAGGTTGGGTTCATACATCAAAGATCGATCTATGATAACATCTTCCTCACTCAAATGTTGATGGAGCATACATCGCTGTCGGGTCAGGAAGCGATTGGAATGCAAATAGATTTTGAGAAGGCTTTTGATCTAATTCGGTGGGATTTTATTGCCATAGTACTTCGAAAACTTGGTTTTGGAGTCAAATTCTCTAGGCTCATTTACATCCTGGCTCAAGATAGTGCCTCCCAAGTGGAGATAAATGGGAGACTCTCGCCGCCATTTCCCATTGAACGTTTAGTGCGTCAAGGTTGTCCTCTAAGTCCACTATTTTATGCAATGGCGTCCTCACCAATGTTTCATCTTCTCTAGAGCTGCAGAAAGATACTTTAATAAAAAGGGGATTGAT
>CM035412.1:107359481-107364481 GCA_020310875.1 Ceratopteris richardii
CAAAAAGCCAGTCGCACCAAGGCTGAGATGCATCAATGGAGAGAGGAATCTGGAATTTCTGTAAAAAGAGGACTAAGTGAAACCACTTGGCTCTATAGGCGGGCCCCACTACATAAATCCTCCGAACGGAAGGAAATGATAGAAATTCCCACTTGGAATCATAACACTTTGCAATACTATCAATCCCTTTATTATTGAAATAACGTGCTCCTGCACCCATAGAATGAGCCAGGGGTGGATTAGCTAGGAAGGACCAAAATGGAGATAAAGAGGCAAAAGAATTTCCTAAATAGCGCTGTCGCCCATTCCATTTAAGAAGAGAAGCAGCTTGCTTAAAGCTCCTAACCAACATGGAAAATGTGGGAGACGAAGTTTGAAGCAGAGCGTGGGAAAAAAACTTATTCCATACATTCAATTTCCATCTGCCCTTGTAGTATACCTTTGCGTTATCCATGATCTTCGAGAATATGTCTGTCCAAAGAGGCTTATATAAAGATGTAATATGATGATGAAAGTAGTCCGTTTAGCCATCATATGGGCATGAAGATTCAGAATGCCCAGACCTCCCCTGCTCTTAGGCTGACAAACAAAGTTCCATGACGAGACGACCAGAGCACGGTTGTGCGCCTTATTCCAGAGAAAGTTTTTGATCAGAAAGTCAAAGGCATACATGTGACATTTCTTCCAATCTAGCAACAAGATGTAATACATGATGTAAGGCTGCAAAAAGGACTGCGCTATCCTAATCCTGATATGAAGTGGCCATTGCGCTACATGCCACACATTCAACTTATTTTTGATCCTGCAAAGTACCCACTGTATTTGGTCCTTAGTCGAAACATTAATGCCTAACGGATAGCCCAGATGTCGGAAAATGGTACCACCCTCAATTTTAGGTCCCTGCCAGGAAGGAAAAAGAAATTGCTATGCTGAAATATTAATGAGGGCCGACTTTCCCATATTAATGTTTAGCGAAGAGGTCTCCGAGAAAGGAGTTAGTGAAGTAAGCATATGCTGAATATTCTCTTCACATGCTTTTGCAAAAAGAAAAGTATCATCTGCAAATCCGATTGCAATGTGCTGGGATCCATGTAAAGAAATACCATGGATAAACCCTGATTCCATCTTAGCCTGTAGGAGATAAGACATCGGTGTAGATGCCATGGCATAAAAGAGAGGACTAAGAGGACAACCTTGATGCACTGACCACTGGATTGGAAAGGGTGTAGAAAGACTTCCATTAATTTCTATTTGGGAAACACTGTCCTGAGCTAAGAGGTAAACAAGACGACAAAATTTAAGCCCAAATACGAGTTTCTTGAGCGTCGAAGCAATGAAATCCCAACGCACCCGATCAAAAGCTTTTTCAAAATCGATTTGTATGCCCACCGCTTCCTGGCCGGAGTCCAAAGCGTGCTCCGTGCTTTAAGCGAGGGCCAAAACGAAAGAACAAACTCTTTGGTAAGATCATCCAGACAAGGAGCCTTTCCATTTTTAAGAGATCCAATAGCCAAAAAAATTTCTTCTTCCGTTATGGAAGTCTCACAAGCAGCAGCCATCCGTGAGTCCAGACACTGCGGAGTGTGCATCAAAGCATCATGAAGCGCTCCAAACCACGAGTCATCAGTGGAATATGAGGAAGAGAATAAGTTTTTAAAGTGATTCGAACAAGCCTCAGCTATGGAGTTTCCCTCGCGAAACTCCCTATCCTCAATCTGTAGTGAGGAGATAGTATTTACGGCACGCTTAGCACGCAAGAAGTCAAAAAAGCATTTCGGAGAAGCTTGTAAATCATTCACCTCCATGCATCTAGCTCTAACTTTGGCAGAATGAATAACATTATTTTCAACAATATGCAAACATCTCTAAGCATCACACAAGCGTGAGTACTCCCCCTGATTGAGCGAGAGACCCATGTCCACCTTTTCAGTTAATGAAAGAATAACATGCTCAGCTTCAACTTTCGCTGCTTTCAAAACATTAGAAAATTATTTCCCACAATCTCGAATTACATCTTGCATACCCACCACCAGGGCTTCCCATTTCAAAGAAGCAGAAAGCTTTGAAGCAAGCACTTGCATAATAAGATCCTCGACTTTAGCTTTAAACACTGTTGTTCGAATCCACGCATGATTAAGTCCCAGTGGAATCCTGTGAAGTTTGTCAGGAATACATTCTGTCCAATTTGAATCACAAAGTAACAACAAAACCGGACTGTGATCTGAGAGCAATATTGTGGCATCAATCCACATGTTGGATACAGGAGAAAGAGTAGAAGCATGTGAATAATAACACCTGTCCAACCTACTCATAGCCTTCCTATGTGACCTAGAGTGGAAAGTATAACGCAGAGTATGGCCTCCAATACATCCCCATAAGTCCTTACAATTCAAAGAGTCCAAAATTTCACTCCATAGCCACTTTTCCTGCGATGAAATCAAGGAAGGAGCAGTTGTACAGTCTGTATCCCTCTCAACCATGTTAAAATCGCCACACAAAATGATACGGGCATTATTCCACAGTAGCAGCTGCTCACAATAATGAACCGCTTGCAAAATATTTTCCCAAGTTCTGACTCTCTCTAACGGAGAATTCGGAGCGTATACATTTATACATATATAGGGTATGTCATGCATTAAAAGATGAATAACCAAAAATCTTCCCTGAGGATCATCAAATAACACTTGAAAGGGGATATCTTTTTTAATGATAAAGAGACGTCCTGAATAGCCATTCTTAAGACCATTATAACGCAACGAAAAATCCCTAGTGTGCATCAACATTCCCGCATGATCATTCTTTTTATGTTCTTGAATCGCCACCATATCCAATTGATGTCTGATAATCAATCTCCAGAGCCTAGTCCATTTTCCATATTGTCCTAACCCTTGAATATTCCAAGTGGCTAGCTTCATGATGTTGACGGAGCAGTATGAGAGGAGTCCAAATGAGCTAAAGCTAGAGCCAAATCTTGAAGTATAATATCCATATTCTCATAATAATCAGTTATACAATCATCTGCAGGAGTAAAGTTGGCTTCGTCAGAAGGAGCAGTTGAATAGCCAGATTGAAATTTGCTCCGCTTCCCTTGAAGCAAAGCCTTTTTATAGGACACAGGAGTAAACCCATCATTGTCAACCACTCTTTTTCCCGCTTTCACCCCGTTTCTTCTAGGAGGGTCTTTTACCACAGTCTCCCCCTCTCTTCTTTTATACATCTTAAGCTTTGCAGGCGCAATCGAGGTTGCAGGAAGCACATGTTTTTCCACTGCAATTTCTTTTCTTTTATTGCCGATACCATAAAAAGGTGTAGATCTAAGAGCATCATTGCTGCACGTATTCATCATATTAGGCATATTCCTTGGCCTACCAAAAACTTGTTCTTCTGGAACCAGAATTTTACTGCCAGGGCAAGCAGGGATGAGATTCACTCCTTCATTTTTTAAAGTAGGACAATTTTTCGAGTAATGGCTTAAGTTACCACAATGAAAGCAAGACCTAGCCATGTTTCCCCATTTAAGATAAATAACAATCCTCCCCACCTTAGGTATATTTATACCCAGGGTCTTTGGAAAAGGTCTGGAAGTACTCCACATCACACAAATTCTGTTCTTATTGGGCGCAGAAATAGAAGGAGTATAGAGTAATTTCCCCAAAACCTTAGCCACCTGCCCAATGCTACTCCATAGGAAGGAGGGAAGATCTATCAATTCCACCCAAACCGGGCACTTAAATAAAAGTTCTTCTTTCATCGCTTTTATTGGTTTCCAAGGGAAAACGTGGGCCATTAAACCGCAGAGAAAAATTGTTTGCTGTTCCAAAAACTGAAGTTTGATATCTCTATCCTTGAGAATCACCTCAAAGAGGCCATGTCTTGAGTAAAAAACTTTATCAACTTCCCTCTCTACACTTGCATTAATTGCATGCGCCACATCCAGTGCTAAAGGAATACGAGCTGTAAAAAAGAGGAGCAACCCCCTCTCATGAAACATACGGATCGAGTCCTAGATGAGGGAAGGTTCAATATCCACATTAACATCACCTCGAACATTTTCATCAATAGTCAAAGCTTCTTCCATTATTTCTTTCAACTTATTGACATCAAAGTCACTCTGCTGAGGAGATTGGGGCACAACCTCTACCTCTTGAGAATCATTGGGTAAGGGCACAGTGTCCCCATGTGAAAAGGAAGACGCCATCTAGAGCACACCCGCTAGCAGGCGACCAGAGAGGAAAAAGAAAGCGACTGATGAAACCCGAACTGTCAGGAGGCCGTCCTTCGGAGCATACCATATACTGCGCAGAGATCTTCTGTTCGAATGCACCCAAAGAAACCCTACCTGTCGAACGCTCAGTCGAGCGCTTTCTAGCGCTTTCTACCACCTGAATAACTACTCACGCAGACGCGAACCCTACCTATGAAGGCGGAAAAGAACGCTATGTATAGGGCGCCGTCAAAAGATAGAGTGGAGCGATGAGGACGATGAAAATCAGAGCCCTATCATATATATATATATATATATATAAATATATATATATATATATATATATATATATATATATATATATATATATATATATATATATATATATATATATATATATATATATATATATATATATATATATTTTGGTGAAAAGATCACTTTTGCATTAATATAGAATAATGTACAGTAAGCAAGGGAAGGAAGCTCCTTCTCCTTGAATGCTACTTCCAACTAACATGCTAAGACAACTTTATTCCCTAAGAGCATCAGAATCTATCCAATAAGGTAACAATTGCTGATCTATGTTGAGCTGACATGACATCCATATCCATTTTCAATTTTGCTTTGCATAACGTCCAAGAGAAGTGCGGCACAGAACTCTAGTTTTCAAACACCCCAAATGTTGAAAAGCAGGAAAACGACAGATCTCTTTCTGACCCAATCACAAGCTTTACTACCCGAGTCGAAGAGAAGGAACGTACTGCAGAACTTGGAGGGCTTGCTATCCCATATG
>CM035412.1:107371981-107376981 GCA_020310875.1 Ceratopteris richardii
CTTCGTGTGGGGTTCCTGGAAGTCTGCCTGGTGACACCTCCACTCTAGCATGGCTAGGGCTGCACACCCTCGGGTGAGTCTGTTAATAGCTTCCTGCCTCATGGTGAAAGGTCTTGGTAGACTGGTGAAAGTAACTCCCAAGTAGACATATGAAGTAACCACCTCAATGTGCCCTGCTGCTATGGTGAAGATGTCTGCACTCCTCACTGCACTGGATGTGTGAAAGATCATGACCTTGGTCTTGCCAAGGTTCACAACCAATCCTCTATGTGAGCAAAAATCATCCAAGGCTCCGAGGTGGCATTGGAGCCCCTCATGTGACTTTGAAATCAAAACAATATCATCGGCATATAAAAGAATGTGAACTAGGGTACCTCCCATGTCGCTGCCCTCTCCACCTGCTCGTAGTATGTAATCGGAGATCTCATCAATGTAAAGCCCAAAAAGTGTCGGGGAGGGGGGACAACCTTGCTTAACACCAATGGTTCTAGGAGTGGGCTTTGATAAACCTCCAGGGCATCGAACTCGACCAAACACCTTCTCGTAGAGAGTGTAGATGGCCCATATCATCTCTGTCGAGATCCGAAGGTTCAATAGGCTCTGGAACATCCTCTCATGTGGAACTGTATCAAAAGCCTTGCAGAAGTCCACAAAGCAACAATAAAGCCTCTTCTTCCTTGCCTTTGCCCCATCAATGAGACAATGCAAGATGAAGATATGGTCGATAGTGGAAAAAGCTTGTCTGAACCCGGCCTTGCCTGGTGCTCGGAGGCCCTCTGCCTCTGCATATGAGCTAAGCTATGCCTCAAGTACTGCTCCATATAACTTGGCCATTGTGTGGCCAATCATGATAGTCCTATAGGTACCTGGATCTAGAGCATCGCCAGATTTGTGGATAGGCGTGATAGTATGCTGTGTCCACTCCTCTGGGAACCCCTCCCCTATGCAATCAACAGGGCTATAGTGGAGGTTGCGTAGATGAGGTGCTCGCTCTGTAAACCAGTGTGGTCGGAAGCCCGCCTGTGGTGTATATGACGTATGGCCCTCTCCACCATCGCTGTAGTAAAGAAAGAGGAGTGCGTGGGTCGAGGCTCAAGTGGTTGTGGGATGGGTGGCTGTCGAGGCACATCATATAATCGTGCTTCATAATCTCGCCAGATCTGTGGGTCCTCAATGGGTGTAGTTGAATAAGGCTCGCGGAGAGCGCGCCATGCTGTCGCACTATCCATGCTCATTAGACGGTATAGCTCAAGCTCCTGTGCCTCCTGGAATGCCCGTCGCTTTCGACGGGTCACTGCCTTCATCTGTCTACTAGCCTCTCTCTCTCTCTGTAATCTCTCCCAAGGCTCGTCGCGCATGTAGGTGTCTATTAAGTGCTCTGCATTCATCATCATACCAATTGTTATGGGGTCTAGTCCCAAGGGGAGGGATACGTCTTGTATGAGTGGTGTGAGGGAAGGAGCTGATAGCTGAGGTATGTAAGATGGATGAGATATGTGAGGTGAGAATTGAGTGGGGTGGATGGATGTAGTAGGCATAGGACACGCTCGGCCTCATATGAGTATAGAGGGGCTAGCTCACGTGTGAAGTGAATGGTGGTGTATGGGGTACATGTGATAGGTCTATGTGGGGTTCTATCCCCAGCGATGCAAAGAGAGAGGTACGTGTGATTGGCTCCGATGGGTATGTGTGGGATGGTAAGTGATGTAATGAGGTGGGTGGCTTCTCTCGATCCCAAGATATAGTCAACTGTGCTCCCTCCTCCCCCGAGAGACCCATGTGGCATGCAAGTCAAGCCTCCTCAAGTAGGCCATTGAGCCATCCCATTATAGATGACGAGACAGTGCTCATATCCAAGCCTAAGTAGATGTATCATGTCTTCCATATGCTGTGATAGGAGCTCTATCTGCGGAGTGTCTCATGATAGTCTCCTTCTGTAGGGCATGTAGTGCCTGTGGATCCTCCTCGTCATACGTCTTGCACTGCTCACTGTGTGTGCGAGCATTGAAGTCTCCCATAAGGAAGACTTCACCAAGCGTGGAGTACTCCATGATCTCATATGATATACATGCATAAGGTGAGGTCTCCCCGGATGAAGAGTCATGCTCAGTGGAGGCGAAGCGAGAGCCTGTGGGGGCGAAATAGCATATGGCTATGTAGATGAAACTGTCATGTGATAGCTCAAGGCGGGTCCACATGTATCGGGTCTGTGGGTCGCGGGCCATGATCTGTAATCTACTGTGTAGTCTCTGTCGAAAAAGTATGGCCACCCCTCTTGATCCGCGGGATGTGTGCTGTCGTGTGCATCCTTGGTGTAGAGACTCCCACTGGGATCCACTCTCATGTGTCTCTGTAAGTAGGATGATGTCATGGCCTCTCATCACCTCCTCGAGTCTCTCTGGGTGTGCACATAGATCTCCGTTGCAGTTCCAGGCTTCCAAATGGATCTCTTCTCGTGTCCCATAGGCGGGGAGTCACTATGCGATGACCTTGCCATCTACGATGACCCGACCATCTCTGTAGGATGCTCGTTTCTCCTCTTTGCAGGCTTGGTGCACCCTAGGCATACATGCACGCCTATGTGCGACTTGCATTTTGGTAAGGTCATCATCGAGATAGACGGGTGGGCCTTCGAGTCCTCGTAGGATTATCCTCTTGCGAAGGAAAGCAGATCGTGACTCGCCATCGGGGAAGTGGAGGATGAGGGATCGTTTTTTAGTGGCATCTTTGCCGACTCTCCAAGCTTTAGTGAAAGGAGATGGTTCCCCCTCCGTATGTCCGCGTTTGGCACATAACATCCTTCCATCTTCTTCCGGAGTGGATCCCTCCCTCTCTCCATTCCAGTGACTCGTACATTGAGGTGTCTAGCTTGCCTCATCCTCTCTTCCTCGATAGTTTGTACGAAGAGAGTCTCTTCTTTATGTGCTTCTTCACGGGCCTCTTTTTTGATGTTTTTTTTTACTATTTGCACCCAACCCTCTTTGGTGGCTTCGAGTTTGTCTTCCATCTACTTCGTGATTTCTGCTTTGAGAGCTTCCTTGGTGATGGTATGAATGTCACCTTCCTCTGGGGAGAGTGATGCCACCGTTGTCTTGAGGAGAGCTATTTCTCTCTTCAAGATATCTCGTTCCTTCCTCCATTCCTCTTGTGCCGCTTCCCAAGTTTCTGTTTCTGTTATCCTCCTGTTCTCCCACTCCTCTTCTCTTTCTTCCATTGATCTTTTTCTTAATGGAATGTCTCGGTCTCTTTTTTGAGCTTAGATAGGCGGGCAATGATGTTGTTGATGTTGGAATCCATAAGCTTCTTGTTGTCCTGCAAGGTGCTGTGGAGTTTGTCTTCTAACTTGAGCAGGTCCTCCTCCTTTGCCATGTGTCCCGCTATTCAAGCTCGTGTCTTCTTCAAACTCAAACCTTATTTGGTACAACAGTAATTTCTGAGGAATACTTCCTCAATTCTGTATACAGCTAAGCACATTTCAATTATTGCTGTTGTACATAGGCCTTAGCAGTAGGAAAAGCAGTTCAGTTCACTGACGCGAGAGGCACAAATCTGACGCAGATCTGACTCAAGAACTGGAGGCGATCTGACACACCTGAACTGTTCTGATGCAGATCTGACGCGTTCTGACCCGACGCAGATCTGACGTGTTCTGATGACCTGACACGTTCTGACCTGACGCGTTCTGATGCAGATTTGACCTGATGCGTTCTGACTTGACGCGGATCTGATGCGCGCGCACACACACACACAGAGAGAGAGAGAGAGAGAGAGAGAGAGAGAGAGAGAGAGAGAGAGAGAGAGAGAGAGAGAGAGAGAGAGAGAGAGAGAGAGAGAGAGAGAGAGAGAGAGAGAGAGAGAGAGAGAGAGAGAGAGAGAGAGAGAGAGAGAGAGAGAGAGAGAGAGAGAGAGAGAGAGAGAGAGAGAGAGAGAGAGAGAGAGAGAGAGAGAGAGAGAGAGAGAGAGAGCTGATGTTCAGGTTGGTGATTTTGGTCTTTCTCGGATGAAGCATGCAACCTACCTTACGTCAAAGTCAGGAAGGGGCACGGTATGAATATTTCCAAGTTAGCAGGCTTGATTATAAACCCCACATCTCCACCCAAACATGTGCTCTCTCTCTCTCTCTCGCTCTCTCTCTCTCTCTCACACACAAACACACACACACACACACACACACACACACACACACACACAGACACACACACACACACACACACACACACACACACACAGGCACACACTCACACACTCTCTCTCTTTCTCTCTTCACTTACTTGTGTGAAAGTTGACTTCATTTTGCATGTGCCAGCCTCAATGGATGGCTCCCGAGGTTTTGAGGAATGAACCTTCGAATGAAAAGTAAGCTGATTAATGAAAGTTTTGACACATTCAAAGAGCTTGTTTGGGTTGTTTGAGTATCTAATAACGTTGAGAAATTTGTGCGTAGGTCTGATGTCTACAGTTTTGGAGTGATTTTATGGGAGTTGGCTACAGAGCAAATTCCCTGGGATGGTTTTAATTCAATGCAGGTGTGCAGCATGCAGACCTCTTTTTCTTTGCTCTCTTTAACTACTTTCTTCAAATCAGATTGTAGTACCATTTTGTGGTGGATAGCATTATCCTTACAAGAATATCCCTTTTTGAATGCTTGCATATGAAGCTCCTGATTTTATGTTTGTTACTTGAAGTCTAGTATTTCCTTGTGGTGTCACAGGTTGTAGGAATGGTTGGTTTTATGGATCATAGGCTTGACATTCCAGAAAATTTGGATCCAAACCTTGTCTCAATCATGCAGGATTGTTGGAGAAGGTAAAAAACTTTATCACCTCATGTGTATTGTCCCCATCTTCTTTTTGAGAAAATACCTTTACCTGTATTCCAAATTTTTCTACAAAAAACCATAATCTAGAGGTCTATCATGCAATGTACATGATTTATTCTATCAAACTAATCCGCCTAAAGGAGTTATAGAAGGTATTGTATACGATCAGCTTTTTCACCTT
>CM035412.1:107379481-107416981 GCA_020310875.1 Ceratopteris richardii
GGGGCAAAGTTCTGTGTCAATCGTGATAGACAATAAAATTAGCCATTTGGTAAAATAGAATATACCATAGTAGAGTACATAACCTGATCATTCTAAATATATAAAAATTTTCAAAAAAATTGTGTTTCTTATGACAAATATGTGTCTGTTACCCGACGGACGATGGAACGACCCCGATGGATAGGTGTGTCCATCCTTACGAACAAATTATTTATCGTGATAGATAACTTGCACGACTGATAGAAGCATCGAAGGCCCTGTCCATCGCAACAGATAGCCTATCCATCACGATAGACACTGTCCATCGTGACATACAACCATGATGGACACTTTGTCCATTACGACAGATAACCTCTCTCAATTGCGATAGACAACTAATTTTGGCCAAATTTAAGGTTTCCAAATTAAGAATTTTCTGAGCTAAACTTTGGAATTTTGGAAGACAATCGGAGCTTCCTGGCAAGGATAAAGAAAGCAAGTTAGCATATGGGATATGCTTGGGAGCACGCTTCCTAGGCATTGGAGCATTCATAAGAGCATTTGACTCAAGGTTGGAAGTCCACTCACCCTTTGAGTCAATTTCAAGCCTAGGCTAAGAATGAATAGATAATCAGATTAACATAGGGTTATGATAGGAAGGAAAGAAGTCAAGATCTTGTGATTTCTCAAGTCCAAGGCTAATCTAAGATAATTGCGGATAACCTAAGATGGAAACGACATAACCTAATCGTAAACGATCGCAGATGCGACAACTTAAGTAATCCTTACGACGTTACATTGAGACAAGAAAATACATTCATAAAATCCTAAAAAGAACAAATGCTTGATAGAAAATAATATGTAGTGAGGTAATACTCGGGAAAATTGGTTAATGGACAAAGCATATGAACCTTAGGTAAGATAGACAGCTAGATCTGGATAGACAAAGAATCCAGACCTTTGAAGCTAGTGTCAATCATACTGCTAGGTCGTGGGCTGAGCAACTCAAGGATTATCCCTACATACTTAGCTCTGAGAGCAGTGAATTAAAATTATCATTTAGTATGAGGGGGTGTCGATGACATGATTGCTCCTACATCATCTACATTTATATCCGCATGCGTGTATCTCCATTTTGTATCGAAGAGGCACTCCACTTCCAGTTTATTTCCATTTTATATTGTATTTCATTTGTGTTTGGGTACCTTGCCATTTGCTTCTACCATTGTATTCATTCTCCTTTTAGGGAAATTATCCCACATGAGATGTACTTTGCAGAGCCCCTCCCAAATCTATATAAGGAGGGCCTCTCCCCCCATTTGTACTTGGTTAGAAGCTTAAGGAGCCTACTCCATGCTCTTGGCAAGCTCATTTCTAATCCCATGAGTTTACCCATTTCATGGTCTACTCATTTTGAGTCTTGCACACTCTTTCTTTTATGAGTACACTCTTCTTTTCATTTTGCTTCCGTGCGTCTACTCTCTACATTGTATCTGAGTGTAAGGTGGAGGTATTGGTGGTGCGTTTGATGGTCATTTTCGTGGTGGTGGTGCTTAAGCATTGGTGGTTTTGCTTTCTCCTCATTGAGAGAAGCTTTTGCCATAAGTTTTGCTCTTTAGGGCTTCTTTTTGCCCATTTGCGCACCCTTCTACCCTTATCCTTCTACTGTAATAAAGTAAGTCTATGATCTAAGGATTCGACCGGTTCAGACACATCTGAAATCGGACACCGTTTGGTCACTCATGTATATGGTCAAAGATCTCGAGACTAAACTTAAGCATAAGTCCATGTGCTCTCTTAAACAAGTAATCCACTTAGCCTAGTGGTTAAGTCTCAAGGTTTTGAAAGAAGAGGTCTTGGGTTCAATCCCCATGGGGAGCATGGGGAGAGAGTTTTGCCCAAAGAGCTCTAGAGCCTTCTAACTCAAGATGACGTGAGTTAACTTGAGTCCAGGGGGACTTAACAGAGCATTGCAAAGATGCCAAGATGAATCATTTTCTCAAGTTAATTGATTCCATAGAATGAATCTCAAGTCTTTGAAGAATAACATTCTCCCAAGTAGTGAGAATTAAATTCTTCAAACTCTTTGACAGCAAGTAGTTCCCCAGAAGTCCTAACCCACCAGAAGTGATACTTAAAGTCCAAATGGTTGATATCACCTGGAAGTGTATCAAAGATTCCTAGCATTTAGAATCTGAAAGGCATTAGTACATGCTTGGACTTAAATAAGGAAAAGATCTCTAAATCCCGCGGGTAAGCAAAAAAGCTTTCGATAGTTCAAGAGATCTCAAAGATAAAGACTAAGTCTTTATTCTAGTCGCAAGGTCAACGAGACTTGATCAAGCTTGGCCATGATTGTCCAAAAAACTTGCGATAGGAACTACTCAGAAATTCGCCCAAGTATTGGCAATCAAATTTCTTTTGGGAAATTTTCACTCTAGTTCCATTTATCCAATGGAAAATTATGAAAAGCGTAAGCTGTTCCAAGTTTGAACAGCGTAAATATTCCAAGTATGTAGTCTGCAACCGTGTCAACGATAATTAAGTCTATGAAAGGTAAAACGTAAAGTTTATCTATCCTTAAAGGGATTTAAAGCATGAGATCTAGAAGCATGAGCGGATGCTTAGACTTATGCAGTAGAGAGATTCCTGTAAAGTCCTGGCCAGGGTAGCTATTTAAAGCTTCAATAAGAAAGGAATCTAAAGACAATAAGTAAAAAGCTCTTGTGGCTACAAATTGGTCAAGTATAACAAATTAGACTTGAATTTGATAAATTCAAGAACTTGGAATCCCAAGAGGTTTTCATTTGAAAACCCAAGCAAAGAAGAATTGATATTCTATCAAAGGTTTTTAAGTTTCCAAGATAAAGGCATGAGATTGTGAAACGATCGTGCATAGGAAACAAAATCTAGAATATCAAGTTAGAGGTAATGCCTGAAACTTCAAAGAGTTGAAGTAAAAAGGTACTTTATCAAGATATGTTTAGACTTTAGAATAAATATCACGCACACATTAATGTGAATATAAAATAGGGTGGTATGGGACGCCATATTTTATACTCAGATTGATGTAGGAGAGATGGTATGGGACATGGGACGGTGCGATGATAATTATCTTTTAGTCCTATAATAAATCTTGAAGTTAGATTTGATCTTCAAGGGAATTAAAACTTCCACGGATAAGTTTTAATTCAAGGAGGAAAAAAATTAGTATCTCAAGATACTTCAAGATAAAGGAAAAAGAAGATATGAAGTAAGTAACTTCCAAGATCTTCTTGAAACACTTCAAGCTAAAGTGATGATGATTCAGAAATATTTGATAAATTTCTGAAAGAGTAAGACTCTGACTTTGAACTGAACCTTTTGAATAAGGAATAGACTGACTAAGTCAAGCGTCAAGTTCCTAGTATAACTTGATAAATTCAATCCTTTGACTCAAAGCAATGCTCAAGAATTGCATTTCTAGTAAGCAGTCATAAAGATTGAATAAAGGCATGAACTTAGTCTCAAGTGAAGCACTATTTGAGTAAGAACTCATCAATAGAACTTCAGTGGGTCGGCACACTGATGTTGGATACCACACTAGTATCTTGTGGTTGGATGATGCTTTAGATTTGCTCGGAATCTTTTTGAGAATCAAGTCTATTTCTCTTAAAGATAGGAAAAATGCTTCAATACCTTGTTGAAAAGATCGTTAAGAAGTTAAAGTCTTGAGTTATAGTCTTGGGTCATCAAGTATTTGACTGAAAGCAAGTTTATATCTTAGAAGTTTGAATTAGTTATACAAATTTTTAGTTATTTCCTTCTGCTTTCCAAATCTTTTGGAATTGACTCAGATATGGTATCTGATTCCTTTCGCAAAAGTCGAGGGTTAGCCGATTGGAACTAGATAACTAAATTAAACATCCTAGATAGATGTTCTGTATAAGAACTTATTCAATCTTCAAAAGATAGAAAGTCCAAGATTGACTTATGCATTTGAGTTTTCTTTCAGTTACTAGCAAATCTCTTATGATGTTCTAGAGTTTAGTACACTCTAGAACAGGAAAGTTAGGAATTGCTCATAAGATTGACAATTCTTAAGAACTTTCAGCCGAAGTCTTTGAGGACAGTGTCCCAAGTTGGACAATTTTCATTTTGAATTTGACTTGGTCAAGATATAGTGAGGTCGATCCAAAGTAAATAGAAAACTTTCTCCTATACTTTACATAAGATTTTCAAGCCCTTAGGACAAAGAAGTCCTCAAGTCGGGTGACGAAATCAAGTAACTGTTGGTTGAAAGTTAACTATTGTACAAACATCCAAGTCAGATGTTTGGATCAACCAAACTTCAAATTTTTCAAATCAAATTCAAGTGAATCAAGAGTTCTCAAAAGTCTTGATTGGGATACAAATCCCATCCTAGTTACTAAAGTCCATGCACCAGTCATCCTCATAAATGGACTAGTAATTAGAATACATCCATTTCATATGTTTGTGCCCATATCGCACATTGAGACACAATGAAGTGGCTAGGGATGTTTTTAGATCCACCCTTATTATTCATTCACTACTTTGTACTTTGACCAGTTTATCAAAGTGCAAATCCGGACGGTGTTTTGAATCATTTGGGCAAGGATCCCACCACAGAGATGAGACATGTTCTTCTAGTTTTAGAACATGACCATGTTCTTCCGGTTCAAGGACATGAGGCTCGGGGGTTGCCTACGGTTATATGTATAGCTTTATTTTCGAGGACGTAAATCTTTTCCAAGGGGGGAAGGATGTAATAAAGTAAGTCTATGATCTAAGGATCTGGCCGGTTCAGACATATCTGAAATCGGACACCGTTTGGTCACTTATGTATAGGGCCAAAGATCTCGAGACTAGACTTAAGCATAAGTCCATGTGCTCTCTTACACAAGTAATCCACTTAGCCTAGTGGTTAAGTCTCAAGGTTGTCAAGGAAGAGGTCTTGGGTTCAATCCCCATGGGGAGCATGGGGAGAGAGTTTTGCCCAAAGAGCTCTAGAGCCTTCTAACTCAAGTTAACGTGAGTTAACTTGAGTTCAGAGAGACTTAACCCAAAGAGGTGAGTACACCAACCACTAGTGGACTCTAGTGGAAGGTACTAAAGCACTGGACGAGAACACTCCAGCCATTAGTAGACTCTAGTGGAAGGTATCAAAGGAGTGGAGGAGATTGCACATGCACTTGTGGACTTAAGTTACGTTTGTGGTCCTCGTTGAGTCAAGCAGCTATATATACAGGCATAAGGTTGGGAGGAGAGTCATCTCTCTAGCACGTGGTGGTCGTTATTCCTAGTTTCTTACATCTACCCTCCCCATTTTCCCACCCTCCCACCCTTGCATTTCGTAGTTCCTTCATTTTGATAGTTTTGAGTCATGTTGTGATGTTTCTTCTCAATTTTGGCATCAAATCTTCTCTAAGTGGGTGGACATCTCTGATGCTCAAGTGTTTATGAACACACTTTTGATTGCTCGTTTTGGCATATCGTGTGTATTTTCTTAATATACTGGAGCACCGATTTTGGTTTCGTGTGAATCCTATTTAATGCTTCCATACAAAGACTCTTTCTCTTCTCGATTCATGGCATAGTGGTCAAATACTTACCTATGACAGAGGATGTTTCAAAATCAAAGCTTGCTAGTTACCACCCTTTGATTTAATTATGCCACTGCTATGTATTCTGCTAAGAGTTATGACATAACCGTGTGTCTCGACGTCTTGTCATGTTTTTCCATCATAAATTCAATCATCGAAGTGCGTAGTACACAAATTAACTAATAGGCTGCTATTATCTACTGCTATCCTAGTGCCTTTCCATTTCGGTTGATGCCTTAGTTAAATGATTGCATTGTCAGAGTTTTAAGCAATTGTGGCCTCTCAATCGATCGAATGTGCTCGCTCCAAGCGTAGGGAACTTATTGATAACAAGATTTCTGGGTAAACATTGGCCAGCTTAAAGAGCTGTTGCTCTCGTGAAGCCATGCATCCACTGATAAGGTTGCCAAGCAACAATAGAGGAGATGCCACAATTACAATTGCATGAGGAACAATCGAAAGGGGAAGACTCGGAAGGATTCCACCTCATGAATCAGATCTAAGAGTTGCTGAGGAGTCATGAAACAGGCACGCACGTAGATCTACTGCTTCCATCTCTGAGAAACACACACACACACACTCACACACAGAGAGAGAGAGAGAGAGAAAGAAAGAAAGTCATATTAACGTCTTCTGGAGGCCAAACTTGGCCTATGAGACAAAAACCATGTACAAGTGTAGTAACCATGTGTAGAAAATGAAATGAACTAAACACAAACCTATCTAGGGCTGGTGAAAGCCTGGGGAGACATGGCTCTGACTCAGCACATAGTGGCCACCTAATACATGGGGATCCATAATATGAGTGAGTGAAAAACCCTAGCTACTGGTGATGGGGGGAGGTGGGTGTAGTATGTGGTACATCGGTGGTGGTCTGAGTGCCTCCTGAAGGAAGACAACCCAGGGGGTGGTAGTACGCCTATGCTCCATCATGTGGTCGTAGGCTGTCCTGATGCGTGAGATATCCTCCTGATATAGTCGCGGTCGACGATATCCTACCATGCGTGGTCGGCGTCGTGCTCTCTGTGCTTCTGCCTGGTGGAGCGTGAGCCCAATGGAAGGCCCTCTCCGATGTAGCTCAGCTCGCTGAAAGAACTGTGTAATGGTCTGCTGGATACTCCCTCGTGGCTGATGTGTGGGCTGTAGTGACCGCTCTCGCCTCTCGTATGCTGCTATGAGGAAGCACCCCAAGCGTCGCTGGTCTCCTATAGTCATGCAGAGCTGGAGTGACTCCTCTAGCTGGAACTGTGCTCGTAGGTCTAAGTATGCTCCGCATCTGATAACAAAATGGTCCTCACTCTCTACCTCTGTCTGGCATACTCGGCACCACCTCTCCTCACGGGGGACTCCCCTGGACCGACCCCTCTCAATCTCGAGCTGATGTGATGAGACCTCGAGCTGCCCAATGACGACTCGGAGGTGGTGGGGAAGGTATGTCTGCATGTATCTCGGAATCTCGATGAAGCCTGTGTCCGATATATGTAGAAAATGCTCACGGTAATAGAGCATTTTCGGTGGCAATGTATCCCTAGGGCTCACCCATGTCCTCTTAATGAGAGAGAGAGTAGGTGGGTGCATGTGAGTCGTACTGTAGTGGTGGTAGCCTGTCTATGTCAAAGCCATGGTGGGCCAGCCAGTCTCGTGTCTGTGCATACCATGAGGAGGTGTCACCAGCTAATGCCATATCACGTGATGCCTGGAAAGCACGATAAGCAATGCGCTCTGTATCCATGCTCTGAAGTCTGTGTAATAGGCATACTGTCTTGAATAGTGCCTCAACTAGCATCGGTGGTGCAGCGAGCTCTGCTCTAATGATATCATGTGGTACTGAAGGCTTGCTGCAGATAAGTCTGGCAATCATGAGGATCTGTGGCCTCTCTAATGCTGTCCATACTGATGTAGCTAATCCCGGCCCCCATATGGCTTCCCCGTACATGAGCGTTGGCGTAACCCTGAGAGAGAGAGAGAGAGAGAGAGAGAGAGAGAGAGAGAGAGAGAGAGAGAGAGAGAGAGAGAGAGAGAGAGAGAGAGAGAGAGAGAGAGAGAGAGAGAGAGAGAGAGAGAGAGAGAGAGAGAGAGAGAGAGAGAGAGAGAGAGAGAGAGAGAGAGAGAGAGAGAGAGAGAGAGAGAGAGAGAGGGAGAGGGAGGGAGGGGGGGGGGGCGGGAGGGGGGGGGGGGGGGCGGGAGGGGGGGGGGGGGGGGGGCGGGAGGGAGGGAGGGAGGGAGGGAGGGAGGGAGGGAGGGAGGGAGGGAGAGAGAGAGAGAGAGAGAGAGAGAGAGAGAGAGAGAGAGAGAGAGAGAGAGAGAGAGAGAGAGAGAGAGAGAGAGAGAGAGAGAGAGAGAGAGAGAGAGACTTTTTAACGTCTATTAGAGGCCATATATACATCAGTATGATCCAATCCACTGTGATCCCAAAAGGAAAATAAGGTGTGAGTACCGGAAATGGGTATAAAAGGAGTGGATAGTAACTGGCATCAGGGTTGTGGGGTGCTATGGGTATGCACTCTATATGCTCAATGGGTGAGATACAAACATGATATGCATAGGGAGGGGAGGTTCGATGGTATCACAACCCACTAAATGCCTCGAGTGGGTGTAGGATATAATGCATCGGTGGGTAAGGCATCATAGCGATCCTCAAAATGCACTGAGCGTCCAAATCGATAGGGGTGCGCTGCTGATGTCTCCGTATGTCCATGTCATGGCGTGCGTGAATCGCCTGAATCTCTCTCTGATGTGGACGGGCTCTTCGGACTTGGGTCTCGGTCGTCGACGTCGTCTAAGCTCCTCTGCTATGTGTAATGTGACACCCCGCATCGAGCTGGGTCCTCGAGTGGCTGAGGGTCCGAAAAAATCTGTAATATAAGTCTGAGGGGGGGGGGGTAGGTGTATCTCCATCTGTTGCTGGAGGAGTGATGCACGGTGGTGCTGGAGAGAGAGAGAGAGAGAGAGAGAGAGAGAGAGAGAGAGAGAGAGAGAGAGAGAGAGAGAGAGAGAGAGAGAGAGAGAGAGAGAGAGAGAGAGAGAGAGAGAGAGAGAGAGAGAGAGAGAGAGAGAGAGAGAGAGAGAGAGAGAGAGAGAGAGAGAGAGAGAGAGAGAGAGAGAGAGAGAGAGAGAGAGAGAGAGAGAGAGAGAGAGAGAGAGAGAGAGAGAGAGAGAGAGAGAGAGAGAGAGAGAGAGAGAGAGAGAGAGGGAGGGAGGGAGGGAGGGAGGGAGGGAGGGAGGGGGGGGGGGAAGGGGGGGGGGGGAAGGGGGGGGGGGGAGGGAGGGAGGGAGGGAGGGAGGGAGGGGGGAGGGGGGGGAGGGGGGGGGGAAGGGAGGGAGGGAGGGAGGGAGGGAGGGGGAGAGGGAGGGAGGGAGGGGGAGAGAGAGAGAGAGAGAGAGAGAGAGAGAGAGAGAGAGAGAGAGAGAGAGAGAGAGAGAGAGAGAGAGAGAGAGAGAGAGAGAGAGAGAGAGAGAGAGAGAGAGAGAGAGAGAGAGAGAGAGAGAGAGAGAGAGAGAGAGAGAGAGAGAGAGAGAGAGAGAGAGAGAGAGAGAGAGAGAGAGAGAGAGAGAGAGAGAGAGAGAGAGAGAGACTTTTTAACGTCTATTAGAGGCCATATATACATCAGTATGATCCAATCCACTGTGATCCCAAAAGGAAAATAAGGTGTGAGTACCGGAAATGGGTATAAAAGGAGTGGATAGTAACTGGCATCAGGGGTGTGGGGTGCTATGGGTATGCACTCTATATGCTCAATGGGTGAGATACAAACATGATATGCATAGGGAGGGGAGGTTCGATGGTATCACAACCCACTAAATGCCTCGAGTGGGTGTAGGATATAATGCATCGGTGGGTAAGGCATCATAGCGATCCTCAAAATGCACTGAGCGTCCAAATCGATAGGGGTGCACAGCTGACGTCTCCGTATCTCCATGTCATGGCGTGCGTGAATCGCCTGAATCTCTCTCTGATGTGGACGGGCTCTTCGGACTGGGGTCTCGGTCGTCGACGTTGTCGTCTAAGCTCCTCTGCTATGTGTAATGTGACTCCCCGCATCGAGCTGGGTCCTCGAGTGGCTGAGGGTCTGAAAAAAATCTGTAATATAAGTCTGGGGGGGGGGGGTAGGTGTATCTCCATCTGTTGCTGGAGGAGTGATGCACGGTGGTGCTGGAAAGAGAGAGAGAGAGAGAGAGAGAGAGAGAGAGAGAGAGAGAGAGAGAGAGAGAGAGAGAGAGAGAGAGAGAGAGAGAGAGAGAGAGAGAGAGAGAGAGAGAGAGAGAGAGAGAGAGAGAGAGAGAGAGAGAGAGAGAGAGAGAGAGAGAGAGAGAGAGAGAGAGAGAGAGAGAGAGAGAGAGAGAGAGAGAGAAGGGGGGAGAGAGAGAGAGAAAGAAAGTTTTTTTACATCTATTAGGAGGCCGAACTCGGCCTATGAGACAAATCAATGTACATGGGTGTATCTTCTGTCAATCAGAAAAGATAAAAGTACTGAAAAAAACTGGTAAAGCTGATATAGGTCTCCGTAGTATGCATGTGGAGATACCCATGAAAGTGGGGAAGGGGGGGGGGGGTGTATGGAGTGCGATATCTATGATAGTCTATATGCAAAGGGTAGTACAACAAGCATGAGAATGCGTATGAGACGACTAACTAGCTCCATCCTATGCTAGTGGGCGGGTGTAAGATGTAATACATAGGTGGAGGTGGAGTCAGGGCCACCCTGATGGCTGCAGCAGGATCAGCCATCATCTGGGATCGTCTCTCCTCCATGGCGCGATGGCCACGGGCCTGGATCTCCGTAATCTGGTGTCGGTGTAGTCTCGGGACCCCATATGCTATAGCACGGGGTCGTCTCCTAGCTCCAGAAGTGTGAGCGTGCTCAAGAGTCACCCCTCTCAGTGTGTGGGCTGAGGGGGGGAGGGCTGCAGCACGTCGTGGAATAAAGAAGTCAGTGAGCTGACTCTGTCTCCCTCCTGTATGGGCTGCTATAGTAGGCTGGAGTAGGGAATCTCTGTTATTCTGTATCTCTAGTAAGAATCGCCCGAGCTGTCGCTGGTCTCTAGAGTCCATGATCTCTCGGAGGGTGGGCTGCCCTGCAAACAGAGTCTCGTATCTGCCTCTGATGCCATCATATGCGCTACATCCGCATACAAAGTGCTCCTCATCCTCCATCTCTACTCTCCATACCCTGCATATCCGCTCCTCTCTGGGAATGTCTGCGGCTCTGCCCGTCTCAATCTCTAGTCGGTGTGATGAGGCTCTCAACTGGCCAATCGCTACCCTCGAGCTATGAGGCATGTAAGTATCCATGTAGTGTGGTCGCTCGATGAAAGCGTATGTTAGTATGTGTAAGAATTGGTCTCGGTAGTGTGATAGTCTCGGTCCCATGTGTGGTGTGTGCCATGTCTGACTAATGTAGAGCTGCCAGAGATTCTGTCTGAGCACAATATTCCTCTCACGACGAGAGAGGTGGATGTGAGGTGAGTCTGGGTCATACTGAAAAGGCGGCAATCTGTCCATATCAAGTCCATGACTATCAAACCAGACTCTAACCTGAGTGTACCAAGCTCTCTGATATCTTGACCCTGATATCTGTATAGATGCCTCAAAAGCTCTGTGTGTGAGTCTGTCTGTAGGGAGCTCCCTCATCCTCTGAATAAAGCAGATAGTCTGGAATAGTGCATCTATTGCCATGGGTGGTGCAGCTAGTTCTGCTCTGATGATGTCATGTGGTACCGACTGTTTCCCGCGAAATAGTCGTGAGATCATACATACCTGTGGCCTCTTGATCTCACTGTACTAGGCGATTGCAAGGCCTGGGGCCCAAACTATCGCAGCATACATCATAGCTGGTCATACATCATTGCTGGTCTGACTAGAGCGCTAAATTGTGTTGATAGTCTTCAAACAGAGTTATGACTTTTGTGATTGTATCTTGCGGCCGTATAGTTAGATTATGGAATTCTTCTTCTAAAGCATAGATTCTCTAGGGCGTTTTATCTTCGTATAAGGCCGATAAAGTGTCCTATGCTTCTTTGGATGTTTTACATGCCGTGATGTGCCCTTTGATCAGTTCATCATAGGCAAGTAGAAGTTGATCTAATGCCCTTTTATCTTTAACATTCCAGATATGCTAAGATTCTAGGTTGTTGGCCTTATTGGGTTCAGATTCGGATGCATCTACTACATCGTGAAGGAGATTGGTGTACAAATATACTCTCATTTTATCTTTCCAAAGATTATAGTTTTACTGATTTAATCTTTCATCCTTGGGCATGAATATGGGTGTGAATGAAAGTAAAAATTAGCCATAGATGAGGTGCTAGCTTCACTCTTTGACATTATAAAGTTTGAGTGGCATTGAACTCGTAAAGAAGTGAGTTTGTGCTTTACAAGAGTAAGTGTCAAGTGTTTAAAAACACTTTCAAAGACACTTGTATGCTAAGAAATTACTTAAAAATAATCGCAAACTTTGGAAAGAAATTGAAAGGCTTTGCACTACACTGGAAATCCTTAGGGAGAAAAGGGGAGAGGGGGGAGGGGGCTTGGAATAGCCCTACACTTGCACTAAAATTTATGTAGACACCTTGGAAGGGGAGGCCGTAGAGTAGCCCTAAGCTTGGCACAGAAAATGAGGCGATGCGACACGAAGGGGAGGACTTAGAATAGCCGAAATGTATCGAGGAACACTTTGAGGCTATGGGACGCAAAGGGGAGGGCTTAGAATAGCCCAAATGCACATGAGGGCTTAGAATAGCCTCCCAAATCGTACATACACCACCCTTCTTATATTGCTTGATGTTACAAATTCGGCACTTACTGCCAAAGGGTTGTGAGCTAAGCCCTTCTGAGAAAGACAAATGACGTTCTTAGATACAAAAGGTAATGCCTTAGTAGGGTGTCAAAAGATATAGCCGCAAAATAGAGTTTTCATATTCCAAAGAGGTCCTTTTGAGAGCTGCTGAATTCAGTGGTTAAGTACTCCTTGGCCCAAAAAACTATGTATGTAATGAATAATAATGGAGATAAAAGGTTCTAGGAAAAACTTATTATCCGAATAGCTTCGCAAAATATCTCTGATTTATACAGAGCAAGTTTCTCGTCTGTCAACAGAGAAGGTATCGTAGTGTGGCAAAAGAACAGATAACATGGCTACTGGATTAGCCTATGAATTCAAGTGATAACTAAAATAGAAACTTATTGAAAATTAGGCAAAAAAAATGGATGAATTCTGACATCGTGGCGCGTTCTGAAGACCATATATCTGTATCTTTCTATCTGTGGTGCTAGAAAGTTTGTCACTTGCTCGAAATAGCTAGAGTGACAAATGAAGAGTGGCGCAGGAAATAATGCTGAAGTATTCGATCGACATCAGTGATGAGTTCAATAATAGAAAGAGTAGATTCACGTGATGATCCAGAAATTGGGCTCAGATCACTTGCCTGAGCATTTTCGAACGTGCCTTTTCTTTTGCGCTACCCACGTATGCTCTCGACCTAATCGTATGCACACTAGTCGGACATCAAGGTGACAATCGCAAGGTGATAATTGCGAGCTGCTGGTGCTATTGCGGAGCTTGTAAAGCCTGAGAGGATGGATCTGAAGCACTCGCGAGGAGGATGTTGGCACCTACAGTGAGGCCGGGGAGAGACAAGATGTCGATGTTTCCCGTTGAGAAAGGGATCAAGAGTGATAGCTTGGGACAATGGACAGTGCTCGATAGTCGTTCCGTTCTCTCTCTCCCTCTCAGATATCGCACAGGCCTATTGGCATCTAGAGAGATGAGAGATGCTCTCTTCCTCTCTCTCTCTCTCTTTCTCTCTGTGTGTTTCTCAGAGATGGAGGCAATGGATGTGAGTGCATTCCTCTTTTGATTATCCCTCGTGCAATTGTAATTGTGGTATCTCCTCGATATTCTATCTAGCTTGTATCACCTCTGTTGTTGCTTGGTATCCTTACCAGTGGATGCATGGCTTCACGAGAGCAACAACTCTTCCAGCTGGCTGATGTTTACCCAGAAATCTTGTTATCTACTGCGCATTTCAATGATTGAATTTATGATGGAAAAAAATGCACAGGCGTCGAGACACACGGTTATGTCATCACTGTTAGCAGAAAACATAGCAGTGGCATAATATAAATCAAAGGGTGGTAACTAACTGACTTTGATTTTGAAACATCCTCTGTCCCATGTAAGTATTTAGCCACTACGCCATGAATTGAGGAGAGAAAGAATGTTTGTATGGAAGCATTAAATAGGATTCAGACGAAACCAAAATTCGTGCTCGAATTTATCAAGAAAATACAGTGGATATGTCAGAACGAGCAATCAAAAGAGTGTTGATAAACACTTGAGCATGAGAGATGTCCACCCACTTAGAGAAGAATTGATGCTAAAATTGAGAAGAAACATCACAACATGACTCAAAACTATCAAAATGAAGGAACTACAAAATGCAAGGGTGGGAAGAAGGGAGAATGGGATAAAGGGTAGAAGGATAAGGGTGGGAGGGTGGGCAAATGGGAAAAATGAAGCTCTAAAGAGCAGAACTAATGGCAAAAGCTTATCTCAATGAGGAGAAAGCAAAACCATCAACACTTAAGCACCACCACGACCAAAATGACCATCGAATGCACCACCAAGATCTCCACCTAACGCTCTGATACCATGTAGAGAGTACACATGCGGAAGCAAAATGAAAAGAAGAGTGTACTCACAAAAGAAAGGGTGTGTGAGACTCAAAATGAGTAGACCATGAAATGGGTAAACTCATGTTGATTAGAAATGAGCTTGCGAAGAGCATGGAGTAGGCTCCTTTGTTGAGATATCAAGCTAAACATGTGATGATCGAGGATGACACGTATCAGTTTTTCGTTTCTCTGACATGTACAGTGCTCACACCGGTATATGTCAGGGATACTTCATTGAGCTTTACTAGATTTATCTACTGAGAGTGATTGCACATTGGTTACTTGCCAGTTCACTCATTGGCAGACATTAGATTTTTCCTTATGTAGTGATCTTCATATATATTGCACTGTTTGTATCCTTGTTTTTTAGGTCATTCTCGTATATTCCTTTTTATGTAATAGAAGAAGAAGAAGATTATTTTTTCCTTGCCTCAATCTGTGTGTGTGCTTCTCCTTGAGAGTGAGAGTGTGTGTGTGAGCTCTTTTCCTTTTCTCCTTCCTCGTGACATGGTATCAGAGCCAGCGTGGCTATAAAGAGCTCATAGAGAAGGCAACAGGGAAGAGAACGCGGCAAGGCGTGGAGAAAACATGATTCACAAACGACCTCCGTTTGCTACGAAAATCGGCGTGAAGGTAGAAGATCTCAAAATATTTCGAAGCCATCTCGACCTCCGTTTCGAGCTCGCAAGGTGGGGCCCACAGAAAAGCCAGGTCACTTTTAGAAACTGTAACTTGCGTTGTGTTTGGCAAAACTCATATATTCCAGATCTAGAATTTCAAGCGATTCTGTGTACTGTTGGTACATGAAAACTGTGTTTTTCTGAGATAAGAGTATCACATCATAGTGACAGTGTTCAAGCAGAAGTGTTGCTTGTAGTGTTTTGCAATGTTGAGAATTGCTGCAGAAATGGAAAATGCAGATGGAATGAGTCAGCTTATGAGCGATAAGTTGAACAAGAACAATTTCCATGCTTGGAGATTCAGAATGACGAATTTCTTAATGGGAAAAGGCTACTAAAAGTACATTGAAGGAGAGAATGAAAATGCTCCGCAGTTACTAGAAAGGAATCCGATTGCAGATGAGTTAAGAGCATATGAGAAATGGAATTAAGGAGCACGAAAGGTAATGTATTGGCTATCTGTTAGCTTATAGGATAGCATGATTGGACACATACAAGATGCAAACACTCCGAAAGAGGCTTGGAATAGTTTGGTCACATTGTATGAGACCAATATAAAGGCACGGAAATTGCAACTCAAGAAAGAGCTGCATACATTGGAGAAGAACATGTCGGTAAGTGACTACACCTTGAAAATCAAAAGCATATCTGAGTCACTTGCATCTATTGGTGTGAATGTAGATGATGATGATAAGGTGGAAGTCTGTCTTTGTGGTTTAGGAGCCGCATATAAGTAGTTAAGAACTTCTATATTGACCAGGGAAAATATTTCAAATTTTGTTGATCTAGTATCTAGTGCTGATTATTGAAGGAAAGAATCTTGTTGAGGATTCAAACTCCCAAGGAAAATCTAGTTCTGAGTAGGTATTCTTTTCTCGCATAAGAAAAGGAAGAGGTAGAAGTTTTGGAAGTGGAAGAAGAAATAGTAACCAAGACCAAAGTCAACAACAGAATCATGTAGGAGGAAGAGGACAGTTTCGAGGCAGGGGGAGCCAAAGAGGCCGCAGAACTTTCCAAATAAATGATTCAGATAATGAGAGTAAAGGGTGTTGGAATTGTGGTAAACCTAGACACTTTGAATGTGATTGCAGGTTTAAGAATCAAAATAACAGAAGGAAACAGAACAACTATGCATCCAGAAGTGAAGATGATTCTGAGAAGCTGTTCATGGTTCAACATCACATGATGAATATGATGTCTCTTGGTGTTTCAAAATGGAATGATAATGTTTGGTATGTTGATTGAGGTGCTTCAAATCACATGGCCAATCATGCAGAATGGTTTAGTAGTTTGCAAAAATTGCCTGGATATGTTGAAACAAGTGATGATACATCGCATCCTATCGAGCATACAAGAAACATAGCATTGTCTATGGAGGACAGGAAGGTAAAACATCTTGATGATGTGCTGCATGTTCCAAATATAACAAAGAATCTGGTTTCTCTTGGACAAATGGTTGAATAGGGATTACAAGTCATGTTCAATGCTGATGGGTTATATGTAGAAGAATACAAACATGGTGGACGATTGATCGCCAAAGGAAACAAAGTGGGTAGGATGTTCACCTTAAATGTGAAAATTCCTGAATGAATGAAACCATGTTTGCAAAAGGTGGAGGAGTTATTGCTCATGTAGAGATCTGGCACAAACGAATTGGACATGCAAATCTGCAAAGGCTTAAACTGATGCAGTCAAAGGAGATCATTCATGGACTACCAAATTTCAAGGTTTCAGAGATGCAAAAGGTATATGCAGCATGTCAGTTTGGTAAACAGTCAAGATCATCGTTTCCACATGACAAGCATGTTAGTGAGAATGTGCTAGAAATAGTACATACAGATGTTTGGGGTCCTGCAAAGACCAAATCTATGGGCGGTTGCAGGTTTTATGTAACTTTCATTGATGACCATACATGGAACGTGTGGTATATTTCGTGAAAGAGAAGAGTGAGGTATTCACTCACTTCCAGAATTTTAAAGCTCTGGTGGAAAAGAAGTATATTCAGACATTAAGATCTAATGGAGGAGATGAATACATGTCAGATGAGTTCAACAATTTTCTTAAAAGTCATGGAATTCGATGTCAGTTTTCATGCAAGTACAGACCACAACATAACGATGTTGTTGAACGCAAAAATAGACATATTGCAGAAAAAGTTCGAGCTTTGATGGCTGAAAAGAATATGCCTCATTGTTACTGAGCATAAGCTCTGCATACGGCTGTACACATCATGAACAAGACTCCAACTTTTGCTGTACATAAAGTTACACCTCAAGAGAAGTTTACAGGTAAAAAGCCAAACTTATCACATATGAAAGTCTTTGGCTCTATTGCATATGTACATGTTCAGATGAGTTGAGGACGAAGCTTGATCCAAAAGGAGAAAAATGTGTCCTCATTGGATACTCCCTTGATCAAAAGGGGTACAAATGTTATAACCCACTCACACGACAGGTGAAGGTGAGCAGAGATTTGATATTTGATGAAATGTCAAGCTTCTAGACAGATGCCAAAGAAGAACTGAATCTTGAACCAAATGATAAAGAAAATGCTGAAAAGCAAGGGCAGAATTTCAAGTTGTGAGTGGACCAGATGCATCATTAAGCAATAGTTCCAACTCAAATCCATGGAGTGGAAGATTGCGTGGAAATTTCAGTCCAGCAAATTCATCAAATACATCGAAGAAAGTTAAAGAAAAGCTTTTTGCTAAAAGTAAAACATGTGCAAGTTTTGAAGACGTTGATGGAGATTCAATCAGTTCACAAAAGAGTCTTGATGAGGAACTTGGATTGACCTCTGTGAAGACTCGAGGAGTAAGAAGAGCACATGCAAATGATACAAGGAGAAGTGACCTTGGACCAAGAAGATCTGGGAGGATGCGGAATTCAGTGCAACGATTGACGTATGACAATTATATGGCTCATCATTGGGCCTACATGACCAAGGTAATACACCATGACCAAACTTCAAATGCAATAGGAACTTGAGCTTGAGGGGGAGTGTTAAAAGATATGCATTTCTAGGGCAACCTCAAGTTTTGTTTTTCATAAAATAACTTCATTTGAAGGCTTTTGAACCTTAGGAAAGTCAAAGAATAAAGTTGAAGGCGAAAGCTTATCCAAAAGGAGGCAGTGGACCACCAAAAGCCACTCCAATGAAGAGACAAAGTCACAAGGCAAGTGAAGAGACAAGGAGGGCATGTGAAGAGGCATGGAGGACATATGAAGAGTCATAGAAGGCTCTCATGGCTATATAAAGACCATCCAAGCTCATTCAAGGCGTGTGTGGATGCTAGGAAGTTGGGATGCTGCATATATATGTGCCATTGAGTCATAGGCTCTCATAGATGCTCTTATTCTCTTGTATATCTCTCCTATCCTTTCCAAAGGGTGCTCCATTTCTGTAGGAGCCTCTTAGGACTTCAATTTCTCTTTGTAGGAAGCTCCATTCTGAGAGTTCTTGTACTTGCTGGAAAGCTTATAAAGCAAGGATTCTATTCCAAAAAGAATTTTGGCAAAACTCTTCTTGTACTATGAGATATAGCTATTTCTTTGTCTGCTGTTCTGTCCCGAAACCTGCTAGGAAAACTGGGCTGTCTTGTGTGACTCAGTTGACAGGTCTACAGGTGTCCAAATCCAGTGATTGATAGCTCATTGGAAAGCCCTTACTGTCTAGTTTCTGTGGCTAAAAGGATTTTTGGATTAGATTGGCGAATTGTGAGATATTCCAGTTTTAGTGAGTACTGGTATGAAGGCAGATAAGTCTTGGGAGGGGTCCAAGCTTGTTGTTGTGCATTTGGAGGTGAAATCTTCCAACATGAGTGTGCCACACAGTTGTGACAAGAATATCTATGGTTGGAAGAACGCAATACCATTCTCATGGAGGAAATACAACGATTACAAGCTAGAGTTACTACACTGGAAGAAGACAACCACACATTACAAGAGCGCCACGTTTCAACATGCCCACAATGAGCTTGATTCTGGAATTTAAAATGTAGATCTTCGAGCTATTAAGAATATGGAGATCATGCTGCACCATCATATCGATAGAAACACTAAGTTGCAAGGAAACATGGGTCTTGTCCGAAGACATATGGTTGCAACATTGGAAGAAAACAAGCACCTTCAGCAGCAAAACCACGATAATCTCGAAGCTTCCATGGAGGGCACACCAGGTGCTAACATCATTCTAACACACTTTCTTTCAAGTAGTGTCCTCCGACAATATCCACGTCTTCTTAGAAGAACATGCAAAGTTCCTAGAATCGTATAACATATTGGAAGATGAGCTCAATGAGCTACGAAAGAAGCTAGCAACCATCAGCACCCAAGTACGCAAAGCTATTCCTCTCCAAGCTAATACCTAAGAAATTGAGGCACGACATAAACAAATCGAGGACTTACAAGCACAACTGTCACAATACGAGCGACCCCATCCCCACCGATGGAACCTGAACCAAAGGAACTAGTAGAAATTCCGATGGAGGAAACCTTTGAAGATTCGTAGGAGCCACAACCAGTACATAGGGGTGTAGTAATTGCAGAAGAACAAGATACATACGAAGCATGCCTCAAATAAGTTGAGGAAATAGGGCAAACACATGATGATAGGGTGACAATAGAGATCTAGTCTCTATCTAACTTAGAAGACAGAGTACTTGAGTTAGAATACTTTCAAAATCTATCCCACAGACGATTAATCACCACCTCAAAGTTGCAGTATATGCCATACTTTGTGCTTCTGGCCGACTATAACGCAGAAGTCAAACGGGTAATCGGACAAGAACCAATCTTCGGGACAGAGTTTCAACCTGGTGAACTCTCGGAGAGAGCTAAGAAAGGCACCATCTTCAAATTGAATTGACAGGCAAGGTTGCTAGAGACATACCCTGAAATGATGAGGACCTGGTCAAACGCTCTTTTAGACATTAGGTACAACCCATGTTATGCCCTAGTACCCCGCAGGTGCGCATGGCTTGAATTTGCTATCAAAGTATGCAATGGCAAAGGATGTTTATATTTGATTAACTATCCATACTTCGCTCTGCCAAGAGCCCCCCTACTGTTGTATACATGGTATCAACTAGAAGACATTGGTCACAAAGGCTCAAGAACGTACCTCATGTGATCGCGAAGATATGCATGAAGAGATTTGAGCTTATGATAGTGATTTTCAAAACCTTGAGAAATGTCAAGGTTCCATACATCTCTGCTCCGGGCTTCAATGAAGGAAACTTCAACTTGGTCTATGATATGTGCAAGACTCCGTTAGTCAGCAACATCTATGCATGGCATGTACAAAACAAGAAAATATTTGAAGAGATGTTCTGAACAGGATTCTCGAAATATCACTCAGAGTGAAATATTCATTCCAAGACGGAGGCATCTTTTACATCTCTCTGTGGTGGAACAACCTCTGCATACCAATCAACTACGTATGGCACATCCGGATGTTCCAAGTCTTGTAGATTGGGAAAGTCTGATGACAGATTTAGGAGGTGGCCTTCACCTCAAAGAACACGATTTAGCTCCAAATGTGGTCCAATATTACATATCACACCCTCCACAACAAGGATCTTTCAGGGACGATAGACACGAGAAGGGGGGTGTTGGCAGCTAAGGCAGCGGCTAAAGTGGACTTTCACACCAAGGTAGCATGAGACAAACGAGCCAAAGGGAGCAAGGGAAGAGAGAAGGCCAAGGAGGATCGAGCTGATTTATCACTACACCCTATTGTAAATCCAGTTTTTGATAGGCCAAACTCCATTTTGTACAAGCTTAGGAGTCCTCGAGCTTGAGTAGTAGTAAAAGTGCATACATAACAAATTTCATAATTTTAAGACTTCGTTTGAGCTTCCAAATTAGCTTAGGAACCCTATTTTTAATTAGGCAGACACTAGATCTCAAGAGGTCCAAAACTAAACAAAAACTATTAAAGGAGCTAAAGAGCTCCCTTTTGAGGTTGGATTTTTTATGAAACTTTGTATGAAAAACATGTAATTAAAAGATTCCATTGTTCATCTCTTTGTGTTACGTTGTATGTGCATATGTGTATGCATGTTGGTGTGCTTCTCACTCACGCACTTGAACTTTCACTTGCTCATGGTCGTCGTACCACCTTCATGTCTCCTCGGATTGACAATTATGAGGTGACTCTCCTCACGTTGATACTCATCATTGTGCCAGAGTGACACACATTACACATGCACATTTCACATGTTACATTGCACATGGAAATGTTTAATGAATCAAATTTCAATGAATCTTCATTGGTCCATCAATGATAAATTGAAATTTTAGAATTTAGAATAGACTATAAAGTGTAAACTCACCTTCCACCATAGTACCGACAAGTCATGCATCTATGGCTCGAAGGAACATGCTCCCTTTGCATCAATGCACCAAAATATTGTACATATTCCTCTTTCTCGTGTCTGTCCATCCATCTCACATAATTGTGCATCCATACTTTGCCCATGTCTCCATACTTTTCCTCAAAAGGCCTAAATGAAACGGTTTGAGCGAAATGGCCTCGTTTGAGACAAAAAAGTTTGCATTTTATCGCAATGTGTTACAAGTTCCATTGCTAGTGCATCGCTGATGCTCATTGCAATGCAATACTGCGACAAGGACTCGTGAAACAATCCTACATAGATGATAATATATACATGATATAACTTATAAGTGCTAAGTTCTAACTTTAAAATTTAGATCAATACAAGCACAAATATACCTATGAAAGAGTCCTGAGAGCATATGCAAAAATAGTAGGATGCACATATCCATAGTGATTCCGCCACTCAAGAGTTTGAGAGCTGACCACTAGGCACAACAAAGTAGTATGAGTATAGCCTATAGGCAATGCCTAAGTTCCGAATGACTCACCGTCAAATGCAATTTGCTCATCAACGGACATAACTTGGTCCATATACATGTCTTTCATACATTGCAAATGACCTTGGGCCCACAATTGTGGATCCTTGAAATAAGGATGTAACAGAAATGGAGGGAAGCACTTTATGGTTTGTTTATGTGATCAAGGACCTCATTAGAGTCACTTGTGCAGCACACATCTGTTCATTCTCTCAAGTTCCTGCCTGAAATATATCTTGAGAGCAATTTAGAAAATAACTTCAGCTGTACGAATGTTTTGTTGTTTGATTGCTCCTTAAATTCTCGCAGTTTTATGGTTCCCTTCCCCCTTTCAAACAGATGGACAGAAATCACAGTAATGAACGTTTATTATTGCACGTTTTGTATGCATGTTTGCATAGTTGTGTGTGTGTAAAATCACCTTTAATCTGTATGACAATCACGATAGATGCTATTTGGATTGTGGATCAATTTTGGTCACTGATTTTATGGTTTATCTGGCAATCAACAAATCTGTTTTATTTGAGAAGTATGTTTTCTCTGATGCTTTTCTGGGACTTCAATCCTAGGCCATGTCAAACATGTACCAAATGATAGAGAAACCCTTGTTTATTATTGATTGAGTCTCATTCTTTAGGGCAGCAACCAAAGAGTAAGGCCTGCAAGACTCCATGGGGATTCTGATCTGTACATACTATGATGAAAAAGAGATATTTTCTTGGAAAGAAATGTTGCTTGATATGTATATAGTTCAATGAGCTGATGATAATGTTGACAAATGAATATTGAAGGGTGCAAGGGCAAACATTAACTTGTTACAGTCTCCAGTGACCCTGATTCCAGGCCAGCATTTGAAGAGATCTTGGAGAGAATGAGAGAAATGGTCAAGCAAACAAAGCATATGGCATCCAAACCTGTGTAGCTGTTCTTCAATCATGTAACAGACATCTGAAATGGATATTGTTGCATTCAGGAGGATGGGGAATCACAGATTTTCAGGTATAATAATTGATTCAATCCACTTGTGCTGAATTCTTTGAATTGGTTGTACATACAATTCGCACACTAACGCAAGGCCATGATGGGCCTTTATCTGCCCACATAGCATGACATAGAACTGCTAAACTTCCAGCAAACATTTGGCTGCATTTTTGTAAACATTCCTGTTCTCATCCATTCTACATGCATGTTGGTAGAAGGCATATCAACATGCCAACAATTTCCACTTCTCTTTTTGTTTACATACATACATACATACATACATACATAAATACATACATACATACATACATACATACAGATACATACATACATACATACATACATACATGCATGCATAGATACATACACACATTCATCATAGGAGTCAGTTGCGTTAGGTGTGTTCAATTCGGTGAGTGTAAGGTGCATGAACCGAATGGTATGGGGAGGTAAGGTTCGTCATATATATATATATATATATATATATATATATATATATATATATATATATATATATATATATATATATATATATATATATATATATATATATATATATATATATATATATATATATATATATATATATATATATATATATATATATATGTGTGTGTGTGTGTGTGTGTGTGTGTGTGTGTGTGTGCGTGTGTGTCAATGGGGAGAGAGAGAAAAGAAAGAAAAGAAAGAAAGTCATATTAACGTCTTCTGGAGGCCAAACTTGGCCTATGAGACAAAAACCATGTACAAGTGTAGTAACCCTGTGTAGAAGATAAAATGAAATAAAAAGTATATCGCTACACAAAGCTATATAGGGCTGGAAAAGGCTGGGGAGATGTGGCTCTGACTCTGCAGATAGTGGCCACCTAATACATGGGGGGGGTCCAAAATGTGAGTAAAACGCCCTAGCTACTGGTGATGGGTGGAGGTGGGTGTAGTATGTGGTACATCGGTGGTCGTCTGAGTGCCTCCTGAAGGAAGACAACCCAGGGGGTGGTGGTACGCCTATGCTCCATCATGTGGTCGTAGGCAATCCTGATGCGTGAGATATCCTCCTGATATAGTCGTGGTCGACGATATCCGCCCATGCGTGGTCGGCGCTGTGCTCTCTGTGCTGCTGCCTGGTGGAGCGTGAGCCCTATAGATGGACCTCTCTGATGTAGCTCAACTCGCTGAAAGAACTGGGTAATGGTCTGCTGGGTACTCACCCGTGTCTGATGTATGGGCTGTAGTGACTGCTCTCGCCTCTCGTATGCTGCTGTGAGAAAGCGTCCCAAGCGTCTCTGGTCTCCCATAGTCATGCACAGCTGGAATGACTCCTCGATCTGGAACTGTGCTCGTAGGTCTATGTATGCTGGACATCTGATAACAAAATGCTCTTCACTCTCTACCTCTGTCTGGCATACTGGGCACCACCTCTCCTCACGGGGGACTCCCCTGGACCGACCCCTCTCAATCTCGAGCTGATGTGATGAAACCCGGAGCTGCCCAATGACGACTCGTGGGTGGTGGGGAAGGTAGGTCTGCATGTATCTCGGAATCTCGATGAAGCCCGTGCCCGATATATGTAGAAAATGCTCGCGGTAGTAGAGCATTTTCGGTGGCAATGTACCCCTAGGGCTCACCCATGTCCTCTGTATGTATGTATGCCATATCTCCTGACGAATGATCCTATTCCTCTCTTGATGAGAGAGCGAGTAGGTGGGTGCATGAGAGTCGTACTGTAGTGGTGGTAGCCTGTCTATGTCAAAGCCATGGTGGGCAAGCCAGTCTCGTGTCTGTGCATACCATGAGGAGGTGTCGCCTGCTAATGCCATATCACGTGATGCCTCGAAAGCACGATAAGCAATGCGCTCTGTATCCATGCCTCGAAGTCTGTGTAATAGGCATACCGTCTGGAATAGTGCCTCAACTAGCATCGGTGGTGCAGCGAGCTCTGCTCTAATGATATCATGTGGTACTGAAGGCTTGCTGCGGATAAGTCTGGCAATCATGAGGATCTGTGGCCTCTCTAATGCTGTCCATACTGATGTAGCTAATCCTGGTCCCCATATGGCTGCCCCATACATGAGCGCTGGCGTAACCAAAGTGTCAAAGAGCCACCCCTTTGTGCGTGGCTCCTGAAAATATGCCTGGTGGCACTGTCTCTCCATCAAAGCTAGTGCTGCGTACCCACGTGTGATGCGGTCACGGGCTGCCTGAGCCATAGAGAAGACCCCTGATGCTGCTGTAAATGTCACCCCCAAGTAAACATATGATCCGACCACCTCGATCGGTCCACCTGCTGCTGTGAACAAACTATGTCTGCGAACCTGTGCTGATGTATGAAAGATCAAGACCTTGGTTTTACCAAGGTTCACAGATAACCCTCCGTGTCTGCAAAAGTCATCTAGGCCGTGTAGATGATGCTGTAGACCTTCTGCAGACTCTGAAACCAATACAATATCATCAGCGTATAAAAGAATATGGACAGTGGACCCGTGTACCTCAATGCCATCTCCCCCCTGCTGCTGTATGAAATCCACTATCTCATCAATGTAGAGACCAAAGAGGGTGGGTGAGAGAGGGCATCCTTGCTTCACCCCGATAGTGCTAGTAAGTGGATCAGATAAGCCCCCTGGACATCTGACTCTACCGGATACTCTCTCGTATAAGGCGTAGATCCCCCATATCATCTCCTCCGGAGCTCCGATGTCAAGGAGTCGTCTGAAGAGTCGATCCCTGGGAATAGTGTCAAATGCTTTGCGAAAGTCCACAAAGCAACAATATAATCTCCTCTTCCTCACCCTGGCTTGGTCGATCAGGCATCTCAGAGTGAAGATGTGGTCAATGGTAGAGTAATCTCGTCTGAAACCTGCCTGTCCTGGAGCCCTGATGCCCTTCCTCTCAGCGAGAGTACTCAACTCTGTCTCTAGTACCGCCCCATATAACTTGGCCAATATAGGGCCAATCATGATCGTCCGGTATGTACCTGGATCCATAGTATCACCCGACTTATGAATGGGCACTATGGTGTGCTCAGTCCATGAGTCTGGGAACCCTTCAACCAATGCACGGTTGAAGAGATGGGCAATGAGCGGTGCGAGAGTCGTGCCTCCATAGATGAGGTGCTCTGCCTGTAAACCGAAATGATCATGGGCCCTGCCATGCTGCAGCCGGGCAATAGCGCGTCCCACCATAGTGGGTGTGAAGAAGTCAGAGGTAGTAGGACGTGAGCTCTGCGGTCTGGGAATGGGAGGCTGGCCTGGGATCTCGTATAGGCCCCGTGCATAGCTATGCCAAGTGCTCGGGTCTCGGATAGGTGTCTGCTGTCTCCTCTCTCTCAAATGTCGCCATGCCACTGCACTGTCTCGACTCATGAGCAAATGGTAAATATCCCAATACTGTCTCTCCTCCCAGTCCCGCCGTTTGCGGCGAGTAAGGCTCTGCATGCGACGCTGTGCCTGTGTGTGTGTAATATCTCCTCTATGCTCTAAAATCCGTAGGTGCTTCCGTAGCTCACGACAATCTGCATCATACCAGCGGTTCTGGGGCATGGATCCTGTGCGTGGAGGGTGCCTATGTGTGCGGTGTGGGAAGCTGCGGAGAGCTGAGTCCTGTAGGATGGAGGTGATATATGATGTAAGTGTGTCCAAAGGTGAGAATGGATCAAGGGAGAGTAGGCGGGTTTGTAAATGGTGTGCATAAACATGTGAGAGCTCGTGTGTGAAGTGTATCGTGGTATGTATCTCAGTGGGTGAGGGAGGGTCTAATGGAATCGGAGATGAGAGTGTGAATGTGATAAATGTGTGGTCAGCACCGAGTGGGCGTCGTCCAATACTAAGTGAAGGGATGAGTGAAGCTCCAGAGGTAGTACCCAAAATGTAGTCGACTGTGCTCTCACCTCCCCCGTGAGGGAAGCAAGTAAATCCGCCTGAACCTGGCCAACGATTCATCCCGTTATATATAACGAGATGATGTCGGCTGCCTAGCTCGAGTAGATGTCTGCCATAGCCGGTGGTGTCCTGACCCGTATCTGCTGATACCCTGCTCGTGCTAATCTCATCGGGGTCTCTGGCCCTCATGATCTGTGGGTGGTCCATGTCGTATGCCTCGCACTGATGCGACTGAGTGCGGCCATTGAAGTCCCCCATAAGGAAGACTTCACCTAGTGTGCTGTAATGTAGTATCTCATCTGAAAGCGCTGTGTATGGTGAGTCTCTATCTCGGATCGGTCCCCCCAGATCCTGTCCTGCGTATCGAGATCCGCCTGGTGGGAAGTAGCATATAGCAATGTAAATCGAGCTCCCCTGTGCTATCTCCATGCGAACCCACATGTATCGTGCCTCCTCATCTCTACCTATAATATGGATCCGACTCTGTATCTCCTGTCGAAATACGATGGCCACTCCTCCCGATCCTCGTGCTGTACTCTGTCTCATCGTGGTCCTGAATGCAGATTCCCAATGAAAACCTGCAATGCGTGGTAGACCTCTCTCTGGGCTCTCGTGTGTCTCTGTGATGCACGCAAAGTCATGTGATGCGAGGATCTCCTCGACTCTGTCTGGTCGCGTCCAGAGTGCCCCGTTGCAGTTCCACACTGCTCCTCTGAGTGGTGTCTCCTGGTGTAGTGATGTCTCATAGGCCGCATGGCCCTATTTGATAGGGCGTCCATCTATGAAGACCTTACCATCACGGTAAAAGGCCTTCCTCCCCTCTCGACGTGCCTGGAGTATCTGTGGCATGCAAGCGCGTCGGTGTGCCACCTGCATACGCGTGAGGTCCTCGTCCATGTAGAGGGTGCCGCCGGGTAGTCCACGTAGTACTGATCGACGTCTAAAAAAGGCGGTCCGTGCCTCCTCGGAACTCATCTTGAGGATGAGTGCTCGCAAACGCGATGTATCCCTCCCCACCCTCCATGCGTCTGTGTAGGGCATGCTCTCGTATCCAAGTCGACGGCAAATGTCAGTGGCATCTGCCTCCGGTGATACCCCTTCGGGTAGGCCTGTAATCCGAATGTGAAGTCTTCGAGTGTGTCGAAGCCTCTCCTCCTCAAGTGTATCCTGGACTCGTGTGAGCTCTTCTTTTTGCACGTCTTCCCTTACTTCCTTCTTAACTCTTTTGTGTACTACTTCCACCCATGACTCTCGAGTAGATTCTACCTCCGTTTTGATTTCCTTCTTTATTTCTTCCTTGAGTATCTCCACGTTGGAGATCTCCCCCTCTTCTTTCATGTGCTCATAAGCTGTCCTCCAGTGGTCTCGTTCTTCTGTGAGAGTCTTCACTTGTTCTTCTAGTCCTTTAACTTTATTCATTACTTGTTCTTCGAGTCCTTTGAACTTTTCCATCATCTTTCGTATCTCCATATTGAGGTTGCGGTCTGCTTCCTTTTTGGCCTCTTTGAGAGCTTTAGCGATAAGGTCGTCCACTTCCTTTCGGTCCATGGGAGCCATTTCAATGTTTAGGATTAGAGAGAGAGAGAGAGAGAGAGAGAGAGAGAGAGAGAGAGAGAGAGAGAGAGAGAGAGAGAGAGAGAGAGAGAGAGAGAGAGAGAGAGAGAGAGAGAGAGAGAGAGAGAGAGAGAGAGAGAGAGAGAGAGAGAGAGAGAGAGAGAGAGGGATGTGGGGGTTTCTTAGGGTTTGGGATTAGGGCTAAGGTTCAGGTTAGGGTTAGGGTTAAGGTTAGGGTTAGGGTTGGGTTAAGGTTAGGGTTAGGGTTAGGTTTAGGGTTAGGTTTTCAGGAGATTGCATGGGCATGAGGAGGTTAGGTTACGATTTGGTTAAGTTAGGGTTTCGATTAAAGATCGAGGGTTAGGGTTTCGATGAGGTTAGGGTTTCCATGGGGTTAGGGTTTCCATGGGGTTAGGGTTTCGAAGGTTTCAGACCGACTCCGGGCACTGATTAGGTTTCCAGACCGTCAATGTTTAGGATTAGAGAGAGAGAGAGAGAGAGAGAGAGAGAGAGAGAGAGAGAGAGAGAGAGAGAGAGAGAGAGAGAGAGAGAGAGAGAGAGAGAGAGAGAGAGAGAGAGAGAGAGAGAGAGAGAGAGAGAGAGAGAGAGAGAGAGAGAGAGAGAGAGAGAGAGAGAGAGAGAGAGAGAGAGAAAGTCATATTAACGTCTTTTGGAGGCCAAACTTGGCCTATGAGACAAAAGCCATGTACAACTGTAGTAACCATGTGTAGAAAATGAAATGAAATAAACACAAAGCTATCTAGGGCTGGTAAAAGGCAGGGGAGAAGTGGCTCTGGCTCAGCAGATAGTGGCCACCTAATACAGGGGGATCCATAATATGAGTGAGCAAAACACCCTAGCTACTGGTGATGGGGGGAGGTGGGTGTAGTATGTGGTACATCGGTGGTGGTATGAGTGCCTCCTAAAGGAAGACAACCCAGGGGGTGGTGGAACGCCTATGCTCCATCATGTGGTCGTAGGCTGTCCCGATGCGTGAGATATCCTCCTGATATAGTCGCGGTCGACGATATCCTACCATGCGTGGTCGGCGTCGTGCTCTCTGTGCTGCTGCCTGGTGGAGTGTGAGCCCTCTAGAAGAACCTCTCTGATCTAGCTCCGCTCGCTGAAAGAACTGGGTAATGGTCTGCTGGGTAATGGTCTGGAGGCCAAACTTGGCCTATGAGACAAAAGCCATGTACAACTGTAGTAACCATGTGTAGAAAATGAAATGAAATAAACACAAAGCTATCTAGGGCTGGTAAAAGGCAGGGGAGAAGTGGCTCTGGCTCAGCAGATAGTGGCCACCTAATACAGGGGGATCCATAATATGAGTGAGCAAAACACCCTAGCTACTGGTGATGGGGGGAGGTGGGTGTAGTATGTGGTACATCGGTGGTGGTATGAGTGCCTCCTAAAGGAAGACAACCCAGGGGGTGGTGGAACGCCTATGCTCCATCATGTGGTCGTAGGCTGTCCCGATGCGTGAGATATCCTCCTGATATAGTCGCGGTCGACGATATCCTACCATGCGTGGTCGGCGTCGTGCTCTCTGTGCTGCTGCCTGGTGGAGTGTGAGCCCTCTAGAAGAACCTCTCTGATCTAGCTCCGCTCGCTGAAAGAACTGGGTAATGGTCTGCTGGGTACTCACCCGTGGCTGATGTGTGGGCTGTAGTGACCGCTCTTGCCTCTCGTATGCTGCTGTGAGGAAGCGCCCCAAGCGTCGCTGGTCTCCCATGGTCATGCACAACTGGAGTGACTCCTCTAGCTGGAACTGTGCTCGTAGGTCTAACTATGCTCGGCATCTGATAACAAAATGCTCCTCACTCTCTACCTCTGTTTGGCATACTGGGCACCACCTCTCCTCACGGGGGACTCCCCTGGACCGACCCCTCTCAATCTCGAGCTGATGTGATGAGACCCGGAGCTGCCCAATGACGACTCGGAGGTGGTGGGGAAGGTATGTTTGCATGTATCTCGGGATCTCGATGAAGCCCACGTCAGATATATGTAGAAAATGCTCGCGGTAATAGAGCATTTTCGGTGGCAATGTATCCCTAGGTCTCACCCATGTCCTCTGTATGTATGTATGCCATATGTCCTGACGAATTGCCCTATTCCTCTCTTGATGAGAGAGAGAGAGAGAGAGAGAGAGAGAGAGAGAGAGAGAGAGAGAGAGAGAGAGAGAGAGAGAGAGAGAGAGAGAGAGAGAGAGAGAGAGAGAGAGAGAGAGAGAGAGAGAGAGAGAGAGAGAGAGAGAGAGAGAGAGAGAGAGAGAGGAGAGAGAGAGGGAGGGAGGGAGGGAGGGAGGGAGGGAGGGAGGGAGGGAGGGAGGGAGGGAGGGAGGGAGGGAGGGAGGAGGGAGGAGAGAGAGAGAGAGAGAGAGAGAGAGAGAGAGAGAGAGAGAGAGAGAGAGAGAGAGAGAGAGAGAGAGAGAGAGAGAGAGAGAGAGAGAGAGAGAGAGAGAGAGAGAGAGAGAGAGAGAGAGAGAGAGAGAGAGAGAGAGAGAAAGAAAGAAAGACTTTTTAACGTCTATTAGAGGCCAAAATCGGCCTATGAGACAAAACATATACATCAGTATGATCCAAACCACAGTGATCCAAAACGAAAATAAAGTGTGAGTATTGCAAACGGGTATAAAAGGAGGGATAGTAGCTGGCATCAAGGGTGTGGGGTGCTATGGGTATGCACTCTATATGCTCAATGGGTGAGATACAAATATGATATGCATAGGGAGGGGAGGCTCGATGGTATCACAACCCCCTAAATGCCTGGAGTGGGTGTAGGATATAATGCATCGGTGGGTAAGGCATCATGGCGATCCTCAAAATGCTCTGGGTGTCCAAATTGATAGGGGTGCGCTGTTGACGTCTCTGTATCTCCATGTCATGGCGTGCGTGAATCGCCTGAATCTCTCTCTGATGTGGACGAGCTCTCCGGACAAGGGGTCTCGGTCGTCAACGCTGTCGTCTAAGCTCCTCTGCTCCGTGTAATGTGACACCCCGCATCGAACTGGGCCCTCGAGTGTATGTGGGTCTGAAAAAATCTGTAATATAAGTCTGAGGGGGGGGGGGGCCAGGTGTATCTCCATCCGCTGCTGGAGGAGTGATGCGCGGTGGTGCTGGAGCTCTACTAAGAAACGACCTAGAGGGCGCTGGTCCTCTGTCCCCAATAAAGCCCTGATCTCTCTAGGCCCCCTGAAGAGCTGTGGGTAGCGGTTTCTGATGTCCTCATATGCCTGGCATCTACATGTGTAGTGCTCCTCGTCCTCCACCTCCTCTCTACATATCCTGCATAATCGCTCATCCCTGGGGGTATGTGTGGCTCCCCCAATCTCAATCTCGAGCTGGTGTGATGATACTCTGAGCTGCCCAATGGCCACTCTCTGCTGGTGCCATATATGTATCCATGTATCGTGGTCTCTGAATGAAACCATCCGCTGTCACAGTCAGGAAGTGCTCTCTGTAGTGTTGCCTCTTTGTGGGAAGAGGCTCCCGTGGTGCTATCCATGTCTCCCTGACGTGTATCTGTAGTAGGTCCTGACGGATGATCCTATTCCTCTCCGAACGAGAGAGGGTAATGTGGGGGGAAGAGAGGTCATACTGAAAAGGGGGGAGATCCGTAATGCTCATGCCATGGTCTGCTAACCATCGGTAAGTCTGTGCATACCATACTCTCTCATGCCCTGTCTCTGCCAAATGTCTAGAGCTCTCAAATGCAAGCCTGGTGAGTCGGCTAGTGGGGAGCTCTCTGACTCTCAGAATAAAGGTCACCAACTGGAAGAGGGCCTCCACTAGCATCGGTGGTGTGCCAAGCTCAGCTCGTATAATGTCATGTGGAACGGAGGGCTTGCTGCGCAGCAAGCGTGATATCATGGTGATCTGGGGCCTCTCAATCTGTGTCCACATCGCCTCTGTGATCCCTGGTGCCATACTGCTGCTGCGTACATCAATGCGGGTGTCACTAGAGTGTCAAAGAGCCACCCCTTAGTCCGGGGCTCCTGAAAATGTGTCTGAAAGCAGCGTCTCTCCAATCCTGCAAGTGCCGCATAACCTCGCGTCAATCTATCTCTCGCAGCCTGTGCCATGGAGAATACCCCTGTGCTGCCCGAGAAAGTGATACCTAGGTAGACGTAGGAGTCCACTACCTCTATCTGTCCTCCAGCTGCTGTGAAAGAGGCGCGATGGCGTACTGTCCTGGAGGTATGGAAGATCATGACCTTGGTCTTGCCAAGGTTCACTGTGAGTCCTCTCTCCATGCAAAAGGTATCGAGCGCCTGTAAATGTGACTGCAATCCCTCTTGTGACTCAGAGAGAAGGACAATGTCATCAGCATATAATAGGATATGTATTGGCGTACCTCCGATGTCTCCTCCTCTCCCTCCTGCTCGCTGTATATACTCCGTGATCTCGTCGATGTAGAGACCGAAGAGAGTGGGTGAGAGGGGGCAACCTTGTTTCACACCAATGGTGCTAACAAGGCTGTCTGATAGACCACCGGGGCAGCGTACCCTACCTGTGACTCGTGCATACAAAGCGTGGATGGCCCATAGCATGTCTGATGGAAGCTGTAACTCCTGGAGCCTCCGTAGTAGTCTCTCTCGAGGGACCATGTCGAAGGCTTTGCGGAAATCCACAAAGCAACAGTATAGTCTCTGCTTCCTCGCCTTCGCGCTCTCAATCAAGCAACGAAGCACGAAGATGTGGTCGATGGTGGAGAAAGTGCGGCGGAAGCCTGCCTGGCCGGGTGCTCTGATCCCCGTTGCCTCAGCGTGTGTACTGAGCTCTGCCTCTAGTACTGCCCCATAGATCTTGGCCAGGATATGGCCTATCATAATAGTCCTGTAGTTCCCTGGGTCCATCATATCGCCGGACTTATGGATAGGCGTAATGGTATGCATAGTCCATGAGTCGGGTAATCCCTCAACCAAAGCACGGTTGAAGAGATGGGCGATCAAGTGGGAAACTACATCTGCTGCGTATATAAAGTGCTCTCCCTGTAGCCCCGTGTGGTCTGCTGAACGGCCATGCTGTAGCCTATGGATGGCCTGTCGTACCATGCCTGCTGTGAAGAGGGTGGATATCACCGGACGCGGTGTGGAAGGAATCGGTAATGGTGGCTGTCCTAGGACGTCATATAACCTTTGGGCGTAGGTCTGCCAGGTCGAAGGATCTGCTATGGGTGTAGGTGGACGTGGCTCACGTAGTGCCCTCCACGCGGTGGCACAATCCCTACTCATGAGAAGGTCGATCAACTCTGCCTCCTGTCGCTCCTCGAAAGCTCGCCGCTTCCGGCGTGTGAGGGCTCGCATCTGTCGTCGTGCCTCCCTCTCTGTGAATGATCCCAAGAGACTCTGTGCTCTGAGATGTCTGTATAGTCGCCTACACTCCTCATCGTACCATCTATTTTGGGGTGTATGTCCCAGCCGTGTCGGATGTGCAGTGCTGTGGGTGGTGTATGGGAAGGTGAGAGTAGCAGATGTATGGAGGATCGAGGAGAAGTGGGCGGTGAGGGTTTCCAAGGAGGCGGAGGGATCAAGAGAGTAGATGCGCTCTCGAACATGGGAGCTATAGATATGTGCTAGCTCATGTCTAAAGTGAATGGTGGTACGGGCTCGTGGCTGTGTGGTGACGAGGTGGGGTATGCATGGTGAGCCGCAAATGGATAGGGCAAGATATGCGTGATCAGCTCCAATCGGTAAGGGTGGGATAGTGAATGAGGTGATCAGATGTGTCGCCTCCGGGGGTCCGATAACATAGTCTACCACACTGCCCCCCTGTGGTGTCGTGGGTGGAATGCAGGTGAGACCGCGCGAGGTGGGCCAGCTCCCCATCCCATTATATATAACGAGACGGTGTGCTTCTCCCATCTGGAGTAAGTGTCGGCCATATAAGGTGGGTGTGGCAGTGTCGGCCGAGGCTCTGAGTGTAGGCATGTCCTCTATGGTACGAAGCATCTCAGGGTCGTCAAAGTCGTAGGTATCACACTGGTGGCTCTGAGTGCGGGCATTGAAGTCTCCTACAAGGAAGACTTCACCCATCCTGGTATACTCCATAATCGTGTCACTGAGGCAGTCATATGGCGATGTGGTGTCTGGTCCCTCCCCTCCTGATAGTTGCTCAGGGGAATGTGTGAAGCGTGAACCAATGGGTGCAATATAGCATACGGCGAAGTACGCTGCTCTCTCCTCTGATAGTTGCAAGCGTATCCACATGAAACGTGCCTCTGGGTCTCTGGCTACCACCTGTACCCTGTGCTGTAACGACTGTCTATAGAGCACGGCTACTCCTCCTGATCCTCGTGTGGTGTGCTGTCTCATCTGGCGGCGGTGAGCTGACTCCCACATATAGCCCTCAATCCTCGGTAGGCTCCTCCCCGGGCTCTCGTGTGTCTCTGTCAAGAAGATAATGTCTCTGCCCTCCATCACCTCCTCGAGGCGCCCTGGATGTGTCCATAAAGATCCATTGCAGTTCCAGACTGCAATGTGCACCTCCTGCTGTGCTGTCTCATAGGCCGCGAATCCCTAGTCAATGGGCCGTCCATCAATGATGACCCGACCGTCTCTGTAGAGGGCACGATGTACCGCCCGTCGTCTGAGAAAGTCTCTCCTCCTGGCCTCATCTGAGAACTGAAGGATAAGTGCTCTGCTCCGTGTGGTGTCCCGTCCTGCTCTCCATACTCTGGTGAAAGGGAGAGGCTCATCCGCGCGGTATCCAAGTAATGTGCACAAACGACGCCCGTCCTGCTCTGGTGATCCGTCTGTCTCTGTGAGGCCGGAGACGCGAACATTGAGCCTGCGGGCCTGTCGCATCCGCTCCTCCTCAATGGTGGTATGCACTATGTGGATCTCCTCATGGTGGTTGTTCTTCTTTGCCTCCTGTCGAAGGTTCTTTTTGACAACCTCGACCCATCCATCTTTCTTAGTCTCAAGCTCGTTCTGCACCACCTCCATACACTCCTTCTTGATAGTCACCCGAATGTCCTCTAGATGTGGAGCGATCTCCCGCTCCTCGTGCATGCTGTCCAGTTTCGTTTTCATATCAGTAAGCGCAGTGTGCAACTCCTCTAGGTCCCGTGAGTGCTGCTTGCGGGTAGCGAGAAGCTCTTCCCGAAGGGATTCGTTTTCCATCTCCAAGGTTGCCACCTTCGCTTCGAGGGCGACAACTCTACGGGTAACCCCGTTCAGTGCAGAATCTCCTTCTTTCTTGTGTTTTCCTATCAACTCTCGGAGGGCATGCTCTAAGGTGGCCAACTGTTCGTCCAGCTTGGGAGCCATGAGAGAGAGAGAGAGAGAGAGAGAGAGAGAGAGAGAGAGAGAGAGAGAGAGAGAGAGAGAGAGAGAGAGAGAGAGAGAGAGAGAGAGAGAGAGAGAGAGAGAGAGAGAGAGAGAGAGAGAGAGAGAGAGAGAGAGAGAGAGAGAGAGAGAGAGAGAGAGAGAGAGAGAGAGAGAGTACTGATGCTTTTACAAGAGAAAGCAGGAAATGGAAAAGAGAAAGAGAGTAAAATAGGCAGATAGTGGACAAAAGTACAAAGCTGCAGAAACCCTAAAATAGAGTTTCAGAAACTTCAAAACTGAACTGTGGACATTGTAAAGCGAAGCTTCAGAAACCCTAAAACTGAGGTGCAAGAACCTGAAAACTGAACTACAGAAACCCTAAAATAAGGTGGAAACCCGAAAACAGAATAAGGTGGAAACCCGAAAACAGAGTCTCAAGAGGGAGAGACATTGTAATAAGGTGGCAAAACCCTAAAATAGGTGGCAAAAACCCTAAAACAGAATTTCAGAAACCCTAAAACAGACCTTCGCTGTGGGGAAAACCCTAAAGCGCAGCTTCAAAAACCCTAAAACAGAGCTTGAGAACCCTAAAAACAGACCCTTCGGTGTGTCGAAAACCCTAAAACACAGCTTCAGAAACCCTAAAAACAGAGTTTCGAAAACCCTAAAACAAGTGACGAAACCCTAAAATAGGTGGCGAAAACCCTAAAACAGGTGACGAAACCCTAAAACAGGTGGCGAAAACCCTAAAACACACAGAGAGAGAGAGAGAGAGAGAGAGAGAGAGAGAGAGAGAGAGAGAGAGAGAGAGAGAGAGAGAGAGAGAGAGAGAGAGAGAGAGAGAGAGAGAGAGAGAGAGAGAGAGAGAGAGAGAGAGAGAGAGAGAGAGAGAGAGAGAGAGAGAGAGAGAGAGAGAGAGAGAGAGAGAGAGAGAGAGAGAGAGAGAGTCATATTAACGTCTTCTGGAGGCAAAACTTGGCCTATGAGACAAAACCATGTACAAGTGTAGTAACCCTCTGTAGAAGATGAAATGAAATAAAAAGTATATCGCTACACAAAGCAATATAGGGCTGGAAAAAGGCTGGGGAGGGGTGGCTCTGACTCTGCTGCAGATAGTGGCCACCTAATACATGGGGGATCCATAATGTGATTAAAACACCCTAGCTACTGGTGATGGGTGGAGTTGGGTGTAGTATGTGGTACATCATGTTAGACATGGTCAATGCTCCACCCTCATGGAAGACTTGGCATCATGCCAAGAAAGTAGTTCACCTTTGGGTGGACATTGAGGGGGGTTGTTAGATATGATCAATGCCTCACCCTTATGTAGCACAACCATTGTTCATTACACTCTATTTGTAAGGCCCCCATTATGAGGAGAAGCCATGTGAGAGTGTTGGACATTGGTAGGTTCTTGACTTTGAGGTCAGATGAGGTCTAGAGTAGATCGTAGATGGATAGTTAGGAAGATTACTTAACCGTTGGATTTGGGGTTGATCCTATGAGAGGATCAACCTAAATCAAGGGCTATAAACAAAAGTAGCCTTATTAACTTGGGGAAGGGTCTAATTTATGTGGGCCATTGGATCTAGACTTGATCCTAAGTGTGGATTAAGCAAGATCAAGGGTTACAAACAAATGGTTGTTGATCCTACCTTTCTACCATTGGATTCACCTTGTAGATCAATGGTGGAGATTAATTTGGGCATGGATCAAGCTACCACGACCCTAGAACATGGGTAGGCCGATTTAGGCTTGGAGGACCTTATAAGGATTGTCCCCTTCCCATCTAGGATAATAGTTTGTGTGTTTGGAACTATTAGGGTATCCATCTTAGTACCCATTGTGTTGGCCTATAGCCCTTCACCTAGCTTCTATCTAGATCACCATCTAAGCTCCATATAGGGAGTGCATGGGTGGATAGAACCATCTATATATTGTCTAGTGTTTGAGTTCCATTGTATTAGAGTTATGAGTTTTAGTTGAATTGAGTTGAGCTCATCTTC
>CM035412.1:107424481-107436981 GCA_020310875.1 Ceratopteris richardii
TCATACATAGATTCTGCTCTAGTATTGTTTTCTAAGTTCTTTAAGGTTGTTGATTAAGTTTTTATGTGTTTTTAGCACTAGATATGTAAATGAATGATAGACATGCATTACTCATGGTTTATTTGAAAAAGAAAAAAAATTTAATGTTGCAACAAAATATAATGCTCGTTTTTATTTCCATTACATACTAAACATTTTAAAACCCGTTTTTAAAACTCTTTTTAAAACTCACTTTGTACTAGGGTATGTATGTATGTACACACACATACATACATACATCTATCATATAATCATCAATGGTATGTAATCTTTCGATTCCCGCCAACTCTTGTGGCTCTGATAGCATTCTGGGTTCTTGTTTGCACATCTGTTAATCTTTGTTCATAGTCATGGTGATGGCATTGAGGATATGCATGTTCAGGTTACTTGAACAAACATTTATGGATTTCTATGTTCATATGGCTTTAGTGGGGAGGTCATAGTATTGAGTCCATACTGTGCATAATGGAGCTGTTCTGCTATTTAGTCTTGTGGTTGACTACCATGAGCTTATAGGTTCACTTTCATTTGAGGGTTAATTTTGGGGTTTGCCTGGATTCATTCTGATATATATGGACTAGTAACAAGTATTTAGGTGTGAATTGGATAAAAACAAAGGCAGAATAAACCACTGACAAATCTTATAAGTTTTGTTCTCATGGATTTTATTGGTTTTGGTCTTTTCCTGTACGACAGGCTGCGGTTTTGAGGACAGAAATCAGGATAACGATCTAGTAGTGGATGAATTTATCGGCATTCAACCCAAAACCTTCTGGTGTGCTGACAAATTGGGCATTTTAGAGGTCAGTTCTAATGTCTTAACAGGGCAACGCAGATCAGTTTGAAAGTTAAGATACCACATTTTTCAGTGGGAGCAAAAATAGATATGTTGTGGATTAACTTCAATGACAGAAGAATGGGTTATGGAGCTAGGTGTTCGAGAGCTCTGAATGCCTATGTTGTATAATGCTACATTCATGCAGTGATATTTGATTGCTTACATGTTTTTATTTTTTTCCAAATAAACAATTGTAAATAGAAAATATGTAAAATAATAACATTGCATCATAAAGGGACTCTTATTATTTGTTGCATCGACAGGCAAGAGTATTGGAAATGTGAGATCTTATAGCAGGATCATTTAGTGCTTGGAACAAGTCTAGTGTGTCAAATGCTGCAGGATATTGAACCTCTAATTTTGGAAAAAATTGTTGTTTTGTCAAAGATGTATAGATCCCTAATTGTTTAAACTCCTGCCAAAATATCTGGATTAGCAACAATGAGATGATGCCTGAAAAATACAACTTGGAGTTTGTTTTTTTGGGGATGTATTTATGGCAGTGACCTTTCATAATGATGATCTCTATGTTGTTTGTTATTACTCCACTCGTTTTGCTGCATGCTTGGGTTCAATGGTTTAAATATGTTATATGTTTTGTCAGATGAGGCTTGAGGACCCTTACCCTTCTGTTCTAAGGGGGAATCATGATCGTGTATTTCATATGTACAAAATACATGTCCCCAAGAGGAAGAGGTCTGGGAAATTCTACCTAAAGTCAGGCGGCAATGATTGTGCTGCCAAGGCCTTTCTTCTTTCAGTAAGGAAATGGAACACCCTGCTGGGCATTCTGCGGTCAAGGATTAAAGTATGCTGTGATTGCCAACTAAACCACAGCATCCAGAATCTCAAGTGATCTAGGAACCAAATAACGTACAGGCATGTGATCCAAATGTAAATGGCATAAGTTGGGGCTATACTCTTTAAACACACATTATCATTTCATCCCACCATCTCTCAATGTACTGGCAATTCCAAAATACATTTGTCACTGTGTCTCATTAAGTGTGCTACAATGTGGGCAAGAGAACTGAATGGCTTGTTGAGAATGGAGGAATGTGAGGTCCTGTGCATAACCCTCACACCATAATTCTCCGCTTGAAAGCTTGATAATGTAGAGTTCAATGATAATGTAGAAGTCTCCCAGTGGCAGTTGCAAATGAAGGTTGATAGGTGTGAGCATGAATTTGTAGTATGCATTTGCTGTGATGGATGGCCATTTATCAAGGGATTGGATCTTTCAATCTTCATGCCATTGAAATGCGTAGTGGTGTGTCATGCCATGTACCTCGAAGAGTCTTCTTAGTGCAATCCATGAGTCCCACAATGCTTTGTTAATAGTGGAATGCACAACAATAAGTAACCAACTAGGGTTATGGGCATATATACAAGCTGCAAGAAAAAAACCTCTTGAGGGAAAATCTGTTTCGATGGCTCTAAATGTGTTCACACATATCACCACTCAGATACATACTAACAAACCCTTGTGAATAATATGGTGAGTAAAGAGTTAGCACTAGAGAAGTGTCAAGCAATGTGGATTAAGATAAATCCACAAAAGGGACTAAGCCCAAAGGTTTGTAAAAAGCTTTAAGCTTCTCATGAGATAGAGTCCTTATGAAAAGGTTTGTAACATTTATCTTGGGTGAGCATCTAGGTAATATTGTTCTATCTAGCTCCCTCCTTGGCATAATTACAATGCACCTCAATGGGCTTAATGTGAGCATTGAACATTGAGCCCCTTGCAATTGTAAATGCACCTAGGCAGTATGTAAAGATGTGGTGGCAAAAGTTTGACCAATGCCGAAGTCAACCATGAGGCCTTTGAGCGAGACACACTCAATCATGGTTACGAAAGCTTTGCTATAGTTGGCCTCACATCTAGAAATGAGCATAGTAGGTTACGTCTTGCTTAACCAAGATATGCACGAGCTACTAAGCATGCGAAAACCACTTGTGAACACATGAGTGTCGAAACGCTCACCCAAATCCGAGTTGATTTAAACATGTAAATCTGGCTCTACTCTGTTGGAAACAATGTCACTCTACACAGCATGTGTAGAGTCTTTAAGCAAAAGCTCACGGGCGGGATGGCTACGCTAAACGCCTCCCAAAGAAGAGACCTGGGTTCGATTCCCATATGGCGCAGTGACGGCGAGTTATTCTTATGAAAAGCTTTTTTGAAAAGTCTACGAAACTACGAATAGCAGGCAAAAAACATTTCTTGCTTTTTGATGTAATTCCGCGATGTCATTACTTTTGTTTTATGCTTTTGGAGGTCTCATCCTAAGAAAGCTAGAATACTATATAAGGAGGGCTTTGGGTTCATTGTTAATCATCACACAAGCTCTAGCAAGAGTGCTTGCAACTTGGAGGTGTCAATCTTGTCAAGCTAGGAGAAGATCTTGGAGGCCATCTTGGAGGTGGAGTTCTCATACTCCTGGAGGAGTTGTGCTCTACATCTCGGTGATTATCTCGAGGAGATTCTACCAGCTTATCATCAACATCCATCGTTGATTTACTGTGAATAGCAAGTCTATTTCCGTTCTTACTTGCTAGGTCACTCGTTTCTGATTTAGGTTGATCAGAATTTGGGTTTGCTGAAAAACAGTTCTAAACTGTTCTTATTCTCCATATTCTCTCACACACACACTCTTCATACCTCTTAGGCACACAATCTCTTGTATCTAGTTCCTATTTTTGCCTAGATTCAGATATTATAAGTTTGTATCATATACACACTGTAATTTGATATTCATATATAGATAGTGTAGGTGAACCTCATAGCTTACTGTTACACTTGAAATCTTGTCTATTCTCCCTCTATCTCTCACTCATCTATTTTTTGAGTATTAAGGTGTGTATGTTAAGGTTCCTCTATTGGAAGATCATGTAAACCTGTGATTTATTATTATTGTGGCCCATATCACTTCCAACATTTGGTATCAGAGCATAGTTCACATACACCCTTAACAAGATGAGTAACTATAGACTTGAGAATGAAGACAAGCTTGAGGGCATGTCTAATTATCCAATGTGGAGTGTTATGATGATGAATCTGTTAGTAACAAAGGACTTATGGAATATTGTCAATGGTACTTATCCAAGGCCAAGACAAGTCCAGGAAGAGGCTACTTCATCTTTTAGAAGACCCCTTATTCCTATTTCTGCTCAATAGGAGGTTAGCGAAGAAGAAGAAACTCTTTCATCATTAGGAGTCCGTACTTCAACCAGATTACTTCCTATAGAAGAGCAATCCAGATGGGATTCAAGGGATGCCCTAGCACTTTCATATATTGCTATGGGAGTCAAGAGGCATATTATACCCCAAATAAGGCCATGCAGAAGTTCTTGACAGGCTTGGTTGGACCCTGTTAGGAAAGCTTATCTAAGGAGAGAACTAGCCAATCCAAGGATGAAAGTTGGTGAATCAGTTCACACACGTATTTTGAAGCTTAAAGATTTACAAGATCAGTTACTCAATGTTGGAGTCAACATTCCAGATGAAGAGATGGTAAACACACTTCTAAACTCACTTCCATCTACATGCCATGCTTTTGTTACTTGTTTATCTCTCTCTACATGAGATAGAGAAGTTTCATTTGAAGAGCTACAGTTCCTATTACTTCAAGATGAAGATCAACAAAAGAGTATGGAAGAGAATGATGAAGCTATGTTATCATCATCGAAGGGTAAAAAAAAGATGTAGACAAAGAAAGAAAAGAAGAGTCAGCAATCCAAGAAGGAAAGTAAGTCTTTTAATTTTAAGTCTTCCAATCCTTCTCTTAATGCTTTCTCTACACCCAAAGAAAATTCTTCGACTACATCTGATTCAAAGAAAGGAGTATGCCATTACTGTAAGAAACCAGGTCATTTCATAGCAGAAATGCAGAGCAAGGATTTTCAATGAGAAGATGAAAGCATCAAGTAATAGTGTTGAAGATGATTCAAAACCTAAATCTTCAAAGGTAAATTCATATGCATGTGCTACTATTGAAGAGATAGCTTTTGATCAGGCAGCGTTAAATGCAATCTCAGATAGTCCTTGGAGTTTCGATTCTAGAGCTACTAGGCATATGATAGGCTGCAAAAAGCTATTTTCCTCATATTCTAATTCTTCAGGGAGAAGAGTGACCATTGCATATGGTCAAGATTTGGATGTTGTTGGTGTTGGAGAAGCAAACCGTAAGTCCAGAGCATGTGGAAATTTCACAATTTCCAATGTTCTTTATGTTCTAGATATTAAGAAGAATTTGTTCTCTATCTCTGCTTTCTTGTCAAATGGTTATAAAGTTGTTTTTCAGAAAGATTCATGTCAGATCCTCTCACCTGATGAGGAGCATTGTCTAATTCAAGGTGAAAACAGAAGTGGCATGTTTGTTTTGTCCAACATAAGTCATGCTAATGTTGCTAGGTCTACTACACCTAAGGAGAACATGAAGTTATTGCATGCTAGATTTCATCATATCAATTATACAGCTCTCAAGTGTATCAAAGATCAAGATATGGTGGAGAATTTGCCTATTTTTGCTTTACCAGATGATGTAGAGTCATGTGAAGGATGTCTTGAAGGAAAGCTACAAACTACTTTCAAGAAACATGGATTTATCACGGCCACAAGGAAGTTGCAGATCATACATTCAGATGTGAATGGTCTGATGAGAACAGATCCTATTCAAGGTTATAGGTACTTTGTCATATTCATAGATGATTTCTCAAGATATTCATGGATTTATGGTCTTCAAGTGAAGTTAGAGGTTTTTCCTACTTTCAAGAAGTTCTTAGATATGGTTGAAAATGAAAGTAAGACAAAGATCCAAATTTTGAGAAGTGATAGAGGAGGAGAGTACATGTCAAAAGACTTTTAAGTCTTTTGTTGAAGACAAAGGTATCTCTCATCAACTCAGTATTTCTTACATGCCAAAGCAAAATGGTATTGCAGAGAGAAAGAATAGGATACTTGTTGAGATGACGTGTAGTATGATGTCATTCAAAAGGATTTCTCCCAAGTTTTGGTTTGATGCAGTACATATAGCTAATCATATTCTGAGTAGGTCTTCCACAAAAGCTTTAAAGGTCATTACAATGAATTGAGTTATGCATAAATATGGTCATATGAGAGACATCAAACTAAACATTAGGCCAATGAATGCATACATTAATAGAGCATCCAACAAATTGTTGATAGAGATTAATATCAAATGCATCTCCAACATCATCAAGACACAATCTAAATTCTATCTTCATAAGAGTCACAATGGGTTTACATTCTCAAAGGTTGAAATGTTGCATTTAAATGCTAATGTATCTCATTTGATACACACCAATTCCTTCATCAACTTGCATACAAAGAGTACCTAAATAATGATGGAAGTACCCTAGATGGGACATTTTAAAAGAGGGATGCAAGTCAACCTTCAACTCAACAATATGCATCGCATTTGGGCCATTGAGCAACATATCATCAACATAAATAACAATGATAAGGAGCATACCATGTGCACACTTCACATGCAAGGTGCTTTCAATTGGAATGTTATGAAATTCATGTGTTAATAGATAGGCATGCATTTTCTTTTGTTCCAAGTATGTGGTGCTTATTTTCATCCATACAATGCCTTCTTTAACATGCACACTTCGTTTTCATTCTTGTTGTACAAGACCACAAGGTTGAAAGGCATATGCTTTTTCATTCAAGTCTTCATTCAGGAAAGGATTTTTGTATGTTCAATTCATGTACATTTGGACCATTGTGAGATGTAAGTGCATAGATGTTATAAATGGTTGTCATACGACACATAGGACCTAAGGCCTTATCAAAATCAATGCTTTTGTTGAGCATAATCTTTGGTCATATGCGTAGCTTTATAGTAGTCAATACTATCATTAGGGTATTATTTCAACTTATAGAATTATTTAGTGTTGATGGCCTTCTTCTCTGGAGGTGAGCCACATACAGACATAACATTGAATTATAGTTGCATAATAGCCATAATCATTCCTGTTTTTTTAAAGCTTCATTAAAGTAAACGTGCTCCGTCTAATCACAAAAGCTAGAAAAGTCCATTGCTATCATAAAGACAACCACTGAATTGGTGGTAAGATTGACATAGAAGAAGAGGATGACACAAGACACATTCAATATTTAGAAGTGAATATGGACCAATAGAGGAGGTTGTATGGTGGGAAATCAACTCTCTAGTCATCTCATGTTCTACACATGCATACCTCTTTATCACTTGCTATCATCATGGGTACCCATTTTGGATCCATACATCCAGTCACATCTTCGTTAGGAAGGAAAGAGGGGGCCTCTAGGTCTTCCCCAAAGCCTCTCATATGGATTCTAGGAAGATGCCACAACCTCCCAAACCCTTCACAACAAGGTCAATACACAAGGAGAAGAGTTCCTCATGCTGCCTTCCTCTTGCTCTTGGAAAGCCAAGCTATGCGAGGATAGAACATAAAATTTTTCCATGTTGCAACCCATGCATATGGGATGAAGAAGAAAGGGCATGCACAAAATTTGGAAGGCATGCATGAAGCAGTCCAAGGATTGGAAGTAAGGAGGAGGTAAGGGAAAGAAATTAAAAGACAAAGAAGAACACGCGAGAAAATGGCAGAAAAGAAAAGGAGGACATTAATGAGGTAACTTGTTTTTGTGTGTTTTAATTTTCCTATACAATACTCGGATACCCATGAGTACATACAAGGCCCCATGTGCAGAGGATGCTCTCCTTCTTTTAAAGTTAAAAACAATTTTTGGTCTCCAATAGGCATCTTTATTTCTCTCTCTCCAATGATGAATCATCATTCCTTTCACTAATTTTTGACCACATCTCTTAAGATCTAACACAATGAAGGCTGATTTATTCTCATGACTATCTACAAATGGTTCATGCATTAATAAAGAAAAACGAAGGGAAGAGAAATAATAATAATGTGTATTTTGGTATTGAGAAGCTCTTAGTAATTTAGACATGAACGTGGTTGATAGCCTCACATAGTACACAAGGAAAGCTTTAGGAAAAAGTTAGTTCTTTGTTTATACTTAGGGATTGCTTCACTTACAATGACAGGGTGGGTAAACCTAGTAGATGGACTATGAGAGCGTTGGACGCCATCAATGCGACGATAATACAAAAGTAAATATCAGAAAGAGTAAGAAGGCTATACTTCCTATCCAAAAAGTAAAGGGTCCCAATCAATGAATTACAATTTCTATTGATAGGAGTGATTGTATTTTAGGCGAGGTATTAGGATGGTTCAACTATGGCTTTTGAAAGAGAGAAATTAGAATTCATTCAAGTCAATTACTTTACCCTTAAGATAGAGTTACATGGAGTAATCCATATTTTGAAACAGGTATCATCTTGATGACAATATATAGTGTTTGACTTGGAGAGCATTCATTGGCTCTCCAGTCTAACAAATTATAGAGCTCAAAGGACCCAGGAAGTAAAGATCCTTTTGTTGATGCATTATGATCTTAAATTTGATTCACTGTGTACCTAGGATTGGTGGATTGAATTTTATTCAAGTCACATGTTGGCTACTTGAGTCGACGAGAGGAAATGTAGGGAAGTTCTTTAAAATTGTGTGGAAGCAGTAATGTAAGGGGATCGAGAGGCATGAACTCTCATAGAGAGTAGAAAATCAGCTAATGTTGAGAAACATACTTAAGTGGGAAAAACATAGTATGTGTCCTAGGAATTAACAAGACTTGTGATATGATATGAGACAATTTATTGGACTAGACTTCATGAGGACATTCTAGATTGCAAGCTTATGTGTATTTTTCTAAAATTCATGAGGACATTCTAGATTGGGTGATTATGTTGATCCAAGGCTAGATCAATGAATTTGAATAGTTAAGGCTTGGAGATCTTTTCTGCCCATTAGAAATTCCCAACGAGAATTGAGAGGATGGCTCAATGGTTTTCAATCAGCGTACAACTTGGTTCATGTAGTGGTGGTTAGGTTAACCAAATAAGGTTTATTCCAATATTTTATGTAGTGGAGATTCTACATTTGGTTAGATTTCGAAGAATCTATAGTCACCTACTACTAGACATTAGGTTTGAACATGGTAGAAACTTAACTAGTTACTTTTGGAAGTAGTCTTTGAAAGGTTGGGAATAAAAATTATTCTTAGTATGACCAAGTATCTTTAGATGTTTAGGAAAATATAACATAATTTCCACATATTGGATTATATATTTTATGCATCTGAATGCCCATTCTAACCAGATGGGAGACATATATAATGCAGAGTTTGCATCTTATTGTGCCTAATACTCTTTCACTAAACATAATCTATATTTTTTAAATTGAGTTTTGACCAAGAGCTTCTTAGGAAAAAGAACACTAAATGAGAGATTGATTCTCAAAGAACCTCTTAGAGGAGACAAATAATATGCTTAAAATTGTAGAGGACAACATTAGGAGGGCTCAAGACATAGCTAGAGCTTATGTTGGTCCTCAAAGAAGATAAATCAACTTTGAGGTAAGAAAGCAAGCCTATCTTAGACTTTCTTGTTGATAGTGAGGCTATAAAGCCTATTCATGTTCAATATATTTCACATGAGGTAGAGAGGATATTATGCACTCAAGAAGAAATGGACTAGAAGTCATTTATCTAAGGAGTGCTTGTTACCCTAGAGAGAAGGTTCAAAGGATAGTGTAACATGGGAGAGGGTAAGTCTAGACCCACAAAGGATCAAGTAGCTCATCGGTGGCAAGAGTGAAGACCAACACTAAAGATGTCAATTTGAAGTAGATATTTGCATGCATGTAGGTCCACCTTATGAGAGAAGCACAAGAGATGCAAGAGAGAAGAGGGAGAATTTTTTGCACACCCCTAGGTCAATAGATGTGCATGATCACACATGGGAAGAACTCCCCATAGGTGCCCAACCCCTTGGGATAACCTCTCACATACTCATGACTCAAGAATAGAGAGAAATAAGGGCTCAAAATGGAGGAGAAATCTCAAATACGAGTTCGCATTCATAATTGAGAGTATAGCACTTACAAAAGACTTGTGTTCACTTATATAGATGAGCAAGTGTCCACGTGCCTACTAGTTTGAGCATACAAAAAAAAAGGGCATAAAATAATTTGATTTGAGCTCTAAAAATTATGGTAGTTCACTAGTGGCTAGAGAACTCCTTTTCCACCACAAAATTAGTGGTTTTCTCTATTATAAGGGTTCAAAATGTATTTATGTTGAATTTTTATAGTTTCTCCATACTTGCAACTGTTTCAAAAGAGGTTTTCATTGATGAACGGTAGCCAAAAATGGATTTTCTAGAAGTGCTAGATATTCAAATCCACTCATGAATTTTGGAAATCATACAAAAGGGGAAAAAAATGTTTTTTTACTTGCTCTCTCCTCTCAACCTTCTCCTCTCAACACTCCCCTTATCCTCCTTGATGCCATCCTTGATAAAAGGGAGGCTTGTGTAAGGCATTAAGGGTTTAGTACCTTGTGTATTGCTTCCTAGAGGTGTTGCCTACTTTTACTCCATTATTTGGATGGTCTGAGCTAGCTTAGCTGAGATTTCATGAATTGCTCTTATGGTGGCACTTGGTAATATCCATAAATCATTGATCCCATCTCAAAGAAATAGATTTTGAATGGTTCAAATGCATGCTTGTGGAGGGAGGAGAGATATTTCAATATATCATAGTATGATTGTTGTGTTCTCTTCTTCGAGGTTTCACTGAGATAAACATATTAGTGAAGCCATCAAAGTTGGATGCCCATGATTTTCAAATGGGGCACAAACCAAAATCATTAAACAAATTTCTAACGTGTCGAATATCTTCCAAGCTACAGAATCCTAAGTGCCTTGGAGATGTAAATTTGAATGTATTTATCATGTAGTAGAGCATTGTTTTCCCATTGGTAGGTAGTACGATGTGTTGATAATTTAACCAAAATAACTTCTTGGTATCATTGGTCTATATTCATCCAAGACATCCTATTTGTGACATTGTGCCATTGCTACATAGGCACATCATGCAAGAGATTGAGAAAATCCTTTTTCCACACTTGGAAGAATGTCTCATGACTTAGGAAAGATCTTCTTTGATTGGCTATCAACTCCCTTATATATGAATCACTTAAGCACGTGATCATCTCGAATGATGCATGCATCATCAGACATTACGTCAATTGAATCTTCTTTCTTTCATGGCTGCCTTCAAAATTAAGACATGTGGGGGTAGATATGAATGTTTCACATTTGTTGGTTGCAGTCTAAACATCCAATCCATAAGCTTTGATTTCATTGTTTCAGCTTTTTATTGATGAAATGTATCAATTATGAATCTATATTGCTACTCTTGATGATTCAGCATTACACATTCTTGAGGGGACTCAGGTGGTAGCTTGATGGTTTTATCTTGAACTATATCTCATATTAGTATATTCAATCCTAATCCCTTAGGTTGAGTTGGACTATGCTGCTAAAAATCATGCTCGTTTGAAACAAGAGCAACTGAAGTACTAGATTGATTTTGTCTTAATGTAGAAACAAGTCCTTCAAGCTTAGTGATCTTTGCTAGTAAGCATGCATTTTTCTACTCTTATAGGTGGAGAGACTAGTTCAATCTCATGATAGTCACATCTTTTCTTAGATTTTCCAATGATATGCGTGCTTTTGATCCATTGTGAATGTGGAGGGCTCGACTGCTAAGAAAATTGGGTGTCATAATGTTCTTATTTCTATCTAAACCCTCACTTGAGAAGTGAGGAGGTATAAGATCTTCTAAACAAATATCGAAAGGGCAGTTCAAACCAACATCTTTCCTAGAATAGAACCTATGTTATGCATGGCACTAGATTCCACTCTAGATGCATGCCTTGATGGATTAGCAAAAAAGGGAATATGACAAGCCATCAAACTAAGACAACTCATTCTCTAGGAAGGGAAAATACAGCTTCCTCTAAGATGGTTAGAACCTTCTCCATAGTCATGGCATTGGAGTGGTTGTAATTGTATCAGTATGACTATGAGAAGGCATCCTTCCTACTTAGTGGGACCCTTGAAGTAATCTCAAGATTTTCCCACATTGGCTCTCAACTCCGCTAAATGTATGATGAAGTTTAGAAACTTTTTATTGAACTTGGGACAACTATCCAAGTCTTTTTTCTAACATCAATATACACTCTTCTAGTCCTTTCCTCTCATTATTAGTCATAATTAATGTTTCCCCTTGTGCAACAGCACCCTCATCATGGATATTTACATCTTTTAGGACTACGTCCAATGCATCGTTTCCATTCACATGATCACAAATGGATGCATGTCATTTCAATGCATGTGGTATACATGATAAGCTAGGGTGAAATAAATGAATCTCATGAAATCCGCATAGAAACAAGCAAAGATGCACTTGTACTATTTGACTAGATAACATGGCTTGAAGTATCTTCCATCGAATTTTGCACCTAAATTTTAGAGATTCTAGCAAGTAACTGAATCCATCTGATAGATCTTCCAATTTTTAGTAGTTGCAATGCTCATAACCACTTTGATTGTTGGCATCTTTTCCAGATGAGAGAAGGTCTCCTCATAGTCAATACCTTGGGTCTAAGCATATACTTTAGCCACAA
>CM035412.1:107441981-107481981 GCA_020310875.1 Ceratopteris richardii
TTGCTTGGTTTGATGCTCACATTTGAGCAAGACTTGAAGGAAGATGGAGATAAAGGACAAAGTTCTACAATGTACATGAAGAACAAGAAGAAAGGAGATAAAGGTAAAGCAAAGGATGAAGAGGAATCGAGTTCTCAAGTTTATTATGCAAGAGGTAGAAGCACTGGCAGAGAAGAGCAAGAGGTTTTGGAAGGGGAAGAGGTAATCAGAATAATAGTAAGAAGGTTTGCTAGATTTGTGGATTGAGTAATCATTTGGCTCATGATGTTGGCATAATCAGCAAGGATCAAATAAAAATTAGAATAACAATAGTAGAGCCCAGAGGTGGAAGATATCAAAGTTATTCAAAGAGAGGTAGATAAAATCAAAGAGGAGGCTATGGTAGAGGTGTAGGAAGAAGTTGGGGACAGAATCAGTCCTACAACACCACCTACTATAATTATGCAAATGACACACATAATGAAATTCATACATCATTGATGATGAATTCAATTAGCACATCAGATAAAGAAGATCTAAAGGTATTTTACATTGACTCTAGATGTTCGAATCATTTGTCAAGAAACATAGAATTGATGTCAAAATTGGAAAAAGGCATTTCTAGTCATATAGTTCAAATAGGTGATAATACAAAACATAGTGTACATTCAATTGGAAAAGTGAAATGCAAGAGTGGAGCAAATTTGCTAACCAATGTTTTGTATGTTCCGACAATACCTAAAAACTTGATTAGTGTGGGACAAATAGTTGAAAAAGGTTTTCAAGTCAGGTTTACAAATGGAGTATTTTTTGAAGATCCAAAGAATGGATATAATTAGATTGTTTGTGGTAAGAAAGAAGGTAGAATCTTTACTTTAAGAGTGCAAAGGAACATTGGTCAAGCTTTACTCACACATGGTGAAGGCATGATTATAGAACTTGATCTTTGGCATAAGAGATGAAAGAGGAATTAACGCTATGGTTGCAAATTAGTGTGTATGAGGATTACGAAATGTCATTTCAATGAAAGAGGAATTAAAGCTATGGTTGCAAATTAGTCTGTACGAGGATTACCAAATGTGCAGAGTCAACATATGATTTATAAATGTGAAGCATGTTAGATGGGAAAAGCACACATGTTACCGTTTCAGAAGAAAGGATTCAAACATGATGGAGTACTAGCCATGAGTAATAGAAACCAACGTATCAATCGCCTTGTGTTACAAGGCTTATTGACTAAGTACAACAATGCCCGATGATCCGTGAAGGACTTGAACTTGTTTGCCAATACATAATGCTTGAATTTCTTTATCGCATAAATCATTTCGAATCCTTCACGCTCTGTCATGGTGTAATTCTTTCTGATGTGTTTAATTGTCTGCTTGCATAAGCTATGGGAAGATCCATATTACCTTCATTCGTGGGCTCTGCCAACACACGTCCTATGTCATAGTTGGATGCATCCACATGTACATGGAATGGCTTACTCCAATCTAGGGTTGTTCATATAGGTGTTGAACACAACCGTCATTTAAGTTCATTGAATGATTTTTCACATACATCCATCCATTCAAACTTGGTCAAAAGAGAATACAAGGGCTTTTCTATGATCGTATACATATCTATAAATCATCAATAATAACCACAATGCCCCATGAAAGGCTGTACTTCCTTTACATTTTTTGGCCTAGGTAAATTTGCAATTACTTTCACCTTTTCTTCGTCCATAGAAATCCCATTTTGTGACACAATGTGTCCTAGAATTTTTCCTTGCCTAACCATTGAAACACATTTTTCTGGGTTCAAGCAAACCTGATATTCTCAACATTTGTCAAAAATTTACCTTAGTTCAGGGATATGGGTATGTCTCATGTTTGGATGAGCACATAAGTCGTCCACATAAACTTCCAAATTCTTTCATAAGAATGCCTTAAAGACATGACACATGGGTCGTTGGAAAGTGGCGGGTGCATTTGTCGCCCAAATGGCATTACATGAAATGCAAATATGCCCCATTCAATGGCAAAACACTGTCTTATGTTGATCTTCAGGAGCAATGGATACTTGATTATAGACTGAGAATCCATCAAGGAAGTTGTAAACTTCCTCCCCCGACTTGTTTCAATAACTATCTCTAATCATGGCGGCATCAACTTTTTTAAGGTTAATACACACATGCAATTTTCCGTTCTTCTTGGGCAGCAGCACAATGGGGGATACCCGTTCGGTATGCTCAATCTCATAGATAAATCCTCGTTCTATCAAGCGATGTATCTCCTCTTTAATCTTGGCACCATAATTATCATTGTACGTGTATGGTTTCTGCTTAGTGGGTTTGGCCTCTGGAGTCATAGGAATCCTTTATGGGAGCATATATCTGGGTCTACTCCTTTCAAGTCTTGGTAACTCCAAGCAAGCACATCTCTATATTCTCTCAATAGGGCCATTAACTCTTCTTCTTCTTCATTCATCAATTCAAGCCCTATGTATGTGCACTTTGCTTCTCCTTCCTCGATTGTAACCACTATTTTTTTTTTGGTTTTCTCTCGGTTATCATATACTTCTCTGATGATGACTTCTCTTTTAGGCATCCGTACCATGATTTGTCTATCTTCTATTTCATACTTTTTGAAGTTTTCCGGTACTTCCATGAGTGGTTCTTCTTCTTTTGACTTAGGTGATTTCTTTCTCTTCTTTTGCTTATTTTCAGTATCTTCTCTAAGTGACTTGAATTGTTCGATTTGATTTTTCTTGTCCATCTGAGGGGTTTTGGCTTCTACAAAGTAAAGATATTCCTCTTCTATTGAGCAGAAGGGTTCCATGATAATGGACTCTAGATCCTTGTCACTACTCTCATCTGGTTCTTGAGCCACTTCCATGCATTCTTCTGGATGGGCTCTTCCTCTAGGGGTTCTATCATAAAGATTGAAATATCGTATCCATCCTCATTGCAATGAGGAATCCATTGTTCTTCGTTCACTGCTATATCCATCGTAGCTAAGATTTGTGCCCAACCATGAGGCTCAAATTCGTCGTCTTGAAACACTATTGATGCATGAGCAAGAACTTGAGGGGTTCGCGGATTTATTTCTAAACCTAGAGTTTTGTCTTCTAATCGTTCTTCCTCTTGTTTGGCTACTTTACACATCCATAGATGAGTGTCCTCGTGCAACCATGAAGGGTCTAATTCTAATGAGTGCACTGACTCTATCTCTTCCTATTTCCTATGGATGGTATTCCATTGTATTGGGGGTACATCTAGATGGGAATAATCCTTGAGATTAACCTTGGTGGTTACTCTTAAGTGTTGCAATTATAATTAATTGATTCCCCAATATTGTACAATTTGCAACTGATGCATGAATAGTCATCCTAAAATCATCTTGTACGCATGGTTTTTTCCGAATTCACAAATGAAAAAAGTGTGCTCAAATTCTACACGACAAGTGGTGAGAGATATGCCTTCTAGTAAGCCTAATGCTTTGCTATGTGTCTGTCAGCCATTTGTAGCTTCATTCTTGTTGGTCTTAATGCTGGCTTACCCCAACGTTTCCATAAAGCAATGGTAACGATGGCTACTCTGTCTCCTAAATCTAGGATGGCTTTGGTGGTGTAGCCTTGATGGGTTATTCGAAGATAGGTATTGCCTTCCTCTCCCTCGCTCAGATCTCCAATTCTTTCCGCAGGTAATTTTGGTACCTTCTTGTGTGAACCTTCCTGAGAGTGAGTGGAAGCAACCTCTAGGAATTGGTTTGCTACATGCTTCCACAAATCTAGATTAATCTTCAAAAATTCTTCCAAAGTGAGATGACACTATACTTTAGTGTTCTTGATCACTTCTGTGTTTCTAGGGATTATTGATTCTTCATTTCTCACTATTATGGTGGGAGCTCTCATACTGATAGAGTTAACTTCCGATGGTCCTGTGAACTGGGGTAATTCTTGTAAGGAATTAGATTCAAACTCCAATTGCTCACTAAGTTGCTCTTCCTCTAAATCATCATAGATAGAAGGCATGTCTTGGGGAAATTGTTCGTGCAAGTCATCTATCTCTTGAATAGGTGGATTGGTTTCTTGCTCTCATCTCCACTTCTCTTCTTGGATTTATCTTTAAATCCTCTTGTGAGTACTTATGTATGGAAGATAGATTGTTTTCAACCTCGGTATGTGGCACTTGAGACAAAGATGGCACATGATCTTCCTATGTCTTTGGGACAATAGGGTTCTTCTGTAGATTCCTCTTCTCATTGCTAGCGATCAAATATTCTAGCCTCTCCAGCAATCCTTTGAAAGTGTAACTTTGGTTTTGCTATATTACTCCGATTGATATATCGAGAGGCTTCAAACATGGTTTGGGATAATTCTACCATCTTCATGCAAAGCTTCATTCTCTCAATTTCTAAGTCTGCTCTCGGATAGTTCTTACTCAGTTCAGCTACCTGGGGTCCTTCTCTTAACCTTGTGTGGTATGCTTGAAACATCATGTCTAGATTTTCAGGTATGGGTTCGACTAAAATTGATCGTGGTTTCTAATTCAGAGTTTCGTGATTTGACTCTTCTGAAGTTAATTCTAAGATTTTAGCTCTAGTTTCCTTTAGGCTTCCTTCAAATTCATTTATCTTTTTACTCCATTTCCTTTTGATTCCCTCTTGTGGGTCCTTCCAAGATTTTGTCTTTCTACCACTAGATTCTCCAACTTCACTAGTCTCGGCTATCTTTTCCGGATTAGGCTGTTGATTTTGCAACAGTTCCTGGGCTTGCATATAGCTTGGAAAGGTACATACATAGGTGTGGATCCGTTTGAGGTATGTACAATACCTATCACGTTAATGGGTGTCACTTTGGAGGCATTAGCAGGGTTCTTAGGGCAATCTCTAATTATATGCTCTTTACCACATTCTGCACAAAAGCCTTGAATGTTATAATACAACTACCTAAGGATGTGGGCGATTCTTAATGAAATGATCTCCTTGGCACCTAAAGCATGGTCCTTTAGGGCCCTGTGGTCTTGGTTGTCTCAACTGGGGCCATGGGTTGGGGTTCATATACATGACATTGGTGTACTCAAGCTCCTAACTAGGTTCCAACAGTGGACTATCATATTGATATGTTTCCAAGTGTTCTGGAGACTTTGTGTAGTATGTTGGTGGGCTATCTACATGGGTGGAGTCAAAGTTGTTTGAATTGGGATCACTCTTAGTGATCAAGGGTGAAGAAGGGACTAAAGCCCTACTCAAGTTCTCTTCCATAGCAGCATATTTGACCGAGATTACATTAGCTGGTGGGGGAACTTGCTCAGCTAACACTGGTTGTGGTCTCTATTGAGTCTGATAAGGGTAGTTCTATGGAGGCCTATAGTAATGAGTTTGAGCATTGTACTGACCTTGGTGTCTACCTTGTTGAGAGTATGATTGTGGGTAATTCTCTTGTACTACTTGTTTGTTATACGGACAATCTTGTGCCATGTCATTTGTGTACCACCTTTCAATTGTACAGTATTAGCCACTAGGGTTGGCTTGAGGTTGTGTTACATTGGGACACACATTTTCCATGTGCTCACCACCACAGGTGTAGCAAAATTTGTTTATTGTTAACCTATGCATTTGTTTGCTAGAGACTCCCAATTTCTAGGCCACTTTCTCTGCTAGGTCTTTTATCGAGCTGGAATGTTTTGAGGATGATGGAGAGGAGTTATCTGAGTCTTTGTAGACCTTTGAAAGTTCTAATTCATCTCCTAAATTATCCTCAATGTCTATACATATTCTTACATACTGCTCTAGAATTCTGGGTTTCTTCAAATATACATAGGATTGTAGTTAAAGCTCAAGAGGCCAAAAATAAAGAAACTTGCTTCGCTTGTGAGGGAAGTTCTGGCATTGGGCATCTCTCGATGTATTGCCTAAACCTACGTCCTACAATTTTAATGGTTTCTTGAGGGGTTTGTTTGAAGCTGTGGATTAATGCGGAAGTGTCATGCCTGATTTCACTTGTAGAGGATTCAATGTTGAATGACTCTAACAAGTGATGAATATCCCTAAATTGCCTTTGATGTAATGGTCGGAACAAGGTTGAAGCTTTGTTCTTTAGCATGAGTCCAAGGGCATTGTATTGCATAAACATGTCTTCTACTTGCTCCGCTCACAACACTTGCTTAAACTCTGCAACATGGTCGTAGCGATCTCCTATACCTTCAAAGTAGTTTTTCATTGACTTCACTAATTGGGTAGTTCTCAATATTCTCGGATGTTCACAGGGCCTAGGTAGAGGAAAGTCATCTCTACCATGTGGTAGTCTTGGTTCTCTTGGTCTCTCCGTTCTATCAGTGTCCATGGTTGATCTATCCCTCCCTAAGGGGTGAGTGAAACTTATTTCTGGCTTTTCCTTGTTCTTCTCTCTTTGGGTACCATGGGCTGAGGATGTCCCTACACCTTGATGGCTAGTGTTCACATTCACTCATGATGGGGGAAACACTAGTTCCCCTTTCCATGTGGTTTGATTTTTAGTAATTCGTCCAAAGTTATAGAGCACTACACTTTCATCTCCTTCAACTTTCATGCTATGTCTGACGTTTTGCTTGAAATTCCTTTTCCTTTTGTTCTTATCATTGGAGCATGATAAAGCTCTAAATTCTACTCATACTCTCCCATGTAGTTAGGTAGTGTGTTTATGCTCTTTAATTCCTCTGAACATTCCTCACAATTTATCTCTTGACTCATCATTCCTAGGTTCTCGTTTGCATCCAACTCTTCTAAAAGCAGATCAATACCCTTTGTTTTCCTCCATCTCTCTTCCTTGACTCTAGCCCATAGATCCTCAGGCCAATTAGCTTCAACTTCCGGAATCACACAACTTTTTTCATGGTTTTCAGTGGCTACGCTTTCATCTTTCTCTACAATCCTTCTGTCTGAATGGTCATGTGCTCTTAAACCTTCTTGAAATTCTCTATCAAGTACTCTTGTTTCTGGAAGGTTTTGGATAGGTTTCTCTAGTGTATTTTTAGTAATTTGGATCAATCTTTTGAAGATTTCTAGCCTTTCTTTTTCCAAATATCCTCTTGGGTAGCGTACTTCCTGTTGTTCCACACTTGGTCCTGCTTTGATCCTATATTTATATGAATTTATTATTGGGATAGATGGATGGATGCTCCAAGAGACTGAGTAGGTACTGCTAATCCTGCTTTGTAACAGCACTCTTTTGCTTCAGAGTTGATAAGTAGACCTTCTTAGCTTTCCAATAACTCCAAAAATGTCCTATGTCCTTTGGAAGTGATGTGTGTAATGATTGAACCAAAACAGATAACTTTGAAGTTCACTAACTCAAGAAAACCTTCTATTTATGTCTTGATATCTGCTGAATGTTTTGCTCAATGTGACCAGCATAGTAGAAATTGATAAAATTCCTTCTAGGGGTATTTAATTAGCTTAGTAAGCTACCATTTGCAAGTGGAATGATGTAAAAAGATAAACTATGCTAAGAGAAATCAATTTAGCAAGTTTAGCTATACCCCCGACTTTTTAGGATTGTAGCAGAAAATGACCAGAGCTCATCTCGACGCAGATTTCTCTGAAATGGCTGAATATAATCACTTCAAACTTTGATAGCATGTAGAGGACTTTGAGCTGAATCCAATAAGCTCTGAATCACTGCATTTGGTGAAGAATTGACCGAGATATGACCTTGCCAAGTTGACAGACTTTTGAGTAGACTAACAGAGAACTCAGAGATGAATGATGTAAATGTATCTATTAATAAACACTTGTATACAATCCCATTGGCATGAACAACATTGCCTAATGGTGTGGAGAGGTGTGGGCTAGAATGTAGACCTCACACACACTCAAAAATCAGTAGAATGAGGCTCGGGAGTGATCTGGCTCACCCGCGACTTTTCATGTTCACTTTTATATGTAATGAGTAAAGATTTGAATTCAAATTCAAATTTTGGCTCCCTATGATCAAACTCCTATATATTAGGAGATATTCCTTCAATCAAATGAGCTACTTTTTCCACGACTCACTTTGGTAGGTGATTACAAAGGATTCTAAGTCAATTTGACTTTTACAATGAGATAAAGTGGTAATTAGCCACTAGCAATGGTTCCTATGTTTCTTCACATAGGTAGAGTCTTCAAGATATCTTTCAAGCCAAATGTGTAGGCTTGTGATTTACTCCAACAGCTCCCCCTCAAGCCAAACATTTTGGCTTAAGTCTTCATCTTCAATCTTCAAGTATATCCTGCAATCCAATCATGGATTTGAACCTGCAAAGTTTGGTTCCATCCAAAGCTTTAGTCAACAGATCTGCACATTGCATGTTGGTTGATACATAGGTAAGTTGAATGTCCTTGCTTATCAACTTCTCTCTCACATAATGATAATGGACCTCTATGTGTTTGGTCCTAGCATGATAGATAGGATTAGCTGCAAGGTGAAGAGAACTTGTATTATCTCCAAAGATTATTGGAGACCTAGTATATAAGCCCAATTTTGTATACAAAAGCTTAATCCAAGTTGCTTCTTGTGTGGCATTAGCTAGTCCTCTATACTCTGCCTTTGTAGAAGACAAAGCAACAGTAGGTTGCTTCTTTGAAGACCATGAAATTGGTTGGTCACCTGCAAAAGAAATATATCCAGAAGTGCTTTTCCTATCATCCTTGCATCCTGTCCAATCTGCATCTGAATAAATTTTTATATCAATATCTGAAGTGTAAGGAAAATACAAACCATGGTTCTATGTACCCTTGAGATACTTCAAGATTCTCTTGGCAGCCTCTAAGTGAGGTATCCTTGGCTTGTGCATAAATTGACTTAGCACACTTACTCCATATGCAATATCAATTCTTGTAAGAGTAGCATAGTTCAAGCTACCCACCATACTTTGATAACCTGTAATGTCTTTGACTTCATCACGTTCATGGGCACTTAGTTTTAGGTTTACCTCCATTGGAGTGCTTGCTACTTTAGCATCCTGCAAGTGAAACTTCTTCAACATATCCTGTATGTACTTTTTCTGAGTAATGTATATCCCTGAACTAGTGTAGACTAATTCAAGCCCCAAAAAATACTTAAATAAACCAAGATCATTGATCTTGAACTCCTTCATCATCTAGATTTTGATATACCTGATTCTATTGACATCATTACCTATAATGATGATGTCATCAACATAAACATAGAGATATATTACTTCTGAATTACTTCTCTTAATGAACAGAGAAGTATCTGCCTTGCTCATGACAAAACCTTGGTCTTGGAGGTATGTAGTTAACCTGTAATTCCATGCCCTAGGTGCCTGCTTCAATCCATATAAAGCCTTTTTTAACTTGCAAACATATGTTACCTTCTTAGGGTCTTCATAGCCAGGAGGTTGTGACATATATACTTCCTCTGAAATCCATCCATTCAAGAAAGCATTCTTGACATCCAATTGGTACATATTCCAATTCTTTGATGCAGCCACACTTACCAAGACTCTGATTATTGGCATCTTGGCCACAGGAGAAAATGTCTCTTCATAGTCAATGCCTTGGGTTTGTGCAAAACCCTTGGCTACCAATCTGGCTTTGTACCTATTAATTGTTCCATCAGAATTTCTTTTCAACTTATAGATCCATCTGGATCCTATTACCTTCATAGAATCCTTGGGTACTAACTCCCATGTGTCACTCTCCTTGAGTGCTTCAATCCCCTCATCCATAGCTTCTTTCCATTTTGATTTGGTTATTGCTTCTTCATATGATCCTGGTTCTTCATTTGAAAAATCTTTGGCAAGATAAACTGAATGTTTAGTAACAAGAGATGTGTCATACCCGTATCTGATAGGTTTTTTGCTTTCTCTTTGAGATCTTCTAAATGGTTGAGCTGAAGATTCAGGTATGTCTTCAAGATTCTTCATCTTCATTTTGCCTTTGGACTTCCATGCCTTGAACTCTTCAAGGTTGATAGTGTCTTCATCATCTGAACTTGAGTCTTCATTCTGAGTAGGTTCCTCCTTTGTAAGTTTTGGAAATTCCTCTTCCAAATCATAGGGTAGTTTAACCTTCCTGCATTCATTCTCATACCAAGAATCATTTTCATCAAAGATCACATGTCTGCTTACCATAAATCCCTTATTGGTAGGATTATAAAACCTATAACCTTTTTTATTTAAATCATACCCAATGAAAATGCATTTTTCAGCCTTTGGGTCTAGCTTACCTCTTATCTGAGAAGGAATGTGCACATATGCTACACATCCAAATATTTTGGAGTGATCTAATGATGGTCTCTTACCATGCCATGCTTCATAGGGTGTCATGCCATCAAGAGACTTAGATGGTAACCTGTTTATGAGGTAAGTAGTAGTAGAAACACTCTCTACCCATAGATAGTTAGGTAACTTCTTCTCATTAAGCATAGATCTAGCTGTCTCTACAATTAACCTATTTCTTCTTTCAGGTACCCCATTCTATTCAGGAGAATACCTTGTGGTTATTTCTCTTTTGATGCCTCTGTCCTACAAGAAGTCTTCAAACTCATTGGAGAAGTACTCACCTCCTCCATCTGACCTTAGCCTCTTCAAATTCCTTCCTGTCTGATTTTCAACTAATGCAAGATATTTTTTAAAGCAATTAAATACCTCATCCTTGTGCTTCATGAAGTATAATACAGTCCATCTACTATAATCATCAATGAAAGACACATAGTACCTTGATCCTTAGACTGAGGGGTCTTTGCTAGGTCCCCAAACATCTGTGTGTACAAGCTCTAGGTAGTCTTCATGCATATATCCTTTCTTGGAGAAGGGTAACCTGTGAGACTTACCAAATTGACAAGCACCACACTTGTAAATCATATGTTGCTTGGATACATTAGGTATCCCAAGCACACATTGGTCCCTGCATATTTGCTTCAAAGTTCTTTCTCGTATATGCCCTAATCTTTTGTGCCAAATCTCAAGCTCTCAAAGTGTTTGATCCTTATAAGTGTATAGTGCAATATTCTTTGTATCTTCCAACTCAAAAGTGAAAAGTCTACCTGATTTTTCTCCTTTTGCAATCCTCTTGAACCCATGCCTTGGATCCTCCACATATGCTCCATATTGGTTGAATCTGACCTGCAAACCTTTCTCCACAATCTGACCAACACTCATCAAATTTTTGGTAATGGTTGGTACATAGAGTACCCTGCTCAGCAAATTCTGATTACCATCACAAGTCTTAACATTTCCAACTTTAACTATTGAATGCTTTGTATCATCACCTGTTTGGACTTGATGCTTACCTTTTGGTTCCTCAAGATCAGAGAGTAGTGCCACATTGCCAGGCACATGATTTGAGCACCCTGAGTCAATGTAGAATAGTTGCTCATCATTTGTACTTGACTTTGAAGTCATGTTCATGATCAGAAGAGAGTCATCCTGCTCTTCTGTGTAGTTGTTGTAGTCCTTTTTGGTTTTGAATCCTCCTTGGTAGTTGCCATTGTAATTGTTGTTGTTGTAATTATTGTTGTACCCTTGGTGATGGTTGAACCTTCCTCTTGACTGTGAGTATCCACCTCTTTGGTAGCCTCTTCCTCTCTGATTTTTGTAATTCCTGAAACACTCATCTGTAGTTTGATTTGATAGACCATAAATGTTGCATGGTGATGAGTTATAGGGTCTCCCCCTACCTTGCTTACCTCCTCTGCCCCTTCCTCTTGAAGATCTACCTCTCGCTGCATAGTTGGCTTAGGAAGTAGAGCCTTCATCTTCCACCTTCTTGCTCTTGCCTTTATCCTTAGACTTCTTATCAGTGTATAGGGCAGAAGAGTTATTCCCTTTGGATGTATCTCCATTCTTGGTGAGCTTTGCTTCATGTGTAAATAGTTGTCCCATGAGAATTATAAGATCTGGAGTTTGCATGTCCATGTAGAGATCCATTGCAGTGGTGAAGCTTTCCCATTTGTCATCAGCCTTGATTCCATTGATCACTTGCCTTACAATTTTTTCTTCTTCAATCTCTTCTCCTATGCTTGCTAACTAATCTGCAACATCTTTGATCTTGGTCACAAATTCTGAAACAACTTACTTAGGTTGCTTCCTTAGTGTTGTGAATTCAATCCACAACTGAATTTTCCTAGCCCTTGTATTGGAGGAAAAATATGATGACAAGGTTTCCCAAGTCTCTTGGGATGTCTTACAATTTCTAATATGTGGCAAAAGAAAATCAGATATAGAGTTGAGTAAATCAGACCTTGCCAATGCATCCTTAGCACAATCCCTAAACGTTTACTGAGTGGTGTGGTTTGTCTTGTTAGGGTTTTTGGGACAATCCCTAAACAAATGCTCCTTTCCACATTCACTACAATATCTTTCCCAAACCTTATGTGGTGGCTGGTAAGGCAAAGTACATTCTTGAATGAAGTGGTCTCCTCCACAATGATAACAAGGTCCTTGAGGGATGGGGCTCCTAATCATAGGTCTAGAAGTCGCTTGGACTCTTGGGTTCGTGTACATTAGTGTAGCGTATTCAGCTCCGTATCCATATGATTGGTCATAGACCTCTTGTCCATAAGGATATTGCTCATAGGCCTGCTTGTAGTTCATCCAGTCAGGTTCATATGTATAGTAGTCTCCCTAGTGTCGATCATAGTGTTGATTATGGCTGTTTGGGCCAGTTAATGAAGTAGTCGGTACGAGGGCTCTCTTTGTCTTCTCTTTTGCTTGGGAAAATTTCACTAGAACAACATTCTATGGGTGATGTGGTTGTTTTCCCAACACCGGTTGTGGTGGATTGTATCCTAGGTATTCGTAAGGACCTTAGTTTGGAGGTGGGTTCTGGTACTAAGGATATCTAGGCAATTCACTTCCTTGGTCTCTAATTGGGTATCCATATGGCCTAGATTGTGGTGGTTGGATAGGTCTGGGTTGTCTATTGTAAGGAAAATTTATAGTGTTGTGATTCATATATTTCTGTTCAATACTATAGTATTGTGCTTGACTATGTATTGGTGGGTGGCTGTAAACATATGGGTTTGATGGAACAATTCCCCTATTTCACACATGAGAAGGATGATCCCCTCCAGAGTGTACACGTCTCCTTAGCATCCGCATTTGTAATGGGGGATTGGGGTAATTCTTTTATTCCTACACACCTAATTTCTTGGTCACTAAGTTTGCAATATCTTCTACATTGTTGCTTGTATTAGAGATGCTCCTAGAACTATCTTCGCTCTTATTCTTGGTTTGGGGAATCATCAAGTCTTCTGACAAGTTATCTTCCAGATCTATACATTCCTTCAAGCATTCACTCAACCTTTGGAATCTCTTTACATAGACTAGTGCTCTACGAGATCCATTGACTAGTCCTTCTAAAAATAATGAGATCATTTTCTATTGAGTAGGCCTTTCTTCCATGGGGCATCTATCCACATACTGCTTACATCTTCTAGCTGTCAGTCGTACTGACTTTGTAGGGGATTGTTTGAAACTGTGAATCAAAGATGAAGAGTTATTCTTAATGCCATTCTTCGTGAACTCTTCGATCATTTCCTGAATCAATTGTTCCATATTTAGGAAACTATTGGGTTCAAGTGGTTGAAACGAGGCCAAACTGGTATCTGTAAGGGTCAAGCCAAATGACTCATATTGAACTAAGAAATCCTCCACTTGTTCAACATGAATCACTTGCTTGAATTCGGCTATGTGATTATCAGGTTCACCGGACCCATCATAATTGCTTCTCATACATTTGGCCACTAGAATTGGTCGCAACCTTCTACCAGGTTTTGGTGGTTTGGGCATAACTAGAATGGTTGGATGCCTTACTTGAGCTCCAATTCCCCTACCTAATGGTGGTCTCTCATGAACATGGTTTCTATTTCTAAGTTCTCCACTAGTTGGGGGTTGTTAGTTCGGGTTGGCTCCTAGTGTGGAAAACTGAGCATTAGTCCTCACATGAATATTCTGTTGTTGCTCCTGCCTAGAGTTCTGATAAGCATAGCTTTGGTACGTTCCTTGAGGATCTTGGGAAGTAGTTCTTGGGTCTCTAGGAGGAAACACTGGAATGCCTTGATATCTTAATTGGGATCTATCTAGATCTGATATGGGCCAGTAATTCCTCATATTCATGTCAAGATAGGTGATTCTAGAGAGATCCTCTGGATCTTGTAGCTCATAAATGGTGACATGGTTGCTACTTTCTCCCCACAAAGATGAAAGGGCCTATAGTAGTTTCTTCATCCCAGCTACCATATACACATCGGTTAACGTGTCATCCTGAGGGATCTTGTCACCCCTCCAAACTCTGGTCATTTTAGACTTACCCGGGGTGTAGAAACCCTACCTTTGGTACCTTCCCCATTAAGGTGATCTACATTCCCACTTTCCCATTGTTCTTTTATGGTTTTCGAACAGTCGGTTACTGCATAGATTATTCCTCTTTTGTCCATATAAAACCCTCCTTCATATTTCACTACGGGTTGAGGAACTATCTTAGATTTGCTCACTTTCTTCATTCATGCCACTGTTCTATTTATCCATCTATGTAGATTGGAAGTTCATGTTGATTGGTGTTCATATACTCCAAAGAGGTCCTATAGTCTCCTTCAATAATGAACATCAATCCCGCCAAAGGCACTGAACTATGCATTTCCTCCGAAGCCATTCTAGCTTCTTCGTCTAATTCACTAGAGGTGTCATAATACTGGGAATTGGCACTAGGTAAATTTTCACCACCTACTGATGATATGACACTACGTCGGCTTCCTAGGACACGTCTTGAGCCTAGGTTCATCCACTGAATACCTAGTCAATTTTGTAGGTCTCTCAAATTGGTTCATCCACTGAATACCTAAGTCAATTTTGTAGGTCCAGTTGTTTACTATTTTCCATGATACACGATAGTCCATGGGCCACGATACACAATACACAAGTTTCAGGTGATACCTGATACCTGGGATAGTGATGATACATGATACACGATACAAGATGATATGACAATACATGATACACGGATCTCACGATACACGATACTTGGGTCCAAAACGATACATGATACTTGTCTCGGCGATACACGATACTTGACCCTCAACGATACACGATACATGAGAGGTCACAATACACAATACATGGGAGTGACGATACACGATACATGGGAGTGACGATACAAGATACTAGAAGGTCTAATGATACATGATACTTGGTCTTCTATGATACACGATACGTGAGTGGTAATGATACATGATACACGATACACGATACATGGAACTGACGATACATGATATCTCCGTATTGCGATACACGACAGTCACGATATATGATACTCAATTCTCATGATACATGATACTCGGTGGTCGTGAGGATACACGATACATAGAGGGTCACGATACATGATACCTGGGTATCACGATACTCAACTTGATGATACATGATACCTAGGTATCATGATACACGAGGAGTATAGGTATCAGCGATACACGATACCTCCCAGGTATTGTGACACATGGGAATTCAAGTATCACGATACTTGAACTCAACCGGTCAGGATACTTGGGCTTATCTCACTCAAATGAAAGAATTTTTTGAAATTTTTGTATTAATTTAATCCATGTGCACTCCTCTCTACCCCTATGTGCTTGTGGAAAATAAACTCTTACTCTTTCCCACGATACTTCTATCATAATACCGATCGCAGCCTTGGTCATGTTTTTAGTGGATTTAATTTGATTTTTATTTGGAAATTTCACTTGATCTCACCTCATTGATGCTCTCTCTTGGTTCTTTACTTGATTAGCTGCTCTATAAGGTTGTGGGCATGCAGGATATTAGAACCATGATACCTATCATCAGAACTCCACGGTACTTGCATAAACAAGTGACTTCTCAATGAGTTGTTTTTGTTTTTTATACTCTTGGGCTAGCCCAACGCTGAGAGGTACAAAAATTAATTTTTTTGGGATTTTGGGGTATCTACCTACCTACTCCTTCCTTTCTACTCTCTATTCCTACTCACTCACTCTCACTTCCCTAGGTCTAACAACTTACTACACATACTTTCCAAGTGTGAAGTAATAAGTGCAAATAGAAATGACTTACCAAAGCAGAGTACTCACATCTTCGCAACTCATACCTTCTCCTAAGAGCTCTTACCATCATGCCAGTACCTCGGTTGGACTCATAGTTCCCCGACAACACTGCCAAAAAAGGTGTGTACCTAAGTGGCAACTTATGGACCTGTGACGAAAGAGATTATTCCTCTATCATCAAGTGCATACAGTGGGGATCACACATTTAAATTATCAATCCGAGAAGTATCTTCAACCTAACCGAGTGTGTGAAGAATTGCACTTACACAATGGTCAATGAAGTGAGATAGCTACCAATGCATGCACATGAATATTATCTCTCACATTCATCTCTCACATATGTGGAAATGGTATCCCGATACATGAAACAATAGGAAGCACAAAAATGGACTTTTCTCCTAGCTATAAACTTGGAATATGATCAATACCGAGTTCATTTCAAAGCTCTCGAGGAGATGCATCCAATGCCAATACTATTGTCTGATTCGGACAAACCTACTTCAAGATATGGGCAAAAAACTGAGTTGCACAAATCACCTAGTTTCACCACACAACTCCTCACGCTTCACACACCCTTCAGAAAAGCAATGAATTGGATAGACAACACTTCCATGCACTCATTCCAAGCTACAATCACACATGCAAGCTCACAAGCAAGGAGATGCAAGAGGAAGAAGAAGCGAATTCAAAAATCAGAGTTCTCTCTTACTCACAATGGCAAAAGTCTCTACAAAGTGTCATCAAATGACTTATATACATGTGCCCTAAAAATGGTCCTTTCACACAAGAGACTGACACTTTATTAAAGAAAGTCTATATTCCTACTATTTTACAAATATTATGATGCAATGTTTGGGATTTATGCATCTAGAGGACTCCTCTAGTGCATTTACATGGCTTCATGAGGTTTTCATAGACATTTGAAGAAGAAAATTAGTGCTCATAATTTGACAATTTTTGGGGGCTCCTTTTCCTGTGCTTCTTTACTCTGCAATAGTATTTCTGTTCAAGTTTTTTAGATACAATAATTTTTTTGCATCAGGGTATTTTAGTCAGTGGCCATGGCTAAAAGTAGTGATGTATTTTTTATGTTTCCTAGCATGCCTTAGATCTCCTGGTATCGTATCTTCTTTGCTAGTAGTATCGTATCACGAGATAGGTTGGTATCATATCGTGAACCAAGAGGTATCGTATCATGACCACATTTAGTATAATATCACTTGATAGCAATATCGTATCCTAGAAGTTGGTATCGTCTTGGCAGTAGCGTATTGCCTGAGGTGGTATCGTCCGTAGTGGTATTGTGTATCGTGGAAAACAGAGGTATCGTATCGTGAAATTCTAGTATCATGTATCGTGGTGATATCAAGTATCGTATTGTGGAATCTCTAGTATCGCCAACCTCAAGTATCATATCATCACACCCAGTATCGTGTATTGTCTATTTTGAAGTAATCCTAGAGAGATGTTGTTTCCTTGTTTTAACCCCTAGAACCCTGAACTGGCATAACTTTCTCATATGAAATCAGTTTGTTGTGATTTTCGGTTCGTTGGAAAGCTCCTTTGGACTACTACAAAAGAGTCCACTAGTTATGGTAAAACTAATATGTTCAATAATATATATTATTTTCAAGTTGACCATTAGGTGGGACTAGGAAACCAAGGGGACTCCAAAGAATTTTGAGCAATACAAAAGGAAATTTTGGTCTAGAAGACAAAGCTTATGAACCTAAGCTAGGGAAATATAGAAAAAGCATTAGATCTTCAGAGGTGAGTGTCAACCACATAGCTAGGTCGTGGACACAACAACTTAGTGGTTATCCCCACGTGCTAAGTTTGGACACAAGTGACTCCGAAATGTCCTTCAACATGGAGAGACCCACATGTAGCTCAAACATTGGCTATTTGCAGACACGAGAAGGTCCATAAAAAACACAATTGGAATATATTAGGACCAACTGATTAGGTGCTCGCATCTATGAGGATGGTCTGAGGCGATCAGTGGTCCAACTCAAAATCCAGATCAACCCATTGGACTTAAACACACAGTGCTCAAGTTCGAAGAGGGTTCATACATTGATAAGGAAGGACATGTATGTGGTCACCAACTTACCTGACAGGACAAATGAGTTTGGAAATGTCATTCCTGAGAACAAGATAAGAGACCTAGAGCAAGGACATGTAACACAAGAAACCAAGACTCCTAGAGGTAAGTTAGTGTTGACCAGAGTGATCACTCCTTATTGGATCCCTCAAGACAACAAAAGCATAGAACTATTCTTGAATAGAGAAATGGAGGAAGCCTTTTAGAGATTCAAGACACATCAACCTAACCCAATAGTCACCATCTATGAGTTCAAGGATCTAGAGACACCAGACAAAGTTGTCTATCTAGACAACATATAAGAGAGAATGTTCTTAGTATCAGAGCATGACAGGCATGCATACACTTGGAAAGGTGAATCATTTTTCCCTCCACCAAGATCTAGTGTCTCCCATGGTCTCCAATGAGCAAGATCATCCAAGGCTCATGAAACCCAGAGGGAACAAACTAGAGAGAGACCTGAGGTAAGCTTTGCACACACGGTGGGTAGAGATAGATCAGGAAATGAGGGTGAAAGACCTAAATGGGAGAGACATCAAGCACATAGGCATCAAAGAAATAGAACATGAGCTTGTGTTTCCTAGACCACGAGAGCACTCAAGAATCCTTAGACCCTCTCAAGTGGTTAAGGCAATGAAGAACTACTTTGAGTTTAGGAGATCCTTATGATCATATGGCCCAGTTCAAACAAGTGTTAAGAGTTGAGCAGGTTGAGGACTTGTTCACTCAATTTGAGGCATTCAGTTTGACTCTCAAAGGTACTATCTTAGCTTGGTTTCAACCCCTGAATAGTCGCAACTACCAAGAGATAGGTCAACTACTAGAAGAATTCATTGTAGAATTTGCCAAGCGTGGCATCAAGCATAATACATCATCCTTGATCCACAAATCAAGTAGAAACCCCAATAAATAGTGTCACTCGCAGAAAGACGGTTCAGACAGTATTTAGAAAGATGCCCTATTCTAGAGTTACCCACACCGGCCAAACAAGTGGCTTTGTTTTTAGATGGCTTACTAAGCACCAAGTCAAGATCATATGTGTACTTGAAAGAGCCTAGATCCATAGAAGAGTGTGTGCGGATGTGCATTAACATAGAAGACAACTCGGGTGAGGAGTTCGGACTATCCAAAATCTATAAGGATTCTGATAGTTGTACTAGTCATACCTCCAGAACCTCTTCTAAGATAGATGAAATAGCTGAGCACATTGCCTAGAAGCTAGGAGTCCAAAATAGACAAGCACCAAGGGTCACCTCATTGAAGAGATGTTACAACTGTGGAGGAGACCACATGGCTAATGTTTGCCCAATGATGGCTCAACCACAAGGAAACCATAATGCTCCATATTGCAACATTGAGAGAAAATACACGAACCATATGGCTTAAGATTGTCCATACAATAGGCAGGTTATTAGAAAAAATTATCAGCAACCTTATGTTGGCATACAAGTCATAAGAAGAGCATACAGGAACAACAGAGCAGTCATGCACACTACGACAACAAGGCCCAATCATTTTTTCCATAAAGTATTGCCAACTCAAGTGATTTTCATCACTACACACGCATTGTAAATCCCGTTTCTGGTAGAATAGACTCCATTTTGTTCAAGCCGAGGAGTCCTCGAGCTTGAGGAGTATTAGAATTAGCTATGTACCAATTTTCATAATTTTTAGATTTCGTTTGAGCTCTCAAATAAGCTCTAGAACCTTATTTTTAACTAGGCCAGACACTAGGTCTGAACAAGGCCAAAGCTAGTCAAAAAACTATAAAAAGGGCTAGAGAGCTCATTTTTGGGGTTAGATTATTTGTAAATTGAGCTTATGTAAGAGACTTTTTGACTAATGCAAAGAACTCCATTGTTCCTCTCCTTGTTCTTGCCTTGTGTGTGCGTGTGTGCGTGTGTGTGTATGTGTGTGCATGTATGTGTGCTTCTCACTCACACACTTGTGCCATCACTTGCTCATAGTCTTCATACTAGTCCTCATGTCTCCACGGATTGACAATTATGAGGTGGATCTCCTCACGTTGGTACTCACCATTGTGCTAGAGTGACACCAAATTTTGGTGCCGTTGCTGGGATCGAGCTTTGAGGATGAGCGTGTGATGGTAAGACATAGAGTTGAGACACTAGAGTTATAGGTATTTCCTTCACCTTGATCTATTTTCTTTTCTTTTTCCTTCACTATCAGCATCACCATCATCATCCTCACTATCTCCCACCTCCATCTCCATCATTGCGATATTTTCAGTTTTTTGGTCATATCACCATTCCCAAGCCATTTCCCCTCATTTCACTTGTGAGAGAGAGCGAGAGAGCGATTGTGTGCTTGTGCATTTTCTTGTTTTCTAAGATTTTTTGCAGGAATTAGCATCCCCAATAGCTGTACCAGCTCTAGCAGGTAAAATTTTTTACTGTGTAGGTCTCGGGGCGTTGAACTCTATCAATCACGACCGACAGAAAAGTTGATCAAATTGATAAACAAAGTGCATAATTGTGATGTATAGGCCTAGGGCTTCTTAAATATGTGTTTAAAAATTTAAAATTCCTTAGTTTTCTATCAATCGTGATTGACACGTCAATCGCGATCGACAAACGACGACGGACACTTGTCGATGGGCCTGTCAATCGTGACCGACACATCGATCGTGACAGACACAGTCAATGCCCGATTGAGCACAATCGAGACATTCTACGCTTACCACGTGTCAATCATGATCGACCCATCAATCATGATTGACAGCCATGACGGACCCATCAATCGTGATCGGCACAGTCAACGATGCTTTGACCACGACCGACAGACCCCTCGTGTGACACGTGTCAATCGAGATCGGCCCATCAATCGCGATTGACCCATCAATCGTGACTGACAACCCCGACGGACCTGTCGATCGTGACTGACCCAGTCAACAACCCTTTGACCACGATTGACTAAAAATTCGGGCCACGTGTCAATCACGATTGACCCATCAATCGTGACTGACAGCCACGACGGACCTGTCAATCGCGACAGACATGTCGATCGCAACTGACATATCAATCGGGATTGACAGACCACTCGATCGCGATTGACGGGCAAAGTCGGCCATTTTTTAGGGTAAACAATTTTTGGTCTAGTTTTGGCTAATGTGTGGAAAGCATTTAAGGTTTAGTAGAGCATTGTGAGGCCGCTACACAAAGTAATTCGAGAAATCCTATTTGCCTGCTAGCCTGTTTTAACCCTGTTTTAGCCCTAGAACCCTGAATTGGCACAACTTTCTCATACAAAATTTGCTTGCTGTGATTTTGGTTTTGTTGGGAAGCTCGTGGGGAAGAAAACTAGGGGATCTTTAGGATTGTTTTCCACAAATCCAAATAACAATTTGATCTCTGAATTGCATGAATGAAAATGGTCTGAGGTGTCCATTGAATTTAAATCTTGAACTAACTTTGAGACTTTTACAGGTTCATTGAGAGCATCGAACGGAATTCTAAGCAAGAGTAAGTGCAAGCTTGGGAACACGCTTCCTGGGCACACAAGGGCAACCAAGGAGAGAAACTAAAAGTTGGAAATTCTCAACACCCTCTTTCAATTCCTAGCATAGGTTAAGCACGGATCGAGGTTGTGATCAATTAGGGTTACGTTAAGCATGAACAAGTCCAAGAACTCTAATCACTCAAGTGCAAGTACAAAGAAATTACATTTGCGAAACAACCTAAGGGAAAAGAATTTAAATCAGCGTCCAAACTCAAGTACGATAAAACCTAAGTGTTCCTTGTGACGATGATTGATTGGACAAGAAGTGACATCCTAAGAAAATTAAAAAGAACAAGTGATTAATACAAACTGATCCACAACGAGGTTGTACTTGGGAAAATTGGGACTATTCAATTAGGCATATGAACCTTAGATCAGGACGACACCTAAGGAGAGATAGACAGAGTCTTAGGTCTTTAGAGGCTAGTGTCAATCATAATGCTAGGTCTTGGGCCCAGCAGTTGAGCCACTATTCACACTACCCAAGCTCTGAAACTAGCGAGTCCGAGATGTCTCATGGTATGGAGAGACCCACAGGAAGTTCAGGTGTGCCATACTTACAAAGGGTCGAAGGCCCTTACAAGACGCAACTCGAATACCTTAGGACCAACCGATTAGGTGCTTGCATCTATGAGGACGGCGTAGGAAGATCTGTGGTCCAGATCAAAAACTCAGATCAACCCATTGGACTTGAACATCCTGCTGTCAAGTTTGAAAATGGAACATACCTGGACAAAGAAGGAACCATATACATAGTAACCACTCACCCAGATAGAACAGACGAATTCGGGAACATGATCCCAGAGATGGACATAGGTGACCTAGAGCAAGGAAACATAGGTGGAGAGCCTAAAACACCTCGAGGCAAATCTGTTCTTACTAGAATTATCACACCAAAGTGGATTCCCCAGGACCATAAGAGCATAGATCTGCTCTTAAACCGAGAGACCAATGAAGCCTTTTGGAGGTATAAGCGTGATCAACCGAATGAGGTAGGAACAATCACAATCTATGAGTTCAAAGATCCTGATAGCCCAGGCAAAGTGACTTATTTAGACAATACTTCAGAGAGGATCTATGTGGTCTTGGAGCATGGTAGGTATGCCTACACTTGGAAGGGTGAATTTATTTTTCCCCAACCAAGGTCTAATGTCTCTTATGGCCACCAAGGATCGGGAACATCCCAAGCTCATGGAGCTCAAAGGGACAGAAGTAGAGACAGGCCAGAGGTAAGTTTTGCCAACCCCTTGGGAAGAGAAAGGATGAGAACAGAGACGAATAGAGAAGAAACTAAGAGACCTAGAGCCCCAAGAAACCGACGAAATGCTGATGAATTCCCTCTACCAAGGCCTAAAGAGCACACTAGAACCTTGAGGCCAACCCAATTGGTAAATTCCATGAAGAATTACTTCGATGGCACTCGAGACCGATACAATCATGTGGCTGAGTTTAGTGAAGTCTTGAGAGCCGAACAAGTGGAGGACCTGTTCACGCAATACAATGCCTTTGTTCTAACCCTTAGGAACACATCCCTTACATGGTTTCAACCACTAAATGAGAGATAGTTCAGGAGCATAGACGAACTTCTAGAGGCTTTCATTACTGAATTTTCCAAGAGTGGCATAAGGCATAATACTTCCTGACTGATTCACAACTTTAAGCAGACACCTAAAGAGCCCATTAGACTTGCAAGAAGAAGATTTAGGCAATATCTAGAGAGATGCCCTGTTCCAGAATTACCCACACCAGCCAAACAAGTGGCTTTATTTTTGGATGGACTGCTAAGTACCAAATTGAGATCATATGTGTACTTGAAGGATCCTAGGACCATAGAAGAGTGTGTACGCATGTGCATAGACATTGAGGATAATCTAGGAGAGGAGCTAGAGCTTTCATAAATCTACAAGGATTCAGATAGCTCTAGTAGACTCACTTCCGGTCAATCCACTTCTATTGAGGAACTTGCAGAGAAGGTAGCTCAAAAACTAGGTGTATCTGGTAAACAAATCCCAAGATTTGCCCCAATGAAAAGGTGCTATACTTGTGGAGGTGACCATATGGCGAATGTATGTCCCATTATGGCTCAACTCCAAGTGAATCCTAGCAACCAGTATTGCACCATAGAACGGAGATACACTAATCACACCGCACAAGACTACCATACAATAAGCAAGCGATTAGGCAAACCTACCCTCAGCCATATCCACAACAGGGAAGATATCAGAACCAGTACCCACCACGGCAATATTGCAGACCTCAACAACCCTATCAGCAACCCTACCAAACCTAGCAAAAGCCTCAGCCTATGTTAGCTCAGCAACCTTCTACCCCAACCAATGTGATTTCGGTAAAGTATGCAGCTGCAGAAGAGAAACTGAATAGAGCCATAGTGCCACTGACACCACTGCCCTAAGAAGCTTATGTGCCTAATTCCAGTGAACCAGACACCTCTTCTTCTATGAATAGGTACACACTAGAATTCCTACGAGAGATTCAGGAAGAGAAATGGGCTAAAGAAAGTGATGTCCCTACTCCCATTGAACTTGTGGATGATGCACATGATCAATTCCCACAAGACATTCCTTCTATTTATGGAGAGCAGGAGAGTGCCCAATCTCATGAGAGATTAGACTTCGAGTCTGATTCTTTATAAGAACTACCCCATTTCACAGGCTCATGGGAAGCTAAGTCTACATATATGAGAGCACCCACGGTCATGGTACGAAACAAATATTTAGTCATGCCTAGGAACACAGAGGTCATAAAGAACGCTAAAGTGCAGTGCAATCTCACCTTGGAAGAGCTACTCAAAGTTAGGCCAGAACTATGGAAGCATGTAGCCAATCAAGTACCAGAAGTAACAAAACCTCGTTCCCAGGTAGGATCTCATCGCACAGTGCAAGAGATACCCTTGGACAAGATAGGAGATATGAGTGAAGGGGAAGAAGGAAACACCTATCTTCCCATCACCCATCAAGGATACACAACCAAGGCAATTCTGGACTCTCGTGCAAGAGTTGCGATTGCTACCACTTCCCTATGGAAGCATTGGGGCAAGCCAACATTCAAGCCCACGAGGATGAAATTGCAGATGGCTGACGGTCACATAGAGAGACCCTTAGGGCTATTAGAAGGAATAAATCTCACTATTTGTGGTATAGAGTTTGAGCACACATTTGCTATCTGTGACTTTAGCAAGAACCATGCCTATGAGATGATTTTGGGAAGACCATTTATGCGATAGTTGCAAGTGGTACAGGATTGGGGGACCAATTCCTTGTACTTGCAATACTTAGGTGTCACGACCAAAGTCAATCTCAAGGATTACTCTCATAGGGATGTACCCCCCATTCAATGGAATCCCAGCCATAAAGCCAAGGACGATACTGAGTCAGTGCACTCCATAGGATCAGGATCCTCATGGATGCATGAAGATACCCACTTATGGATGTGCAAAGTAGTCGTAGAAGAAGAAAAGAGAGAAAAATCCAGAGAGATAGGTGCGAAGGAAACTCATAGATCAATTCAAGACCCAGCCTATGCACCTGTAGTATTTCCTGATGAAGAGTTTGAACCTCATGGTTGGGCAGAAATTTTAGTAACTATGGATGAAGCCATCAATGAAGAGCAATGGATGCCCCATTGTGATGAGGAGGGCTATGATATTTCAGTCTTCACAATAGACCCAATCATGTGTGATCCAATTATTGAAGAATGTGAACCTAGCACTGATGCATTCGAGGATGCAAGTGGCTCCGATCTAGAGTCAATCATTATGGACCCACCCTTTGCATCACATGAGGAATATTTCTATGAAGTAGAAGCGCACCCTCAGAGACACAAAGAAATTACAAATGAGGTGAGATTAACCACACAAGTGACCACCAAGAGTGAGGGAAAGAAGAGGAAGAAGAGAGAAGTCTCACCAGAGGAGGAAGAATCCTTGTTTGAGGTCCCAGAAAACATTAAGAAGTATGAAATAGAAGACAGGAGAGTCATGATAAGAATGCCAAAACGCGATGCACAAGCAGGAGAGGCCTATGATAACAAAGAAACTACAAAGAAAATCATAGTGACCATGGAAGAAGGTGAAGAGCGATGTACATACATAGGACATGACCTAAGTGAAGATGAGGAGCAGGAGTTGATAGCCTTACTACGAGAATATAGAGATGTGTTTGCATGGAGTTACAAGGACCTGAAAGGTGTAGATCTTGACATATGCTCAGATACGATCCCCATGACCTTAGATGCGAGACCCTCTAAACAAAAGCCATACACATATAATGACAACTATGCTGCCAAGATCAAAGAAGAGATAGACCGCTTGGTTGAGCTAGATTTATCTATGAAATTGAGCACACTGAATGGGTGTCCCCCATTGTAGTGGTGCCCAAAAAGAATGGAAAATTACATGTATGCATTAACTTGAAGAAGGTTAATGCAGCCACTATCAAAGATAGTTATTCGCTTCCTATCACTGAGCATCTATTAGAGAGGGTAGCAGGCAAGGAAGTGGACAACTTCCTGGATGGGTTCTCTGGTTATAATCAAGTAGCAGTTGCACCAGAAGATCAGCATAAGATGGCTTTTGCCACATAGTGGGGCATATTTGCTTTTCGGGTAATGCCATTTGGGCTTACCAATGCTCCTGCAACCTTCCAAAGATTAATGTGCCATGTGTTTAAAGAGTTCGTGAGGAAGAATTCGGAAGTCTATGTGGATGATCTTTGTGCTCATTTCAACATTAGACAGACACATATACCTGAACATCAGGCAAATCTTTGACAAATGTAGAGAATATCAAGTCTGCTTGAACCCAAAATAGTGTGTTATCATGGTCAAGCAAGGCAAGATTCTAGGACACATAGTGTCAACGAACGGCATATCCACTGACGAAGAGAAAGTAAGAGCTATCGCAGAACTACCTAGGCCAAAGAAGAGAAAGTAAGAGCTATCGCAGAACTACCTAGGCCAAAGATTGGAACAAACCATTCCATGTTCATGTGGATGCATCCAGTTATGCTATTGGGTGTGTACTAGCACAACCAACTGGTGAAGGTAATATGGATCTTCCAATTGTCTATGCTAGTAGACAATTGAATGCAGCTGAACGAAACTATACCACCACTGAACAAGAAGGGTTAGGCATGGTATATGCAGTTAAAAAGTTTAGACACTATTTGCTTGCAAATAAGTTTAAATTTTTTACTCATCATCAAGCTCTACTTTACTTGGTAAACAAGCCATGCAATACAGGTAGATTAGTGTTAGTCGTAAACTTCCGACTTCAGACTCAAAACACTTTCAAAAGTCGGACGTTCCCAAACCCTTCAATCTTTACTCTTCCATGTTCAGGTAAATCAATTGGCAATACCGAGATAATTAATATTAAGCTACCTCTTAGCCACGTGGGTTCTTGGGAGTGGTAGGGGTCTGTTAGACAGAGGCCCTGTACTATTTTCCCAACTTCTTACACAATCATAAATGCTCTATCGCGTCTTAGCTCAGTACTTGACTCTGAATACTGATAACTGTTCGGCGTACTGGGACTTAGAACTTCCGGACTGGACCTGCTATAGCAACAGAGCAGTAGTCCGGTTCTGACTTATAACTAATAGAATACTCAACTTCATTAACCGAATGCCACTCAATATGCACTTCTTCGTGACAGATAGGTATACCGAACAATAACACAACAGACAGCTATACTCGAAGGTATGCAAACTTACCGTATGCCAAACTCAAGCAACAAGTTCCTACCAACAGTCGACTCGTCACAAACTTATCATTGTTTCCACTCACGTTCAGACCATTACCGATACGAGTCCTTCCTGGGATCGGAATCAACAGTGAACGCAGACTATTGTATCGAACCTGGTTACTTAACAAAAAATGCTAACACGCAAATAGTTTGCTTCAGCCTTACACAGTCCCTTGTTCAATAGAAGACTGATAAACAACACTTATTCCGTGATAAAATCCAGAACCGCATATAACTATCACCAAACAGATTCACAACACAATACTACCGAGTCGTAACTCTGCACTACAGGGAGAATAGTCGAATAGATAGATCTGAACAGAATAGAACAAAGCTCAATCTTCTCATCGACACATCACACACAGATTCAAACAGTATGCTCACAATTTCCCCAAAACGGGCTCTCTACCACTCTTTTCTCATTGCCTTATATAGAAGATTTGTTACAAGGGTGCGCGAATCTTTAGTTTCACGCGCATTTCAAAAAGGTTCTTTTACATTTAAGACGTTTGTCATAGTACATTTGTCCTTTTTCGACGGTCGTCTAACACAAGCATGTACGGTGGACTCGAACCCACAGGTTCCTATGGTTCTGCTACGAGACCTTCTAAATACATGCTTCGGGCGAGCCTAAATGTTCGGGTAATTTTCTTTTTAATTGTTTCTATCATCTGAACTAGAGTAGTCGGTTCTAATAACTGAGCGTCCGTTCTAACGGAGCTAAGAGCTATGGCTTGGGTTAACAGAATTTCGGCCTGGGTCTGTAAGAAGGCCTCTTGTAAATAAAACTCATTGGATAATGCAGCGTCCCGGGATGTCTTTATTTCGGTGACTTTCTTCTGCATATCAGTGACTCGATCCTTCTGATTTCGCAACTGGTTATCTAGTCGCTCGAGTTGCTGGTTCTGAAATTCGATAGTTTTGTAGTATGTGTCTCTTTCTCTACTTGGTATTTGGCTTCCCTGGTTAATTGGTGTCTCAGCATATTGTTTGCCTCGTCCAAGCATTCCTGAGCTCTTTGTAGCTCGTCTTCAACTTGTTTTGCTTCTCGCCGCTGTTCTTGATTCTTCTGGATTATCTCCTGCAATTGTGCTTTCGTTTCTTCTACCAATTCTTCGAGTGATGTGCTGATATCTTCCTTTTCCTGTAGCGCGATCTTCAGTTCCTTGATTTCTTCTTGGGCTGCGTTCAATAGTTGGTCTTTGGTGGCAAGTTGCTCCAATGCGTCATTCTGTTGCTGTATCAGTGCCTGTTGTGCCGAAACTTGGCCTTGGAGATCTGCTAATTGCGTCTGTAATTGATGATTCTCTGCTTTTACGGCATCGATTTCTTCTTGGAGAGGGATGATGTCGGCTTCCAGTAGGTCGACCTTGTGCTGCAGGTCTTGAAGAATCATATTTGTGACATCGCTAAGCTGCACTGGAAGTTGCTGAGAAAGGGAAATAAGCATTTGTCCCATGGCAGCAAGCTCGGAGAAGACCGGAACGGAGGGAAGGAGAAGTGGGTGTTGTGGTTGCGCAGAGGTTTGGGTGTGGATTTGGGGGGATGTCGGGGGTGAATAATTGAGGGAGGATGAAGAGGATTCCGAATCCGGTGTGGGAATGGGGTTGACTGGTGGAGGTCTGGGAATGGCAGAGTCAGTGTTTGTTACCTGTCTGCTTGGTTGTTGTTCATCTGCATTGTTGTCGGTTGTGGATTTGACGGCCTTCAGACGTGTGTTTAGTGCATCCCTAGCAGATTGCTGCTCGTCTTTCTGTTGCTCTGAGTCTTCTTCGGTTGAAACCGTTTCTGTTTCAGTTTGATTCTGTTGGTCTTGTTGGTCTGCCGATGATTCATTGTGCATTGAGGTGGCTGTATCATGGAAGGTCTCTTGCTCCGCGTCTTCAGCATCTTTGTCTTTTCCGGCAGAACCTTATGCCTCACTTTCTGATGAGCTGATTCTGATTCTTTTGCGGCGGAATAACTGGTTTATTTCTTCGTCTTCTTCTTCGTCGTCTTCGAGTGGTTGTACTGATTCTTCATGCCTTAGAACCGGTCCTTGGGGTGGTGGTTGTGCGGCAAGGATGGCTGGGAAGAGGAATGATATGATATGGGGAAGGCGAGAGCGCAGGGTGGTTCCCTTTCTGACTTGCTTCACTATAGCTACACACTCTTTATGAATTCTATGGAAAAAGTACGAGGCGAAGTTCACGGGTTCTAGGGTAGCTAAATCTAAGGCGGAATAGAAGGGGCGGGAGATACCGTAGGTTCGTTTCTGAAGGTTGAGGATGGTGACTAGAAATTGCAGAGCAGATCTTTCGGGTTTGGGGCGGCAGAGAATGGTGTATTCGTTGGACAAAGATCGGGGGAACAGTTCGTTCATGCGGGCGAGGGGGATACTAGGGCCATTTTCTCGGCCATGCGGGGAGAGGCGGAAGGCTTCAGAGAATGCTTGGAAGGTGATGACGGTTCGCGAAGGTAGCGAGGGAAGACCCATTGGCGTTCGGTGGCGGGGGACTGGGCAATGGCAGGGATGATTTGCGCGAAGAAGGGATGGGCTTCCACTGAGTGCCAAGGCAACTCAGCAAAGTTGGCCAACCCTCTGCAACGCAGGTATTCACCTACCTCGGTAGGGATACCATCGCGGAAGGCAGCATAATTGGCTATCGCTTCCATGGCATTTGCTGATACAGACGATGAATACGAATATAGAACGCAAGAGGTCGCACAGAACACTAACACACAACACAGTAGCGATTTTTGGCGTTGCCAAAAGGGTTAAGTAGGAACAACATGGTGGGGAGGGAAAGGGGGTGGGTATCATTGTGCGGTGCGGGAATGATACGGTTTGCATGCTGGCATGCGTGCTTGAGTGACTGGTAAGGGGGCGGCTGGTAACATAAAGATTTTACAAAACACGGCTATTTATAAAAAGGGAGAAAAAGAAAAAAGAAAAAGATTACACAAAACGCGGCCCACCGCTGAATAATTTAATGCGGACTAGTAGCGTGATGATACGATCGCAACTTCGACCCATTGATTACTTTTGGAAGTGGATTTCCGGTCAATGTAATCAACCGAAAAGTTGCCGGACCGATTTGTTCTGAGATCTTGAAAGGGCCGAACCATCGTAGTTTGAACTTTCATGCTGCTCTATCTGACTTTGCGTTATAGAAGAGTACAAGCTGACCTACCGAAAAGATTGGAGTCTTCAAATATCGATCGTGTGTCTTGGCTTGCCTTAGTTGTACTTCGCGCATGGTTAAAAAGCTGAGCCATCGGTGCTCATCAAGTTCTCTGAGTGCGTCCATTCGTGCTATCAGCGAATCTTCCGGTAGCATCTTCTGAGTGATTGCTACACGCAGACTTGGGATGACTACTTCCATGGGTGCTATTGCTTCGTTGATCCCATCTTTCCGGTGCTTCCATGATCAATTTTCGGAGGATATTCAACAGAGATTTGTTTGTACTTTCGGCCAAACCATTGGCACGAGGATAATAGGGAGAACTAAATTTATGTGTGACCTGGAACGAATGTGTAAGTGCCTTCATTAAATTGTTTACAAAATGAGTGCCTTGATCTGAGACAATTTCCAGTGGTAAGCCAAAACGTGGAAAGACATCATTCAGCAGACATTTTGCTACTGCAACCGCTGTAGCAGACCGTAAAGAACAAGCTTCTACCCATCTCGTTGCGTAGTCTGTACAGGTTAGTATGTATCTGTTGTTACTGAAGACTACTGGAGGTGTGATCGGACCGATAAAATCTAATCCCCATTTCTGAAATGGTTCTAATGGCATGATTGGTTGCAAGGGAAAGAAGTGTCGTTGCAGCGCTTGTCCAGACCTTTGACAGTTATCGCAATGTTTGACAAATTGGGCCACATCTCTGTATATCGTTGGCCACCAGAGACCTCCTTGCAGAATTTTCCGGTGAGTCAAATCTGTGGCAAAGTGACCACTAGTAGGGGTCGAGTGAGCCATCGTGATGACTGAGTTAATTTCATGCGGAGGAACACAGCGAAGTAGGATTCCGGTGTGATCTACATAATATAGTTCTCCAGCAACTAACCGGAATCGGCGGCTAAAGACTGCAATTTTCCTTCGGACTGCCTTGGCTGTCTGGGATGGAAAGCATCCTTCGGTGAGAAAAGTTAGAATCTGATCATAATATGTAGGTGGTGCTTGTGATTCGGCAGTCTCATCGGGCAGTGGTTCAGAACTATAGATCGTTGGAGTCATGTCATCTATGCCTATCGGAGCTTCACCGGAATCTAGGCGAGATAAGAAATCTGCTAAGGCATGTGCATTTCCGGGTCGGTGGATGACTTCATAGTCGAATTCCTGCAAGAGTAGCACCCATCGTGCTAATCGTCCACCTAAATGCTGCTGTCTTACTAGATAGACGAGGGCAGCATGATCCACATGGAAGGTGAATTTCCGGCCTAGTAGATAATGTCTGAACTTTTTGATGGAGTAAATTAATCGTAGACATTCTCTTTCGGTGGTAGAATAGTTCTTCTCTGCAGGTGCAAGCCTTCTGCTGGCATAATAAACGGGGCGAAACCACTTATGTGTTTGTTGCATCAGAATACTGCCAATCGCAATATCTGAAGCGTCCACAAAAACATGGAACGGATTGTCCCAGTACGGTGGTTGTAAGATTGGGGCTTGCGTCAATAAATACTTGAGTCGATCAAATGTAGTTTGGCATTCTTGAGTCCATTCGAACTGTCGGGGAGTTTTTGTGATTACCCTGTTCAGTGGTACAGCCAGATGAGCAAGCCACCGTAAGTGTCTGCCGTGCCACCGTACTTGACCCATAAAACGCATTACTTCTTTTGGAGTGGCGGGTACCGGAGCTTCTAAAATTGCCGAAATCTTATCTGGATCTACTCGGATACCTTGTGCAGATACAATATGACCAAGTAGTTTGCCACACGAAACCGCAAACACAGATTTGTTTGGGTTAAGACAGAGTCTGTACTCTCGGCACTTTTGAAAACAGCATCGTAGATGAAGAAAATGTGCCATCATCTTACCAAAAATCGAGAAGTCATCGAGATATACTTGCATAAATGAAGTGAGATAAGGAGAGAAAATCTCCTGCATACATCGCTGAAATATGCTTGGTGCATTTCTCAATCCGAACCACATTACGGTGCAAGCAAAGACACCCCAGTTGGTAATGAATGTAGTTTTTGGTATATCCTCTTCTTCTAACCTGATTGTAACTGTTGTATCCGTCTAAGAATGAATACATTTCATGACCTGCTACCCTATCAAGCATGGTATCCAGAAAGGGGATCGGGAAAGGATCCGGTACTATTGCTACGTTTAATTTCCGGTAGTCTACACAGATTCACAGTTGCTTATTTTTCTTTGGCACGATCACAATTGGTGAAATCCATTCAGCATGTTCTATTGGTACGATGAATCCGACTTTTAATAATCTATCAAGTTCGGCTTTTACCTGTGATGCATAATTGGGATTCATCCGGTAGCTGGGCTGTTTGTTCGGTTTAGCTTCAGGCTTCAACATGACTCTATGCTGATAGATGCGCGGATCTAATCCTTTCATATCTTTGTAATCCCAGGCAAAGACGTCTGAGAATTCGCGAAGTAGTCGAATCAAATCAGCTTTAAATGTTTCCGGTAAGTTTTGCCTTATCTTTACAGGTCGCGGATGCTCTTCGTCTCCTAGATTGTACGTGGTCAACTGGTCTTCGGGGACATAAAACTGTTGAGGTTTCTCTGTATCGTCTGTTGACTTGAACAGTGGTTGTAATTCATCGTCATGTGTTGAGACAGTATCTTCCTGCTTAGCTTTTTCGGTGATAGGTACAATTGTACAAACTGAAGTGTTCCAGTTATCTATAACGGACTGTAGATCAACAGTCCCTAAGGACATTAAATCAGCGTTATTCTTCAGAAATTCCTCTTCTTCATCATCTGATAGTCCATCTAACAAAATCTGATAGTCCATCTGATAGTCCATCATCTGGTTCAGCAAAATATGGTCTGGCGTGAAGTTCACAAGGTTGTATAGCATCTAATTTTACCACATATCTACGATTGGCATCTTTGAACGTAAGCTCTTGTGCAGACCAATCCTGTATTACCTTCGCATGCTTCAGCCAAGGTCGGACGAAAAGAAGGTTGTAATCCAAAGTGGATTCCGACAGATCTAGTATAACAAAGGTCATTTTGAAGGTCGTACCTTGTAAAGTAATGGGTACATTCCGCATAAGTCCTACGGGATGGACTCTAGATTGATCTGCCATTCTGACAAAAAATTGAACTCGTTTGATTTCGGTCCATCCTAACCTTTTGCATAATGCCGCAGTCGCAATGTTTACACCAGAGCCTCCATCAATTAATACCTGCGTAATCTTATGATTCTTATACCATACTGTAATCAAGGGAACTGAATGATCAACCGTAGAGTCAGGTTCCGGTTGAACTGCTGCTGTCGCCGGAATACAAGAAGGCACCGGACTGAACTGTTGCTGGAACTGTTGTCGAATCCCAGGTACTAGTGCCAGAAGTTGGCCTAGAGGCAGGGTGATAGATGCCTTGGATAAAATTTCCCACGCCTGTTGAGATTGGTTGTCCTTCTCTTTTGAACTTGAGGTCTCTGCCGATGCAGAAGTATCTGCTGGCATGTCTACTGCTGATGATGGCTCCGCTGCTGCTTCCTTTTGTTGTGTTCCTTCCTTTGTCCATGAAGCCTGGGTCATCGGAATAGGTTCTGGGAACACTGGTGGTTCTGTTGCGGTCCAGTGACTAGCCTTGTTATACATCCTATATTGTTCTCGTATCCCCGGTTCGAATATTTCTGCTGCCGACTTCAGTTGTGTACCGGATCGGGTCTGGACTGTAGCAGTCTGTGTTTCTACTGGTGTGATTTGTACCATGTTGGCCATTGGGTTTTGTCGTTCCTTCTTCCTTTGATCATACTCAGCTGCATCTTTGCAAAATCTTCTAATGTGTCCAAATTCACCACAAAAATGACAGCGTGGTGGTGGTAAATTGGATTTTCCGGTGGTGGTCCGTTCTGCCAGCGGTTTGCATTATAATTGTTGTTCCTCTGTCCTCGGTAGTTCCGATATCCTTGCAGTTGATTGTTTCTCAGTTGCGGAGGTACATAGTGATTCGCTGGCTGTCCACGTTCTTGAATAACTGCATTGACCGTTGCTGTTCCCTGTACTCTGGCGTTGTAGACACAGTTTCAGGTGGTGTGTCCGGCAGGTTGCAGATAGCGCAGAACGTTTGATTTAGTGCACAATTGGCACTAGTATGACTTGAATTTTTGCATGTGATGCAGTATATTTGTCTGGTTATATCTTCAGTCATATTTTTGTTTGTTTTTAACCACTCCAGGTCTTCTGTAAATCCACCGACTTTGGATTCCAGTTGCAGAGCCATTGCAATGACTGCATCCAGCGTCATAGCTCTGACACATCTTATGATCATGATCTGCTTCAGTTGTGGGGTTAAGCCATTGATGAACCACTGAGTGATGACATCAGCAGGTAAGTTAGCGTGGGCCTGTGGTATCTGCCGCAAGTGTGTTCTAAAAAGTGTAGCATACTCCTGGACAGTCTGATTTGCCTTCTGACGGTTGTTTTGTAAATAATCAAAGATTTCGGCAGGATTCTTCTTTAGCCTGAATCGTTGCAGAAAAGCGTCTCGTACTGCGTCATAGGTACCGAAATGATTAATATCGTATTTTGTAAGCCATCTGGCTGCTTCATTGACCAGTGTAGATTGAAAAACAATGGCCTTATACTCCTGATCCGGTGGATGGTTAAGAACTGCATAACTTATCTCGAAAGTGCGTACGTGAGCATCCGGATCATCTCCTGGGAATCCACCGAATTTTGTGTATGTTACTCCTGTTGGAGGCAGCCTTGGTTGACATAACTGTTGTTGTTGTTGTTGTCCGTTCATTGTGAGTGTATTAGGCCTTCCTTCTGTATCTCGAGGTTGATTGGTTGAACTATCGGAACTTGTATCGCCGGATGGTGTGCCTTCCGATGTGCTGTTTTTACTTAGGATGCTTCGGATCTCTGCTTCCAACAACTTTCCTTCCTTTTGGATGTCCAATATCCGAAATCTTTCTTCCAAGCATGATGGTTGGGCTGAGGATTCCGCAAAAATTGCTAAGCCTTCGCCGACAGTTGGTGATTCTATCACCGGAATGAACCGAAATTGTTCCAGAATGTAGTGTTTTTCCGCTTTTACCGATTTCTTTTCCTAGAGTGTTTCTGATCGTAGATAACTCTGAATCTTTATCCAAGATTGTTAAACTGGTTTCCAACGGCGTCTTGGTAGATTCTGGAATTACTATATCTTTGATAGGCTGGGTAGACGTAGCACCAGAATGTACCAAAGGCGTTGATCGTTCCACCGGAATATGACCGGAATTAATTCTAACGTCCTTAACTTGCTTGACCACTGGGTCAGCACCTCTTCACGTAGGTATGTGCATCCATGTGAAGGGTTGGCCACCAAAGACCTGCAAATAGTATTGCCTTGATCACCCGATCTGGTCCAAAGTGTCCTCTTGCTACACCTTGGTGAGCAGTCTCCAAGATCTTCAGATATTCGCTCTCGTGGACACACACTCTAAGATACCCATCTTTTCCTCGTCTGTATAGATTATCTCCAATGAGAGTATAATCTAAAGCTTCTTGTTCTAAGCTCCTTTATTTGGCCATTGTCATCTCCTGAGGGAATGTTTTCGTTCTCAGGAAGGCTACTAATGGTTCGCTCCAATCTAGCACTAGAGACACTTGATAAAGAGTGGCATGTTCCACAGGTGGTCTAGTACGACAGATTGGGCACTCCTTGCACATCTTATGGATATATGCTTCCACAGTTGGTCAATGCACTATGAGTCTCCTCAGTGTCTATAGGGTTCTTTGCCTCAAGTGGTGTTGCTCTAGTGCACCAACATGTGCTAATTGCAACCATTTTGCGTACTCATCCTCTTCCACACAACAAGATAATATTCCCTGATTCATGTACTTGTACATACTCCCTGCCCTGATATGGTACTTTTGGGCCTTTACTACTTCTCTATCTTGAGTGTTGACTACTGGATGTTTAGGCCCATATGTTAGTACTGGCACTAAGGTCTTGGCCCACTGTGGTACAACTTCCAAATTAAACAAGTAAGCATTAGGAAGGCCATCTGATACTCCTTGTGGGCCTCTTTAGATGTGAGCCTCGAGAGATGATCTGCTCTCAAGTGAGTCTTGCCTTTCCTCACCACTACCTCAAATTCATACTCCATTAGTAAGAGGAACGATCTTACTAATTGTTAGACGGCCGCCGAAAAAGGACAAATGTACTATGACAGACGTCTTAAATGTAAAAGAACCTTTTTGAAATGCGCGTGAAACTAAAGATTCGCGCACCCTTGTAACAAATCTTCTATATAAGGCAATGAGAAAAGAGTGGTAGAGAGCCCGTTTTGGGGAAATTGTGAGCATACTGTTTGAATCTGTGTGTGATGTGTCGATGAGAAGATTGAGCTCTGTTCTGTTCTGTTCGGATCTATCTATTCGACTATTCTCCCTGTAGTGCAGAGTTACGACTCGGTAGTATTGTGTTGTGAATCTGTTTGGTGATAATTATATGCGGTTCTGGATTTTATCACGGAATAAGTGTTGTTTATCAGTCTTCTATTGAACAAGGGACTGTGTAAGGCCGAAGCGAACTATTTGCGTGTTAGCATTTTTTGTTAAGTAACCAGGTTCGATACAATAGTCTGCGTTCACTGTTGATTCCGATCCCAGGAAGGACTCGTATCGGTAATGGTCTGAACGCGAGTGGAAACAATGATAAGTTTGTGACAAGTCGACTGTTGGTGGGAACTTGTTGCTTGAGTTTGGCATACGGTAAGTTTGCATACCTTCGAGTATAGCTGTCTGTTGTGTTATTGTTCGGTATACCTATCTGTCACGAAGAAGTGCATATTGAGTGGCATTCGGTTAATGAAGTTGAGTATTCTATTAGTTATAAGTCAGAACCGGACTACTGCTCTGTTGCTATAGCAGGTCCAGTCCGAAAGTTCTAAGTCCCAGTACACCGAACAATTATCAGGATTCAGAGTCAAGTACTGAGCTAAGAGGCGATAGAACATTTATGATTGTGTAAGAAGTTGGGAAAATAGTACAGGGCCTCTGTCTAATAGACCCCTACCACTCCCAAGAACCCACGTGGCTAAGAGGTAGCTTAATATTAATTATCTCGGTATTGCCAATTGATTTACCTGAACATGGAAGAGTAAAGATTGAAGGGTTCGGGAACGTCCGACTTTTGAAAGTGTTTTGAGTCTGAGGTCGGAAGTTTAACGACTAACATTTGGCGCACTCTGTGGGAAAGTGGCATCAGATTTCCAGTTATTTGTGGGAAAGTGGCATCAGATTGCCAGTTATCTGTGGGAAAGTGGCATCAGATTGCCAGTTATTTGTGGGAAAGTGGCATCAGATTGCCAGTTATTTGTGGGAAGGTGGCATTAGAGTGCCAGCTGTTTGTCAGAATCAAACATCCCCTGTATCGTTCGATTGACTGACAGTAGCAACAGAGCCAAATTGTTGCAAACTGCTCAGATAGTGTTACTGCGCAATGATACATGCCGGTTACTCGGTCTGGCGAAACGTATTCTAAGAACCATAAGGCTGGAGCACGTAAAGTGCTAAAGACAACCCTAGGAGAAGAAGGTATAACGCGGTGAGGCTATGGACCAATGATTATCAGTAGGATCTCCACAAGTGGAGCAGTCCAACTAGACACACTAGAAGGCAATATTCTACCAAGTTACATAAGTGGATGGAGAGTCAAGTTATATCAAGAACCCCTCACAGAGGAGATGTTAAATCGACTCAACACTGCAAAGAAACGTAAAGAAGAGGAAAAGCGAATTCAAGAAGAAGCACAGGCAGAAGCTTGAGAACTCATCCGACGAATGAAATTGAGAAGACAAGGTAGAGATCAGCCTATGCCTGACACTCAAGAATCTCTAGGTTATCACATGGCCATGTGCAAAGCTTCAGGTGAACGTTCCCATAGAATAGTCGATCGGTGACCTTTTGTGACCCTACAGGTAGGACAAGGAGAGAGTGCAAGGACCGTGATAGCTTTAATTGACTCAAGAGCATCCACTAGTGCAGTTCGACTTTCTTACTGCCAAGAACTGCAATTGAAGGTCAATCCTATTGAGGCATATCTCATAGGGTTGGGAGGTGTGGAAACCCCTTGCATGGGAGAGGTGGAACTTCCGCTCTACATTCAAGAGATTCTAATGGTAGTCAAAGTGCTAGTGTGTGAAGATGAGGATCTTACCGAACCTCTTGTCTTGGGCCAATACTGGATCTATGACCATGCAGACAACCTCAACCTAAGAAGTGGACTTCTTCAGGCTTGAGTAGGCCAAAATCGCATCACGATTGAATTAGAAAATCAAGCACTCAGGCCGCTAGAAAAGGCACCAAATCTTGGTCCCTCCAGGAACCCACATGAATATAATGATGGTATTCTTGTCCAAAGTTCAATGGTGCAGAAGATTGTCACCCTTGATGAAAGTGCAGAAGTCAATAAGGAGTTCCTTTCTTTTCCAAAGAGGATTCGAGCACAGCAAGCCAGGCAACACATGACACAGGGGAGGCCGATGATCAAGAAGCATGAACACCAACCTGTACAATATAAAGTACCTCGTGGCATGAAGCAGATCTAGGTACGCAAAGGTGAACAACCCTCCACTTTGGAGACAGGATCCCAAAGATCCACCAAATGGGCTACAGTGTCGAGGGTTACAACGAAGGAGTATCCTAGGCATCAATCTAGACAAACCATTTCTATTTGGGTTCCAAAGTAGTCAATGCAAGCTATCCCAAATGCTAGACAGATATGGGTGCCCAAGACCTGCTTATGAGCTCAAATAGCTTCACCTCCATTCACAAGATTGTCTCAACACTCACAAGCACTCTCGACACAAATCCAAGGGCAAACACCTACACTCCACACCATTACATCTTTGTTCACACCTAGGAATGTGGGGAGATCGGCACCCAAAAGGTCCCAAATCCAACACAATCCAGTCCACAAACCGTCACATTGTTGAGATATCAAGCTCAACATGTGATGATCCAGGATGACACGCACCAGTTTTTCGTTTCTCTGACATGTATAGTGGACACGCCGGTATATGTCAGGGATACTTCATTGAGCTTTATTAGATTTATCTACCTAGAGTGATGACACATTTGTTTCTTGCCAGCTCACTCATTCGCGGACATTAGGTTTTTCCTTATGTACTGGTCTTTATATATTGCACTTGTTGTATTCTTGTTTTTTAGGTCATTCTTGTACATTCCTTTTATGTAATAGAATAAGAAGAAGAAGATCATTCTTCCCTGTCTCAATTTTTGTGTGTGCTTCTCCTTGAGAGTGAGAGTGTGTGTGTGAGCTCTCTTCCTTATCTCCTTCCTCATGACATGGTATCAGAGCCAGCGTGGCTGTAGAGAGCTCGTGGAGAAGGCGACGGTGAAGACTACGCGGCAAGGCGTGGAGAAAACGCGATTTCACAAACGGCCTCTGTT